>CM056053.1:328703195-329230695 GCA_029574335.1 Rana kukunoris | reverse complement strand
AAGCGTAGAGTGGAGAAAAGTCCCTGTGTGACTGCTGAGGAACTGAGAAAAGATTTGTCAGATGTGGGTACTGAAGTTTCTGCTCAAACAATACGGCGCACACTGCGTAATGAAGGCCTCCATGCCAGAACTCCCAGGCGCACCCCCTTGCTGTCTCCAAAGAATAAGAAGAGTCGACTGCAGTATGCCAAAAGTCATGTGGACAAACCACAGAAGTTTGGGGATTGTGTTCTGTGGACTGATGAAACAAAATTAGAACTGTTTGGGCCCATGGATCAACGCTATGTTTGGAGGAGGAAGAACAAGGCCTATGAAGAAAAGAACACCTTGCCTACTGTGAAGTATGGCGGGGGGTCAATCATGCTTTGGGGCTGTTTTGCTTCTGCAGTTACAGGGAAGCTTCAGCGTGTGCAAGGTACCATGAATTCTCTTCAGTACCAGGAGATATTGGATGACAATGTGATGCAGTCCGTCACAAACCTGAGGCTTGGGAGACGTTGGACCTTTCAACAGGACAATGATCCCAAGCATACCTCCAAGTCCACTAGACCATGGTTGCAGATTAAAGGCTGCAACATTTTGGAGTGGCCATCGCAGTCACCAGACTTAAATCCGATTGAAAACCTCTGGTGGGACTTAAAGAAAGCAGTTGCAGTGCGCAAGCCTAAGAATGTGACTAAACTGGAGGCTTTGAATGAATGAATGAATGAATGAATGAATGAATGAATGAGAACTTATATAGCGCAGCACATGCGAAGTAAATCGCCTCTGGGCGCTTGTTGTTCCTGTCTCTCTTGAGATCAAAAGAGATGAGTCTTAATCTTTCTCCTAAAGACTAAGTAGTTCTCCTCCAGCCGAATGCAGGCTGGTAAGGCGTTCCATAGTCTGGGACCTTGGACAGCGAATCTCCTGTCTCCTTTGGACTTGTATCTGGCTTTCGGTATCTGAAGCCGATTTTGATTGGTGGATCGTAGAATACGATTGGGATTGTGAATTTTTAATTTTTCGCATAGATAATGGGGAGCATTCCCATGGATACATCTATGCGCTAGACAGAGAGCTTTAAAGGTGATTCTGTCTTTAACTGGTAGCCAGTGAAGGGATCTCAGTGAAGGTGAGATCGATTCCCAGGGTTTTTTCCCAGTCACAAGTCTGGCGGCCGTATTTTGAACGACTTGAAGACGAGCGATTTGGTACTTGGGGAGTCCGAGGTAAAGGGCATTTGCATAGTCCAGTCTGGAGTTTACAATTGCTCCCACCACGACCGCTATGTCTTTCTTGGGAATAAAAGGCGTGAGTCTGCGTAGTAGGCGCAGCAGATGGTGAGATCCGCTGACTACTGCCCCTATTTGTGCGTTCATTGTCATGTCGGAGTCAAAGATGACCCCAAGACTTTTGACTTTGGCGCTAGGGGTGATGATTTTGCCCAGAATGGGCGGGGGGATCCAGGTTGTTGTCGATTGATTCCTACGCTTGGCGTGAAACAGAAGGAGTTCTGTTTTAGCTCCGTTGAGTTTGAGATAACTCTTTGTCATCCAGTCCTCTATCAAAGAGAGGCATGTCTCTAGATTGAGGTGGTGATCCTTTTTATTGCAAATGCGGAAGTACAGTTGCGTGTCGTCTGCATATGAGTGATATAGCAGTTTTTGGCTGCTGATGATTTCGAAAAGAGGACGCACATAGATGTTGAATAACATCGGCGACAGGGGAGATCCTTGAGGGACCCCGCACGATAATGTGCGTTGTTCAGAAATGAAGGGTCCTAGCTTCACTATTTGCGAACGGTTTTCCAAAAAAGAGGAGAACCAGGATAGATCTGCGACTTTGGCTATTTTAGCCAGCCGAGTCAATAGCAGCTTGTGATCAACTGTGTCAAAGGCTGCGCTTAGGTCCAGCAAAACCAGAAGAGAAGATTCTCCTTCGTCTGCGGCCTCGAGAACGTCGTCCCATATCTTAAGCAATGCCGTTTCCGTCCCGTGACCGGGACGGAATCCTGATTGAAGTGGGTCGAGTAAGTTGTGGGTATCTAGATGCAGTTGCAGCTGCTGTACCACAGCTTTCTCCATTACCTTGGAGAGAACATTTAGGCCTGTTATGGGGCGCCAGTTGAGTGGATCCTTAGGATCCAGGGTGGCTTTCTTCAAGATGGGTTGAATGAAACCCTCCTTCAGCTGGGAGGGCATTATGCCCTCCCTGAAGGATTGGTTGATAAGCTGCGTGACAGGAGGTGCCAGGATATCGGCGCATTCCTTGAGCAGTTTAGTGGGGATAATATCATTTGGCGCAGTGCTGTTGCGCAGAGTGCCGATGATATTTTTAGTGGTCTGAATAGAGATGGGTTCCAGCGTGAACTCACCTAACTGTGGTGAATTGCTGCCGGTGCTGTGTAAATGACTACGGGGGGGGCTGGGAGAGCAATTGTTCTGCTGAATGCTTTGCCGGATTGCCTCAATTTTGTTAATAAAGCAATCCGACAACTCATCGCAAAATTCTTGTGTATCCAAGTTGGGGGCTTCCAGACATCCTGGATTCATGGTCTGAGTGACCAGCTTGAAGAGTTCGCGGGGTCGATTTAGGGCACCGTTGATAGCCTCAGAAAAATAGTTTTTCTTAGCTTCGAAGATTTGCTTGTAGTATTTTCTGGTTTTTGCCTTGTAGATCGAGAGGTTCTCATCTGAAGAACTTCTTTTCCAGGCTGCTTCTGCCCTTCTGCGCTCTTGCTTCAGTAACGCCAGCTGGTTGTTGAACCAGCCAGAGTTATTTTTCCTGATCAGAGTCTTTCGTTTTGGCGCTATCAAGTCAGCTGACTGCAATAGTGCTGTGTTTATGGCCTCCAGAGTTTCTTCCGCTGTTTGGTGCGGTTGAATTGTGTTTAATTTTTCCCCTAACGTGGCTTTGAAGAGTTCCGAGTGGAGCTTCTTCTGACATCTGGTCCAGTGTGTTGTCACTGGATTTGATGTTTTTGTTAGGGGGGGGAATTCAGAAATAATGAACTTTATTGCATGGTGATCTGTCCATGGCAATGGTTCATTATCCAATATTTTTATTTCCAGATCTTGTCTGAAAATAAGATCGAGCGTGTGACCTGAAGCATGTGTGGGCCCACATACTAGTTGCTGAAGCCCTAATCCTTCCAAGTGGTCGATGCAGGCGTCAGCAATGGGGTCTTGCGGGGAGTTGGCCCAGAGGTTGAAATCCCCGAGCAGCAAAAGGTGTTTGCTGTTCAGGGTATAGGTGGAGGCAAAGTCCGTCAAAGATGGGAGCAGCTGCGACTTGGGGCCGGGTGGCCTATAGCAGAGTAGAATCCGGACGGTCTCCTGGCCGTTTACTTGCAGTTGAAGAGTAAGGGTTTCCATGAATGGAAGAGGATTTTGGAGGCTTGGTTTTGTGATCGCAAGACGCGTCTTATGGATCACCGCCAGTCCTCCTCCTCTTTGCCCTATTCTGTTTTCCGTTATAATACGGTAGTTTTCTGGCACCAATTCTCCTAGAATGGAGTTACAGTCGGCTGTGAGCCAGCTCTCTGTAATAAAGAGGCAGTCTAAGTCATGTTGTAATAAGAAATCATGGATTTCTAATCGGTGTTTTACTGCCGATCTAGTGTTGATCAATGCACATGATATGTGCTTAGGCTGGGGTAAATGGCTGCGATTTCTGGCAGTCGATCGTCGATCGATCCTCAAGAGTCGCAGATTTCTTAGGGCTTTTTTTGGTGGCGGCCGGCAGAATTGCGGCAAATCGACCCAGATCCCAAATGATCTCCGCCGAGTATTGCCGATTAACCATGTCCGCCGTGGAACCAAGGGCGGGGGGGGGGTGGGGTGGATTCACAAGGATAACTGAATCCTCAGATCCTGGGCTTGGTCCAGAGGAAGGCAAAAAACCCTCACCACGCTGAGCCAATATGCTGCGGTAGGGGAAAAAATTCCTTCCTGACCCCTGAAGAGGCGATCGGGTATTAGCCCTGGATCAAGTTATAGTGAATTTGAGAGTGATAGGGCTGGGTGGAGGAAGATGGCCGCCGACCTGGCAGCAGGATCCAGGCTGGGGGGTACCAGGCTGAGTGGTGCCTGGTGGGCTAAGGGAAATGATCAGAGGGCAAAGGGGCTCTACTGGGGTGGGGGGGGGCTTTGTGGCCCGATTGATTAGGTGGTGCCGGCTGATTGGGGGGGTGGAGAGCGGCGCGCCGCTAGGCCGCGGGTGAAGCCGCGGCCTTTCCTGAGTAGCGGCTGCCGCGAATCTGCACTGATCGGCGCGGAGGGAACAAAAACACCGCGCCCGAGGGTAGCGGTGGCTTGTGGGGATGGCTGGCGGAAAGGACACCCGAGCGGGGGTAGAGGTATGGGGGTGAGGAGCGGGGAGGAGCCGTGGGGATTGGGGGAAGCCGACTGATTGGGGGGTGAAGAGCGGCGCGCCGCTAGGCCGCGGGTGAAGCCGCGGCCTTTCCTAAGTCGCGGCTGCCGCGAATCGACACTGATCGGCGCGGAGGGAACCAAAAAACGCCCGAGGGTAGCGGTGGGTAGCGGTGGCTTGTGGGGATGGCTGGCGGAAAGGACGCCCGAGCAGGGGTAGAGGTATGGGAGTGAGGAGCGGGGAAAAGCCGTGGGGATTGGGGGAGGCTGCTGTGGCTTGTCCTGAGAAGGACGGCCGCCTGCAGCTCCCAAGAAGTGGCTTACCAGGTCAGGTGGAAGTCCAGGAGGGGGGAGAGCAGCTAGTCCGAGTAGTGGCAGGTGGATGGCAGGTGGATGACAGGGAGATGGAAACCCTGCCTGCCTGTCTGTGAGGCCGGAGCCGCACAGTGGGAGGACCCTGCACTATCCCTGAGAGAGTGACTCGTTGGAGAGCGTCCTGCTCTCTCAATGTCTGACTACACACTGAGCATGACGAATGGGCGAAGATAGATAAGATAGATAAGATAGATAAGATAGATAGCTGCAAGACACTTGTCAAGCTATGCTTCACGTTTAAAAGCTGTTATAACTGTAAAAGGATGTTGTACTAAGTACTAAGATTGAATGCCACTTGGGGGTTGAATAAAACTGATAATGATGTGAGCACAGAAAAGACATTTGTGGTTATTTCATTATAAATGTTATGTTATATTTGTCTGACCTACACGTGCCTCTTTGATTTAATTGTAAGCAGGATGACTGAATGATCAAAATCAATGTCAAACTGGCCAAAACAATCAATTTCAGTGGGGGTTGAATAATTTTGAATACAACTGTATATATATAGGCATACAACATTCAATGACAGTGTAATGATAGTATTACCATGAAAATTGGATGGCCCCTCCAGACTAGAAGAATACGATCCACACAGTAGTATATTTAAATCAAAGAGAGTGAGTTTACTTAATAAGTACTCAAAGGAACACACATAAGTTTACATCATCAAGTGAATGGTTGTCATGCAGTAACACAATATGATTTCGCAAGGGCCATTGTAGAAATCAACAAATGGCATTTATGAATGAAGCAAATCTATCCTAAAGAATGGTACCATTCGGCTAAACTAGTGAACAGTCTATGCTCGCGAGCTCCCTCTATCGGGCGATCCTGCAAACAGCCCAAAGTCCACGTTGCGGCCGGATTGGGGCACGTTAAATGTGTAATCCACGAGTAATAAAAGATAAGGGGAAGTTAATCCAACAAAGTATGGTGAACATCAATAGTTGGTGAGCTGATCGCTAGCCAGCGTCAGTCACTTCTGCATAACTACAATAAACTACTTCAGAGCCAGAGCCGCCTCGCTTTGGAACCTTCTCCCGTTGCCTTTGAGGAAGTCTACTGTTCTTATTACCATCAGAAAGGCTCTGAAAACTTTCCTCTTTGGGGCAAGTTGATTATGACCACGCCTAATTAAACTGACCCTCCCCTTGTCCTATGTCCCCCTCACTCCAAACCCCCTTGCTACTGTTTGTTTTTATTGTTGATATTTTACATGGTTTCTCTTTTCTTTTATGTACACGAGCTATCAGTTCGTCTGTGAAGTCTTTTTTTCTTTCTTTTCTTGGATTGCTTTTGGTCCAGAATAGACCGGCGGACCTCCTTCCAGCGCTTAGACACACCCTTCAGGGTGTATGTGGCGCTGTAAAGAAATATTAAAATCAATCAATCACAGTGAAAAGGGTATAAATTCAGGCTGAAGGCCAAACAGGGGCGGAAGGCCTGTGAGATGGCACTAAAGTGTCTGTCTAAAGGGAGAACTAAGAGCTGAGCATGTGCCCTCTCACCTGACAGGCCGATCAGCCTGAATTCCTCTCAGAAAACGCGTTGGTGAATCACTGCTCCACAGCACAAAGATCCCGGATGAGGGTGTTCCACTGTTTCAGTTGTCAGCTGGGCTTCCTCTCCGGTCTCCGGGTACAAAGGCTGGATACAGGAATCTTGCTTCCTTCCGGATTGCTGGTCTCTCGGGAAATTTAGGCCCAGGCTTCTGGGCCTAGCAGTACGGCTGTCTTTGTCAGCAGCTCCGCAGAGGAGAAGAGGCTGGTCCCGAGAGAGCGAAAAGGCGCCACTCCCTCTGCTTAAAGCGGAGCTCCACCCAGCAAAACAACATTTTGCCATGTTGTTTAAAAAAAATAAAATAAAAAAACCTGAAAAAAAAAAAAATACTCACCCGAAATAGCTGCTGCTATGCGGAAGTCCGTAATCTGCCTCTTCCACACCGCGGTTTAATGTCTTCTTGTCCTCCTCCTTGTGAATGGGGCGCGCTGCTTTCTGGGAACTGTGTGTGTTCTCAGAGAGCAGCGCGCCCATTCACAAGCCAGCGTGAGACTCACGCAGGCGCAGTAGGAAACGGGCAGTGAAGCCGTACGGCTTCACTGCCTGTTTCCCATAGTGTGAATGGCGGCGCGGGACCCGGAGCGATCGTGGGACCGGCATCGGGGGGGGGGGGGCCATCAGCGCGGGCGCCTAGGACAGGTAAGTGTTCTTATTTAAAGTCAGCAGCTACACTGTTAGTAGCTGCTGACTTTAAAAAAAAAATGTTTCGCGGCTGGAGCTCCGCTTTAAGTAACCTCCCCCACAAGTCTGTGCGGAGGCGTCACATGCTTTAACAGGGCAGGGCATTGTGGGAAATGTAGTCTGTTTCTCGTAAGAGTCAATGGAGTCCATATCTCCTGCTACTTGCAATGCCACAATGCATAGCTCCTTAAAGGTAATGTACATATTTACAGATGTGAATAAAGTCCTAGCGGGGATGGCCTGTCATTAGACTCTGACAGGAAGACCCCGCTACATATGTATGTATATATATATATATATATATATATATATATATATATATATACAGTATATACTGCTTGTCATGTACCTGGTTTTGTGAGCCTGACATGTAGAGGAGAGCCTCTCTTACCACACAGGCTTGTGGGCCCCTGAGGTTGAGACATCAAGCCGCAGAAGCACGGTGACGTAGGACTGCCTAGGACCAGTGCAGTATTCAGTATGGCTGGTTGTCCGTGGCTGGATATGCAGCAGGCAGATCGGCAAGGCTAGGCAGACCAGAACTGTGACAGGCTGGGATCACAGCAGGAGCAGGAACCGGATGCGATTTGCAGAGCACAGCCGTAGCAGGTTGAAGGAGCAGATGCAGGGTCAGGCAGGCCGGATCGGTAACATTAAGGCAGATCAGCAGAGCAGCAGGCATAAGAGAAGTCCAAAACAAGCTGGGGTCAGGGTATCAAGCAGACAGGTTTAGTGCGAATAAGCCAGATAAAGATCAAAGGTCAGCACAGATAACAGTTCAGACACACAAAAGCTGCAGACCAAACTGCAAAGAGTCTTTGGTGCACTCACTTTAAATAGCCCCTTTGGCACCAACGTTGGTGACAAGCGCACGTTTGCGTGCGCGCGATCCAATGCGTCGTGAATGCACATGTCTACCGTGCAATTCTTGCTGAGAGAAAAAGTTAACCGCTCAGAGGTCCCAAGGAGCTAAAGCTGAAAGGTAGGATCCAACCCCTGGGTGCAGGCACTGCAATAGTATGCAAAATTGTGTGGAGAAAAACCAGGACGGCCGCACTCCAAAAAATGTTTCCTTTTTAATAAAACAGATCACAACATCAACATGTCACAGCAAAAAACAGAAAGGAGCTGACGCGTTTCACACCAAAATACAGTGCTTATTCATAGCAATTCTTGCTGCATGGCTATGCCTTTCCTGATACTGCTATTTTTACAGAAACATCAATTGAAGGATCACCTTCCAACATACAGGGACTTTTGAGGCACCATACCAAATAGACAACTGAAGTGGATAAAACAGTATATTTATTTAACTTTGTTAAAATATATGGCTGACTAAAACCTTAGTCACCATCAAAAATTTGCAGAATATGGTTATACACCAAACATTACAAAATATATACACCAAATATTAAAATTCAGATAGATGTGTGAGTATTAATATATCCCAATGGTAATAGCCACCAACACATTTCGCAGTCCTCAGCTGCTTCATCAAAAGCGCTGCAGGAATATCACAACATCTACGGTAATATAGATATAATAAATACTAGTTTCTGAGAAGGTGTCATACAAGAGATCCTAATACCACTCTCCCAGATTTATCAACAGGGAGGGTAAGTTGGACACTGAACCACACAGACTGGAGGCAGGGGCCACAGCCAGCAAACCCAAGTGCCACGGTTAGTGTATTATGCGCGTACACACCAGACATTATTCTGGATTTTCTCATAGACTCTGTTTGTCTTTTAAGAACCCCTGGACCGATCTGGGTGAAGTTTGGATATGTTGGTCCCCCAGATCGGGGCTATCAGGGTATATGTAATGTCAGCAGGGGCGGACTGACAACTCATGGGGCCCCCGGGCAACAGGAGATCATGGGGCCCCCTGTGTCCCCGCCCACAATCAAACCACACCCACACAAAGCCCCACCCCCAGCTTGCACTGCGTGGATGCCTCAATTCTGGGTGTTGAACCTGAGATAAACAGTGCACAGGGGGCAGCAGGGCACAATATAGAAAGTATAAATAAAATTGGCACTGTGTAGCGCTACTCTTACCTTAACTATGGGTGCTGTAGCTGTCTCCCGCATCCTCTGTGGCTGGCTGGGTCCCGCGTCCTCTCTGGCTGGTTTCTGTGGGTGGCTGACTGGCTCCTGCATCCTCTGTGGCTGGTTACTGTGGGTGGCTAGCTGTCACCTGTTGGTGGCTGGCTGGCACCCTGCTGTGGCTGGCTGGATCCCTGCTGTGGGTGGGTCACAGTGGGTGGCTGGCATCCTGCTGTGGATAGTCACTGTGGCTGGTTGGCTCCTGTGGGTGGCTGGCTGGCTCCCTGCTGTGGGTGGGTCACCGTGGCTGGTTGGCTCCTGTGGGTGGCTGGCTGGCTCCCTGCTGTGGGTGGGTCACTGTGGCTGGCTGGCTCCTGTGGGTGGTTGGCTGGTTTCCTGGTGTGGGTGGGTCACTGTGGGTGGCTGGCTAGCACCCTGACCCTTCTGTGGGTGGGTCACTGTTGGACCCTGCTTTTGGTGGCTGGCCTGGCTCTCTGACGTGGGTACGTGGGTGTTTTGGTGGCTGGCTGACATGGTGCAGCCTGCTGTGGGTGACTGGCTGGCTCCCTGCTGTGGGTCAGTGGGTAGCTTGCACAGTGCACCCTGCTGCAGGTGACGGGCCTGGCTCCCTGCTGTGGTTGACAGAGAGGTGCTGTGGTTGACAGAGAAGGGGTCGGCTGACAAAGGGGGGGTTGGCTGACAGAGAAGGGGTGGTGGGCTGACAGAGGAGGGGTGGTGGGCTGACTGAGGAGGGGGTGGTGGGCTGACTGAGGAGGGGGTGGTGGGCTGACTGAGGAGGGGGTGGTGGGCTGACTGAGGAGGCGGTGGTGGGCTGACTGAGGAGGCGGTGGTGGGCTGACAGGGGGGGGGTGTGCTGACAAAGGGGGGGCTGGTGTGCTGACAAAGGGGGGGCTGGTGGTGTGCTGACAAAGGGGGGGCTGGTGGTGTGCTGACAGAGGGGGGGCTGGTGGTGTGCTGACAGAGGGGGGGGCTGGTGGTGTGCTGACAGAGGGGGGGGGGCTGGTGGTGTGCTGACAGAGGGGGGGGGGGCTGGTGGTGTGCTGACAGAGGGGGGGGGTGGTGGTGTGCTGACAGAGGGGGGGGTGGTGTGCTGAAAGAGGGGGTGGTGGTGGTGTGCTGACAGAGGGGGTGGTGGTGGTGTGCTGACAGAGGGGGGGGGGGGCTGGTGGTGTGCTGACAGAGGGGGGGGGGGGCTGGTGGTGTGCTGACAGAGGGGGGGTGGTGGTGTGCTGACAGAGGGGGGGGTGGTGGTGTGCTGACAGAGGGGGTGGTGGTGGTGTGCTGACAGAGGGGGTGGTGGTGGTGTGCTGACAGAGGGGGGCTGGTGGTGTGCTGACAGAGGGGGGGGCTGGTGGTGTGCTGACAGAGGGGGGGCTGGTGGTGTGCTGACAGAGGGGGGGCTGGTGGTGTGCTGACAGAGGGGGGCTGGGGGTGTTCTGACAGAGGGGGGGCTGGTGGTGTGCTGACAGAGGGGGGGCTGGTGGTGTGCTGACAGAGGGGGGGCTGGTGGTGTGCTGACAGAGGGAGGTTGGTGGTGTTCTGACAGAGGGGGGGTTGGTGGTGTGCTGACAGAGGGGGGGGGGTGGTGGTGGTGTGCTGACAAAGGGGGGGGGGTGGTGGTGTGCTGACAGAGAGCGAGTGGCTAACAAAGGGGGGGCTGGGGGAGGAGCACTGACAGAGAGGGGGGTAGATGAGGCTGAGAGACCTCTGAAAGTAACACAGTGCACACAGCAGAGGCGGGACTCCAGCAAGTGGTCACGACCAGCTCCGCCGATCCATTGCAGCTCGCAACACACATGCCCTGTGATTGGCCGAACAGGGTCATGTGCGGCCGCACGCTGTGGAATTCTGGGCCTCGCATCAAGACTACAAGTCCCAGAATTCCACAGCATGCTGCCGCACATGACCCTGTTCGGCCAATCACAGGGCGTTTGTGTGGTCTGCGCCTACAAGTCCCAGAATGCGGCCAGGCATCTGGTCATCACAGCGAGGACCGCGGCTGTTTTGAATACAAGTCAGTCGGACGGCCTGGGGCGGGGAAGCTCCTCCTCTCCTCCGCCACTGGATGGGAGGGAAGGAGGGGCCGGCGCATCATCAGAGGTGTGTTTACTAACTGCAGTCTCTTTGCAGGTATTCGGGACACGATCTACCCGTCGGCTAGCTGTGATTGACGGGTAGATCGTGGAAGCTGTCATGGGGCCCCCTACTGGCCACGGGCCCTCGGTCCGTGCCCGAATTGCCCTATGGTCAGTCCGCCCCTGAATGTCAGGGATACCAGGGTGCTCTCTGCCTGGAGATAATTGGTTTATTCCTTAAACTGATCTCAATATCTCAATGTGTCATGTAAATGATCTTTGGTCTGTCTCTCAAGAAGCGTTCATTGTGTGAATTTCTATTGTTTAGCAGGTGAGAAGTTCTTACCTCTGAATCACCTCGTCTGGGCAAATGACCAGTAATTAACTCATGTGGATTCTATCGGAGACAGACGTCTCCTAAGGGCTCTTTCACACGGAGCGGATCAAAACAACGTTTTTTTAATGCCGAAAAATGATCGTGTGTACACAGCATTAGAATACCCAGCCAGGTCAAGGAGCATGTGTATTCTCAATTTTTTTAGGTGTTCCTATTAAAGTCTAGGTTGGCCATAAACACTCGAAGCTTGTGGCTCAAAAGAAGCTCACATATTTTTCACACTATGCTCAGGTGTGAACAGGCACAACTGAAAATCATGGGGTTTTAAATGATGAGCGCTTTGGAGCTTTGAGCTACAAAATGCTTAGGTTTAAAAGGGGTTTTAGGCTTAATTAAATCATAGGATTCCCTAATCCATGCTAGAGAGAGTGAATTGGGGAATTACTCCTGCTTGCTATAATAGTATTCTGACAGCAGAATACCCCAACAGTGACTGAATCTGAGAATTTTTGCTCCTTCAATTTAAACATTTTGAGGAGGAGCACGCTGCAATTACTTTTTTTGACAAATTTTGGTGAGTTCATCAAGAACTATCCGAACACTGCTCTGCATATGGCCAGCAATAGAATAGGAGTGGTAAGTGAAGGAAAGATGTCCATTCTTCTTGGTCCGTCACAAAAATATCAAAAAAGTATCCCTGTCTATGGTTTTGTTGTCATTATAGACACCTGCATTGTTCCAAGGAAATGAAGGTTATGTGAATGCTTTCAGGCAACCAACATGTACAACTACTGGATCATTCTATAATGCAGTCCTAAATGCATTACTGATTCAAGTGTGTGTGTGTTTAATTTAATATAAATAATCATATTGTTTAGTGTTAATGTTTAAAAAAATCCTTCATTTATATATATTTTTTATTTATATATGTACAGAGAGCCAGACATATTTGTTCATTACATATGCATGCTATGCTTTTTTACATTTTCTTTAGTGCATTTTTCCTGTATCTAAAACAACAGACTCCCCAAAAGGGTTAAGGGGTTATTAAAGGAAAAAAAAAATTCCTTTAAAATAACAAACATGTTAAGGCCGCGTACACACAATCAAACTTGTCTGCTGAAACTGGTCCGCAGACCAGTTTCAGCGGACATATCCGATCGTGTGTACGGGCTAGCAGACAGGTTTTTCCAGCAGACAAGTTTTAAAGCATGCTTTAAAACTTGTCTGCTGGAAACCCGTCCATCCGACATGTCTGCTGGTTAGTACGCCTAACCAGCGGAAGTATTTTACTTCCTGGATTGGTGACGTGGCGGCGTCAACGTCACCGCCACGTCACCGCGTCCTCAGCCCGAGGGGATTTTCGTCTGATGGTGTGTACACGCCATCGGACAAAAATCCGATGAGACATGTCCGCTGCAAACGGTCCGTCGGACATGTTTGAGCAGACATGTCTCATCGTGTGTACGCGGCCTAATACTTACCTCCACTGTGCAGTTCATTTTGCACAGAGTGGCCCCGATCCACATCTTCTGGGGTCCCTCGGCGGCTGTCTCTGGTCCTCCCGGCAAGTATTGACCACAGTCATGCGAGAGCTCGCATGGTAGTGAGTAATTGCGGGCCACGCTACCGTGATACATCGAGCGGCCATAGCGTGATCGGCGGTTACAGAGACATGGACGTGGATCTGTGTGTGTAAACACACAGATCCACGTCCTGTCAGGGAGAGAGGAGACCGATCTGTGTCCCTTGTACATAGGGACACAGATCGGTCACCTCTCCCAGTCAGTCCCCTTCCCCCACAGTTAGAACACTATGCAGGGTACACATTTAACCCCTTCCTCATCCCCTAGTGTTAACCCCTTCAATGCCAGTCACATTTATACAGTAATTAGTGCATATTTATAGCACTGATCGCAGTATAAATGTGAATGGTGCCAAATATGTGTCAAAAGTGTCCGATGTGTCCGCCATTATGTCGCAGTCCCAATAAAAATAGCAGATCGCCGCCATTACCAGTAAAAAAAAAATAATAAAAAAAAATAATTCCGTCCCCTATTTTGTAGGCGCTATAACTTTTGCGCAAACCAGTCGCTTTTTGCGATTTTTTTTTACCAAAAATATGTAGGAGAATACATATCAGCCTAGACTGAGAAAAAACATTTTTTTTTTTTTTTTAATTGGGCTATTTATTATAGCAACAAGTAAAAAATATTGATTTTTTTTTCAAAATTGTCTTTTTTTTGTTTGTTTTTTATAGCGCAAAAAATAAAAACCAGAGAGGTGATCAAATACCACCAAAGGAAAGCTCTACTCGTGGGGAAAAAAGGACGTAAATTTTGTTTGGGACCCACGTCGCACGACTGCGCAATTGTCAGTTAAAGTGACGCAGTGCCGGAAGCTGAAATCTCACCTGGGCAGGAGGGGGGTATATGTGCCCAGTAAGCAAGTGGTTAAATAAAACATCACATTGTTTCCCTTTATAGCCGACATTTGATTGATTGCTGGATTGTGCATTAGTCATTGCTTTTTGCTCTGCCTGATTGGCTCTTATTGCTGCATGCCTATTCTTGTCAAAATGCTTACTGTGCAAGGAATGACACATTAAAGTGATTGTAAACAATCGACTTGTAAAACAACTCATTCACTTTAAAAAATAAATCAAAGGCAAAACATTTTTGTATAGGTATAAAAAAACATTATAAATACCCTTTTTTTATTATTTTTTTATAAGTGATCACATTCCCTCTGTTCTCAACTGCAAAAGAGCTGGGAGGGGGGGAAGGAGCAGCACACTGAGCTTCCCAGCGACAGGGTGTGCAGCAGCGACATGTCAGGACAAGTCTGATCATTGGAGGAGAGTACACTAAGTTCCCAGCATAGCTAGAGACCTGAGCATGCTGTGTTCTCTTGCTTAGTGTGGTCAGTTTTTAATAGGAAACAGAGGGACTGACAGGAACACCAGGGATGTCACACAAAGGAAGCAATACAAAGACAACAGGATAATTTTTCTTACAAGCACATGGTACAGCAGGCACGGATTAGGAATATAAAATGTTGGGGCAACAAATGCTTTAAATATATTTTTAATTAATACATATTTGCATTAATTAATGTTTATATCCAATTCAGCTTTTAAATATAAAGAATTAGTAGCAATATATAATATACCTTCTATAAGGCCCCCAGCACACTGGGCATTAAACCCCAGTGAATGAGGCTCCATCAGTGCTAAAAAAAATGCACTGTCACTGTAGAAATGACACTGGCAGGGAAGGGGTTAACACCAGGGGCGATCAAAGGGTTAAGTGTGCTCCTAGGGAACTGTGTGGGAGATGGACTGACTGGAGGAAGAGAGAATAGAGACATCTGTGTTCCTGATTAGCAGGAACACAAGATCTGTCTCTCCCTCTCTGACAGAACAACTGTCAGCCTTGTTTAGACCACCATTCTGCCTCTCCAACCCCCCCCCCCCAGAGCATAGAAGGGAAATCATGTACAGGTACATAATTTTGCACTTAAGGGCCCTGCCTCAGTATATGTACGTGGGGCGGTCCTTAACTGGTTGCCGACCAGCTCTACGTCGGCAGGCCGGCTCTCTAAGCGGCCACTAGGGGCGTGTCCTCCGCTCGCCCTCGAGTCCCATGCGCGTGTGCCCGGCGGGCGCGATCGCCACCGGGCACTCGCAATTTCTCGGTACAGAGCGAGGACCGGGAGCTGTGTGTGCAAACACACAGCTGCCGGTCCTGTCAGGGGAGAAATGCTGATCTTCTGCTTATACAATGTATGAACAGAGGATCAGTGATTTCCCCTAGTGAGTCCACCCCCCCCATACAGTTAGAACACACCCAGGAACATACTTAACCCTGCCCCCTAGTGTTAACCCCTTCACTGCCAGTGGCATTTTTATAGTAATCCAATGCATTTTTATAGCACTGATCGCTATAAAAATGCCAATGGTCCCAAAAATGTGTCAAAAGTGTCCGAAGTGTCCGCCATAATGTCGCAGTACCGAAAAAAATCCCTGATCGCCACCATTACTAGTAAAAAAAAAAATATTAATAAAAATGCCTTAAAACTACCCCCTATTTTGTAATATCTATAACTTTTGCGCAAAGCAATCAATAAACGCTTATTGCAATTTTTTTTTTTACAAAAAATATGTAGAAGAATATGTATCGGCCTAAACTGAGGGAAAAAATTGTTTTTATATATTTTTGGGCGATATTTATTATAGCAAAAAGTTAAAAATATTGCATTTTTTTCAAAATAGCCACTCTATTTTTGTTTATAGCGCAAAAAATAAAAATCGCAGAGGTGATCAAATACCACCAAAAGAAAGCTCTATTTGTGGGAAAAAAAGGATTTGTTTGGGAGCCACGTCGCACGACCGCGCAATTGTCAGTTAAAGCGACGCAATGCCGAATCGCAAAAAGTGCTCTGGACATTGGGCAGCAATATGGTCCGGGGGTTAAGTGGTTAAAGAGGTAAAATATATTGGGGGGCATTTATCAAAAATGGAGCAGACAGAAGATGGGGCAGATATGCATGGAAACCAATCAGCTTCTATCTTTACAGTAGCTTGTCCATATAAGCTTGGAAAATTAAAAAGATAGAAGCTGATCAGTTGACATACATAGCTACTCCAGAATCCGGCTGCTGTAATTTGGTAAATTGTGCCCTTTTTCTTGTTTTCTAAGAGCTAATAAAGCTAAACTATATTGTGATAGATGTTTGGCCTACAAATCTTTGACTTAAAGTGTTACTAAATCCAAAAACAGTAAAATCAGTCTGTATATGTAGTAAAGTCTTCCTCCTTCCACTGTCCCCAATATATTTCCATGATAATACAGAGCCAGGGGACAGGCTGCACATGCTCAGTTTAGTGTGTATTTGTAGAGAGTTTTTCTTTTCTTGAGAGGGTTCCTGTACATGTACAGGTACATTCAGCACAAGGCCAATCAGCACTGTCCAGATAGAGGGTCAGGGATCCTGCATCCTGATAGGACAGCCAGTGCAGGATGAAAATACCTCCTACAAGCTTTAACCAGACACTCACAAACTGCTATATACTGCTGATGAGAAAGGGTATTTAGCAGTTTATATTTACTAAAAGAATTGCATTTCCATGTTCAGTGTACTATGAGAGACTCGCTATAATGAATAGCACTTTAACACCAAACTACATTTCCTGCAAAGAAGCATATGAAAACTTAACATTTTTAAGCTGCAGTTCATGAGCAGCCATGATACTTGAAGGGCTGAAGATGATATTGTTTACTTTCTAGTTTTATGTCTTTCAACCTTTCTAATATGATTAGCAGTATGAAGAAGTGTAAGCCATCTGGAGAGAAGGATAGCACTATGCTATTTAGCAGGTGCTACACAGGCAGGGTAGAATATAATGAAAATCATAGGAAACAGTACTGACCCAGCCACTAGTTACTGAGATGAAAGAAACCCTCTTGGATTAAACTAGATTTAAAGAATAAAAGGATTACTCAAACACAAAAGGTAGATTTACAAGGTTTATTTGACCAGTGCAGTGTGGCATGATGGGATCCTGGAAATCAGAATAAGAGATGAAAGTTAAATAAAAAGACAAATGGAAGTGGTATTAGACCGGCAGCAGATCAGCACATTACCCAAATCTCTCATTAATTGGAAATGCTAAGGATATAGAAGAGGGGAATATAATTAACCATTGAAGTATTTGAATGAAATTCTGAAATGTTTCAGTGTTCTCTGCTCAGAAACAGTTTTTTTTAAATCTTCTTCAGTGGAAGATGTAATTATTTCAGTTTCATAGTATCAAGTGAATATCCTTTAATGCACATGTATTGTGTTAATTAGTATTAGTGTAAAACTCAGCACATATTCCAGGGAAAATACAATAGTAAAAATATAAAATATACAGCCTATTTAAATACTGTTTCAGAGAAAATACATTTCAAAGATTGCTACCTTACAGAACCATATCCAAGCCTTGACATCATTTTATTAACCACTTGAAGACTGGACCTTTTTTGGAACTTTTTGTTTACAAGTTTAAATTAGTATTTTTTGCTAAAACCCTCAAACATTAAATATGTTTAGCAGAAACCTTAGAGAATATTTTATGTCACACCATATTTGCACAGCGGTCTTCCAAACGCAATTTGTTTGGAAAAAAATACACTTTTTGAATAACGAAAACTAAAAATTAGTAAAGACAATTGTAAAGTTAGCCCAATTTTTTATATATAGTATATATTATACTTTTATGAGATGCAGAATCACCCACAGTATAAAAAAGTACTAGGGCTATGGCAGCATGCTCCCATAACAATGTTATTTAAAGTCAAAGTAGTGTATCTGTGCATATTTATGACCTGCTATTGTTCAGTGTTGAAGTCATTTTGCCAGTGGCACAACATGGTTAGAATAGAAGCTATAAAATGTTGATAAAGAATTCTGCCCAGAGGGTCACTTTCATTCACAGGTTGATATTTGCACTTTAGGAGAGGGCCTATCGGCAGATGCATTGTTAGCTAATGTGTACAGTATGTTCCAATCCCTTATCTGTAAATTACTGTTTCACTTGTTTTAGCCCACAGTGCTACTGATCTCCTCCAGCCTTTTTCAGCCATTTCCTGTCTACATGCATTCTCTCTATTGTTTTCTCTCCTGCACATCATTGCTCAGCACTGACTTCCCGATTGTGACAGCTAACAAAACAGATGTAAAAAAGGTTCCACCAGGCTGAGCACGAACACACAGGGCACATGGAGAAGTCTTGCTGTGTGCAGAGTTGTGCAGCTGCCAAGGAAAGGACAGGATGGGGGAGCTGGGCTTACTCACCTCTAATGCAGGAAGTTTTGACTTACATGCGGCCGAGCCTGATGACAGCTGGCAAGAGGGGAGGAGGAGGCAGGGAGGGAAATCCTGAGGGCATGCGATTGGTTGTTAAGGATGTGACAGCCCCGTTCCTTAACAACTTTAGCCCCGGACCATATTGCTGTCCAATGACCAGAGCACTTTTTGTGATTCGGCACTGCGTCGCTTTAACTGACAATTGCGTGGTCGTGCGACGTGACTCCCAAACAAAATTGGCGTCCTTTTTTTCCCACAAATAGAGCTTTCTTTTGGTGGTATTTGGTTTTTATTTTTTGCGCTATTAACAAAAATAGAGCGACAATTTTGAAAAAAATGCAATATTTTTTACTTTTTGCTATAATAAATATCCCCCAAAAAGATATAAAAAAACATTTTTTTCCTCAGTTTAGGCCAATACGTATTCTTCTACATATTTTTTGTTAAAAAAAGTCGCAATAAGCGTTCATTGATTGGTTTGCGCAAAAGTTATAGCGTTTACAAAAAAGGGGGTCGTTTTATGGCATTTTTATTAATATTTTTTTTTTTACTAGTAATGGCGGCGATCAGCATTTTTTTCAGTACTGGGACATTATGACGGGCACTTCGGACACTTTTGACAAATTTTTGGGGCCATTGACATTTTTATAGCGATCAATGCTATAAAAATGCATTGTATTACTATAAAAATGCCATTGGCAGTGAAGGGGTTAACACTAGGGGGCAGGGAAGGGGTTAAGTGTGTTTCTGGGTGTGTTCTAACTGTATGGGGGGGTGGCCTCACTAGTAGAAATCACTGATCTTCTGTTCATACATTGTATGAACAGAAGATCAGATTTTTCACCCGCTGACAGGACCGGGAGCTATGTGTTTACACACATACTGTAGCTCCTGGTGCCCGCTCTGTAACGAGCGATGGGGTGTGCCCGGCAGCGATCGTACCCGCCGGGCACGCGCGTGACTCGGGGGTGAGCGGGGGTGAGCGGGGATGCGCGCGCGCCCCCTAGTGGCCGCTTTAAAGCGGACGTATAGCTACGGGCTCTCGCCCAGCAGTGCCACCGTCCCGCAGTAATATGACGGCGGGCGGTCGGCAAGTAGTTAACAACCAATAATTGGCAGCATTTTTTCTTTACATTTCAGCTGTTAGCTGGGAGTTCCCACTGACAGCTGAAAGTACCAAGCCCGGAGGTATCAGTTTCAAGTATCTGGGCATTTGCATGAGTACCTATACTCATGCAAAGGCTTAGTATCGGCACTGATACCAGTATCGATATCGGTGCAACCCTAGTGCCTATATTTAAAAAAGGGATCCAACCAAATCTTTACCAAATAGCTGTAGACCTGTTAGTTTAACCTCCAGAGTCAGGAAAATGCTTGAGAGGTTAATGGAAACACACATTTTCCTAGAGAGCATGATTATAAGCAATAGAATAGGAAATGGAATATGTACTATTATTAACTAAAGTGATAAACAATGTACAACAAGAGTGTAGACCTAATCCAAGTTGGCAAGTGACGGGTTCGACAAATGCTATCTGTATGAGGAGATCATCAAACTGAGCTGCAGTAGAAGTTCCTTTTTTTTCCCCGTGGATTCGTGAGTGTGCTTATAAAAAGTGTAGTCTCTGTCTCCTGCCTGGATACACAATATTGCACCATGAGCTTTGTTTTGGTTTTATCCTCCCTCTGTTCTTTATAAGCTGTGCTGGTTTGAAGATCTTACACGTTTGCCTGAGACAGACATAGGAAGCGCAGAGGAATCTCTCAGTCTCACACAGGATTCCTATCTCAAGTCATTACTGCGGACTGGTTCTCCCTTCTTAGGGGGTGTGCTACATGTTTGGTGTGTAGCATCTGCACTGGGACTGATTGTATTTTGGCACCCTTATTTGTGTTTCACTGGTTCTAATTATGTACCTACTTGGATTAGGTTTCCACTCTTGCTGTACATTGTTTATCACTTTAGTTAATAATAGCGCATATTCCATTTCCTATTCAATCCCATTGGTTTAGTTCACCGTTTATTTATGCAGCAATTATTATTTGGTTATTTTTGTGAATTTTTTTCCTTATATATTTTTATTTAGTAGCGCTGTAGTACTCAGTTTATCATAAGCAATAGTCTTCATGAATTCACAAAAGCCTGAAATTGTCTAAAAGAAATAAAAAAATGTATGACGCCGTAAGCAACAACTTAGACATAGGAGTGGCTATTTGTAACGGTCGCCACCGTTTACGACCTTCCATCCACCCACGACAAGCTTATCTGACACACTCCGACAATACCGCATACACGATCCATATCAATTCCCATAAATAAGACGAGACTCAGCTCTGCACTTGCTTCAAGGATATGACCCCTTTATCGATATTTTCTCAGCTTCTTTACAGTTTCAGGCATAATGCAGTTAATCACAGGACAATGCAGTCCCCACCCCCCTATACACTCACTGAGGATAATTCTTTAATTGGTAGCTAGACATGACGGCACCGCATCATCAATAGAGTTCAATTAACCTTGAATAATAACACAGACATCTAGTTGAATAAGTTATCTAGACAGCTTTATCACACAATGGCAGAGTCTTGTGAGAGTGGGTGCAATCAACACCTTTTCAACGGAATGTCTTTACAGTGAATAGCCAACACCTTAAGATATTTCAATAGCCTATTATACAAAGGTATGAGTCACTGTCTGGTTGACCTGGTCATGTCATCATGAACTCCTTGTGATATCTCAGTCCTGAAATATGAAGTATTAATAATGTCCCATCTGTAATTGATGAATTATGATTCTTTGTCACCCTATGGCCCTAGTGGACATAAGGTGACCCTAGACATAGGAGTATCTCAGTCTGTCACGGTTCATTCGGTTACACTATTGATATAATATAATTGGAATTTACAAAAGTGTTTGACACAGTTCCCCAAAAATTGCGAGTGTCTAAGTTGATGTCTATAGGCTATAGGCTTAGAAAATTCAGTTTGTAAATGGATAAAAAGTTGGCTATAAAACTGTATTTAGAGAGTAGTAATTAAAAATTCATACTTCATGAATGGTCTAAGTTTATTAGTGGTGAACCCCAAGGTTCAGTGTTGGAACCCTGACTTTTTAACCCTATTTAACAATGATATAAGTTTGGGATTAAACATATAATTTCAGTGTTTACAGAGGGCTCTTACAAGCATACCTCAATGTACTATTTAATTGGGAAACTCTGTGGCAAATTATGTTTACTATTGATAAAAATATTTTTACATTCAGACAATACGGCAAAATACTCTGCCTGCATTCCTACTTAGGCTAAGATATATAGATGATATTTTTTGAATATGGGCTGGCCCTGTTGAGCTATTACGTAAGTGCCTTACAATCATGAATTACAATTTTTCCAATCTAACATTCACTATGTCATTTGACTATCATAAAGTTACCTTTTTGGATTTGCAAGTTGAGGTCAGCAATGATGGTACTCTAAATAGAAATCTATATAGGAAGCTACTGCTGGGAATACAGTTCTTCAAGCACAGAGTTTTCATCCCAAACCCTATGTGCAATCCATCGAGTATTCACAGTATTTGCGCCTTCGGCGAATTGCTGTGATGAGGAATTAAAAAAAAAAGCTACTGATGAACTCAAACTCCGCCTCCTCGATAGGGGCTATTCTAAATCCTGTCTTAGAAAATCCTACAATCAAGCTGTTTAGCAATCTAGGTCAAAGTTATTATTTGACCTACGTTCCATTTAGAATAACAAGGCCACACTACGCATTATAACACCCTTTAGTGCACAGCATGCAATTATTAGAAAAAAATGCATAAATATTACATCTGATCCCAAAATTGCCTAAATTGTTTCATCGTGTCCTCAGATCACATTCTTTGTGACAGGTTGGTGCCTAGCAACTTTGTGGCTAGTGGTGCATCTGCTATACAAACACAGTTGGCTACTTTTTCATGTGGTATTTGCAATTATTGTAAATACATTTGTCCCAATACCACTCCCCCCTCCCAATGGACATACTTTTCACCTTAGAAGGTATGTTGATTGCCAAACAACTGAGATCATCTATATCATGACTTGCCCCGTGACACATTTTTATATTGGCAAGACCATTCGTGAGTTTTGGAGGAGAATTTATGAGCACACCCATGCGGCAGAAATAAACAATTTTTATTCTCCAATTGGACGACACATTATTAAGAAACACATTTATCATGTTCCCCAACTTCTCTTCTGTGCTCTGGAATGTGTGGATCCAGATACCAGTGGTGGTGACTGGAATAGGATTATTATGCAGGGGGAATCCCGGTGTATTTGTTGGCTCAAGGCTAATAGTCCACCGGGCCTCAATGAGGTTCTCAGATATTGACCCTTGCTTGAGGGCTTTGCCTCTGGGAAAACTGAACATTTAATGTAATTATTTTTCTATCTACAAAAACATGATGCAAACAACATGTTTTGTGGAATCACTCCACTTCCTCAGTTGATTTCACAAAACATGTTGGGCTCATCTGTTTGCATCATGTTTTTATAGACATTTCAATATAATCAGTTTCATCCAGATTTTATCTCATTATCTTGTTTCTGAATTGACCGATTTAATGGAGGATAATTGTTATTTACCATATGATATTATTTTTCTGCTATGATGTTATACGACTGTATGGTCTCTAACCTGTTTATTCAGCATGTATGTAAGTATTTTATTTTTTTATGCTATCCAGTGTCCAGGATAACAAATTAAAAATATATGGCTTTCCACTATGACTTAGGTTCTTTAGCCTTGGTACACATACCTCCTTTAAAGTCACAACTTTTAATTTGTTTGCATACTAAACAGGGATGGAGATGTGTTTGTTTCCACACATTTCATTTAAAGTCCCCAAATTTCCCCCTCCCCCTCAATAAACTTTATTTTAAAGCGGTTGTAAACCGCTGGTGGTTAAAAAACAAAAAACCTGCAAGTCAATGTAATTAAGATAGTATGCATTGCATGTGTTGCAACTTACTTTAGAAAAAAAGGCCTTCATTGCCGCAATATCAGCGCTCAGACGGCTGACATATTCACCTGTCTTCTTTCCGGGTTTGCGGCCTTCTGCTACATAAGCAGCCGGGACACAATGATGTCACTCCTGCTCATGTTCACGGAACCTTCCGTTTCGGGCATGGTCTGTGAAGGTCCGGCACTGTAACCTTGATCTTCAAAACGCATGCACCAATGATGTCATTGGCAGCATGTACTCTGAATATATCCTAAACTGTGCAAGTTTAGGAGAGATTCACAGTACCTACAGGTAAGCCTTTAACCTAGTTTAGATTGTACGGCCCTATATAAATTTACGGTTGGCTCTATATAAATTCGGTATAATAATATTAATACTAATTTAGGTCAGTTGTGTTTATTATGTTTTGTCTTAAGCCAATAAAGTCAGTTAAATAAATAAAAAAACAAGTAATTTAAAATTCTATATTTTTAAATCACTCAGCAAATACTCCAAGTATGTCCTTGGCTTCAGAAGGCTAAGTTTGTGCTAAGCATGGTGTTATAATTTCCATAGATGTGCTAGAAGTTGTTCAGCACTTTCTTACTAGTTGAATCAAGTAGTGAATGATCCTTTTAAAATAACACAGCTTTCACTCTCCGCTGCCTGCTGCATTATGTTGCTGAGCTTGGCAAGTGTAGTACTTATTTACAAGGTGTAATGTTTAGTACAACATAAAATCAATTCCCTTGGTCCTCATGAATATCCAAATGGAAAGATTACGGGAAAGGGACATCAGTCCTTGAAATAATTAAAAGAGGGATAGGCTCTTCAGAGCAGGAATTGGAACAACACATTTTAGCTACACCATGAAATATACTCTTATCCACATAAACAACATGCCTTGCTAGGAATAGGAGAAAAAAATATTTTAATATTAAAGTTTTGTAATATTAAAGCTTAACTAAACATTCCAATACTCACCTCTCCTCTAAAGGTGTGATGTGTGTAAGCCCCCGTCCTGGCACCAATCTTCTTTCAGGCTTCTACTGGGTTCTGATTCTTTGGCCGTCTTGATTAGTTGGGATGGTGCAACTTCCATCTCTGAACAGAGGTGTGCTGAGAATGTACACTAAGCTGCACAGCATCTTGCCAGGCAGAAGGTAGGAAAGGTCTTTTGCAGAACACACATCATTTCCTTCTTTAATCTAAAAACACGCTTGTAGGCTATCTGGCTTTTTCACTAACTGGCCCTAGTTTTTATCTAAAGCTGGCCAAAGATGGGTAGAATTGTTAAAGAAAATTCTTAAGGAAAGAATGCTTTATTTTTAATCATTAGAGGGTCAAATTGAAGTTAGTTTTCTACAAATTTTCGACCAATTTTAAAGGAAAGGATGGAACTTTTTCTCAAACAAAATAATTACAATTTTATTATTTCAAAATAATTTGTTTTCGCTCAGTAAAATGAATTCATTCCAAAATCTAATTTTAAAAGCAAACAACGTATTTTAGAAGACATTTGAATGCTCTGAGAATGTTCTGATAATTTTGTTACAAATTTTCCTCAGGATTTTTTATTCAAAAATTCTATCAATCTATGGCCAGCCTAAGTATGGTATTTATTTCATTCATAATAGCTCTGATCCCTACAGTAAGGCCGCGTACACAAGACCAAATAAATCGGATCAAATCGGTCTGTCAGACCGATTTGATCCAATCTGTCTGCTGCGATTTATTGGTTTGATCGTGTACACACGATCAAACCAAAATCCCCACCGGCAGACAGCGCGGTGACGTTGGCGGTGACGTTGACGCCGCCACGTCACCGCACCAGGAAGTAAATTACTTCCACGCATGCATCGGATCCATTCGACGCATGTGCGGGCAGATATGTTTGCTGGTTAGCGTACTAACCAGCAGACATGTCATACCGACGGGTTCCCAGCAGACAGATTTTAAAGCATGCTTTAAAATCTGTCGACTGGCCAAATCCGTCTGCTCGCCCGTACACACGATCAAATCTGTCTGCTGGGACGGTCGGGCAGACCGTTTCCAGCAGATAGATTTGATCGTGTATGCGGCCTTAGTGTGCTGATCACGGTAGTCATGGCTGCTGATCCATAATATTGAGGCCAGCTTACGTGCCTCCGTCAGCCCGCAGTCTCTCCCTCTCCCCCTCCCTTCCTGCCTGTCAGCTCAGTCTGTGTGTGAGATCCAATCTGCTCCCCGCCCCACCCCTCTGTCTGCCCGCCCGTACACACGATCAAATTTGTCTGCTGAAACGGTTCATCGGACCGTTTTCAGCAGATAGATTTGATCGTGTGTACGCGACCTAATACTGTGATTGACCCACAGCTATCACATGGAACCTGGGCCAATCACAGCACCACGTTAAAACTGTAGGCCAATCACAGCTGTTATTGACAGTTTACAGCCAATCACACCTTTCATGACAGTTCAAAACATTGCTGCTGCAGTGATCATCACTGTAACAGCAAAGTGTAAAAAAAGTGTAAAAAAAATCAAATGGAGCTTTCTTTTGGTATTTGATCACCTCTGCGTTTTTATTTTTTGAGCCATAAACAAAAAAAGAGCGACAATTTAAAAAAAAAACAATGTTTTTAACTTTTTGATATAATAAATATTCCTATTTTTTTTACGTTTTTTTTTCTCAGTTTAGGCCGATATGTATTCTTCTACATATTTTTGTTAAAAAAACTGCAATAGGCATATATTGATTGGTTTGCGCAAAAGTTATAGGGCCAGATTCAGGTACATCTGCTCATTATTGGACCGGCGTAGCGCAATGTAGCCGCGTAATCACCCTATTCTCATAGCTTTTACGCAGAAAATTGCGCATGCGTAACGTTATTTCAGAGGCGTAAGGCGGAGTAATACAAATTGGGAAGGACGTGGGCGTGTTACATTGAAATGAGCCGTGACCCCATGCAAATGAAGGGCCGGCCGGCTCGCGCATGCGCGCTTGAAGGAGACCATGGTCAGCACGTCTGTGCGCATGCTCACAACTCGGGAACAGCGCAATCAGTGAAATTGGAAGTAGACCCAGGCAACTTTGCTGAACTACGCAGACAGCATAAATAGACAGACACAAACGCACTTCCATTACAAAAGTACATCCCTTTGTATCCCTTCCTATACAGCAAGGTGCTATTGTTCTGTTGTTTGTTAACGTTTATTTGTTTGTTTGTGACGTGTCGTTGAGATATTTGGGGACTGTTTTGCAGAGTGATTTTTGGCTTTTATGTGTTTTCTTTGTTGTTTTTTTTTTTAATTATATTTTTGCTGGGCTTTTTTTTTTTTTTTCTCGGTTCTGTTTGTGTATGATTTGGGAATGTGGGGGTGAATTTTCTGCCGGAAAAGGGGTGTCACCCTCAATTTTGGTGGAGAAGGGTTCCCCAGGACCAGGGAGAAGTGATCCCCAGGTCCGTGTGAATGGTGTATGAATGTACAGTGACATAATTGGAGCCGTGGCGTTGCTGCTCACAAGTCCTGCATGGTGGGCTTGTGCCAATCCAATGTGATGAGGATGTGGGGTGTGTGTGCTAGGGACCACAGTGGTGTGCATGCATGCATTCTCATTGTGCCATGATTAATGTGTGTGTTTAACTTGCAAAGATGCATATGTGAGCTGGCATGAGATGGGGTCATGAGATGGGGTCCCAGTGCATATGCAGAGTCACCTTGAAGGGAAAAGACAGGAGGATGTTAGTAGTGCATGTGCCCCTTGTGATGTGTGCATCATGGGGAGGGACAGTCATGCCAGTCATGCCTGCCACCCATGTTACTCACCAACCAGCCAGCTGTCCCCATACATGTTCTGTTCGAAATCTGTGGGGATGGGGCTCTGATTGTATATGTAGCTGTCATGGGTGTCATGGATAGTGTCATGTGTTGGGCTGGTGATTTCCTCCTGCAAGCTTGTGGTTAATTCCATGATGGCATATGAGGGGTGAATCTGAAGATGCGAGACACCTCAGAATCACTCATGCCATAGATGTCTATGCGTGTGCAGTATATCCTCTCTCGTGAAGAGTGAAGATTGAGGGGCTTGTATCAGATAAGAATATTGTATTAGATTTGATTAAATTGTGTAAGTTTATATAAGCAAATAAAAAGTTTAAAAAAAATAAAATAAAAAAAATCCTGTGCCCTCCTCAGTGCCCTCCTCCTTCTTTGATCATCTAAAGTCAGTAGTATAGCTATGAGCATGGATGCCCCTGGCATGTTGGCATACAGATTGTTGTGCAACACGTGTGACTGCTGAGCTCCTCACTAACAGTGTTGCTTTATCTGACATGTAGGCGATTTTTCTCTTTTTAGACCAGCTTTTATATGGTCTAATTTTAGACAGGACATTTTGCTGTTGCGCACACTGCGTAGCCTGCGCTGCCCCAACGTTCTTTTGTGGATCCCCGTAAGTCCCTCATTAGCATATTTGACTAGCAAATCAATGGTCTGTCTAGCGCAGTTTTGCGCGGACGGATGCGCCTGTCTAACGAAATTACGCTGGACAAAAAAAAATAGATTTCTTGTGTATCTCGTTTTGGGGATGCCGTGCATCGAAACGCACACGCACATTTAGACTTACGCACGCGCATCTCCTGTTGCGCATGCGTAATCGCTCTGTGAATCTGGCCCATAGCGTCTACAAAATAAGGGATAGATTTATGTCATTTTTATTTTTTATAACTTTTTTACTACTAATCTGTGATTTTTATCGCGACTCTGACATTGAGGGGGACATATCGGACACTTTTGACACTATTTTGGGACCATTCACATTTATACAGAGGTCAGTGCTATAAAAATGCATTGATTACTGTATAAATGTGACTGTCAGGAAAGGGGTTAACACTAGGCGGCGACCAAGGGGTTAATTGTGTGTCCTAGGGAGTGATTCTAACTGTGGGGGTTAGGGGACTGATGAGAGGAGGAGACCGATCGTTGTTCCTATATACAAGGAACATACAATCAGTTCTCCTCTCCCCTGACAGGACGTGGATCTGTGATCCCTGCTCTGTGATGAGCAATCGTGGGTGCCCAGCGGCCATCGCGGCTGCTGTGCACGTGCATCAGGCACATAGAAAAGCGGCGAGCGCATGCTCACCAGAATGATGGGAAAACAAAGACGTCATATGACGTCTGCCGGAGAGAGAAGGGCGCCTGCCGCCATCATTTTACTATACAGGGGTAGGTTAACTTTAAATATAATATAAAAATATTTAAGAATTCTTTGTGGGTTTTTTATGTACTGTCACCAGTCAGTGATGACCGCCACACCAGTTATATAATCACGCAGTACTGCACAGATGACAGTATGTAAAAAAAAAATTAATAAAATAATGTTCCAAAAAATTGTGACAAAAATGACAACTTCAAAAAAGTCATCATGCTTCTTTACTAAATACCTCAGACTGTCTACTTTCCAGAAAGGGATCATTTGGTGGGTATTTGTACTGTCCTGGCATTTTCAGGCCTCGAGACGTGAAATAGATCATATATACAGTGCCTTTTCCACATTTTGTCATGGTACAACTAAAAACATAAATGTATTTTATTGGGATTTTACGTTATAGACCAACACAAAGTGGCACATAATTGTAAAGTGGAAGGAAAAAATTAAACGGTTTTCATTTTTTTTTTTACAAATAAATATGTGAAAAGTGTGGCGTGCATTTGTATTCAGCTCCCCTCAGTCAATAATTTGTAGAACCACCTTTAGCTGCAATTACATATAAAAGAAACAGGGGGGGGGGGGGGCTCTCTAAGTGTTGTATTAAAACAGTAACATTTATTGCACAAGATTAAAAACACTTACAAGATATAAGTGGGAGTCATGCTCATCATAAATATGTAGTCGTGGCAGTTCTACTGCGTCCCACAGGCTCCTTGCACGATATGTGTAGCTGGGAAAAGTTCTGGTGTGATGTTGTGCTGAATAGCTGTACATTCAGGGAAACCAGGAAGTAATCAGCTCCATGCTGACCAGCTTGAACCGGAAGCAGAAATGACGTCTCAAGTCTTTTGCAGACTCTAAGGCCTCGTACACACGAGCAGACAGATTTGTTCAAATCTGTCTGTCCGACAGATTTGAACAAATCTGTCTGCTGGGATTTTGGTTTGCTCGCGTGTACACACAAGCAAACCAAAATCCCCGCCAGCAGACAGCGCGCTGACGTGTCGGTGACGTTGACGCCGCCACGTCACCGCACCAGGAAGTAAAACACTTCCGCACATGCGTCGAAACCATTCGGCGCGTGTGCGAGAAGACATGTCTGCTGGTTAGCATACTAACCAGCAGACATGTCGGGCGGACGGGTTCCCACCCGACAGATTTCAAAGCATGCTTTGAAATCTATCGGGTGGCCAAATCCGTCTGTTTGCCCGTACACACGATCGAATCTGTCTGCTGACAGTTTCCAGCAGACAGATTTGATCGTGTGTACGAGGCCTAACACGTTTTCTATTAAGATTGCCCTGTATTTGACTCCATCCATCTTCCCATCATCTCTGAACAGCTTCCCTGTCCCTGTTAGATGGTGTGGGGATGGTGTGTTCAGGGTGATATGCAGTGTTAGGCCTCGTACACACGATCGGACATATCCGATGAAAACGGTCCGATCGGGAGTTTGATCCGATACCATCGGATCAAATTACCCGCCGCCGGACGGCGCGGTGACGTGGCGGTGACGCGGCGGTGACGTTGACGCCGCCACGTCACCGCCACGTCACCGCACAGGAAGTTAAACACTTCCGCGCATGCGCCGAATCCATTCGGCGGCGGCGCGACGGCGGTGGGGGACGACATGTCTGCTGGTAAGTGTACTAACCAGCAGACATGTCGGGCGGACAGATTCCCACCGGATAGATTTCAAAGCATGCTTTGAAATCTGTCGGGTGGAGAAATCTGTCCGCTAGCCCATACACACGAGCGGAGATGTCTGCTGAAACGGTCCATCGGACCGTTTTCAGCGGACATCTCCCCTCGTGTGTACGAGGCCTTAGTTTTCCGCCACACTTACCATTTTGCTTTTAGGCCAAAAAGTAAATTTTTGGTCTTATCTGACCAGGGCACCTTCTTCCACATGTTTGCTGTCTCCCCCACATGGCTTCTCACAAACTGCAAACGGGACTTCCTTTGGCTTTCAACAATGGCTTTCTTCTTGTCACTCTTCCAAAAAGGCCAGATTTGTGGACAATAGTTGTCCCGTGGACAGATTCCACCTGAGCTGTGGATCTCTGCAGCTCCTCCATAGTTATAATGGGCCGCTTGACTGCTTCTCTGATTAATGCTCTCCTTGCCCAGCCTGTCAGTTTAGGTGGACTTCCATGTCTTGGTAGGTTTGCAGTTGTGCCATACTCTTTCAATTTTCGGATTATGGATTGAACAGTACTCTATGAGATGTTCAAAACTTGGGATTTTTTTTATAACTTAACCTGCTTTAAATGTCTCCACACCTTTATCCCTGGGCTGGTGTGCCTTTTTGGCCTTCATGTACTTGAAAGTCATCCAATTTCTTCTGAACCAGACAACTTTCGGTACATATGTACTGGGCTTAACACAAACCTTTCCTGTAACCCCAAACTCACACCTCCCTCCCTAATGTAAGCATAATCCTTTGTTTTCATGATTAGGATCCTCAACATACTTGTTTGCATCAAGAGATATCAATATCATGAACAGATAACCAGCACAGTATTCTATTATGCCAACATGTTAAGTTTTAATCCTCGGAGAGCTGAGGCTCTCGTGCACATAACTTGATCATAATGGGGCTCAGAAAAGTATTAGGGGGAGCTGCTGCACTGAGAAGGTTTATTACCTGGAGCCTTTACAGCCACTTTAAGAACTATCCCGTTTGGTAGTTAAAGTAGAGCTACCATTAAAATTCACTTCCATAATTCAAGAGAGCATGTGAGTGGCCTTGAGAGGGCTCCAGGACACTGCAGTGCTGGAGAAGAGTATAGTTCTGCTTTAACTTGCCAGCACCCCACAAACTCATATACCCGTTTATGGTGTATCCTAGTTTTAATGTGCACTACTAACATACAATTAGTTGCTACATTACTGTTGTCTGTTTCACTCATTAAGAGCCCGTTTCACTAAAACAAAATGTGAACAAGGACAAATATTGTCTGGATTTTAAATCCAGTTCTACAATTCGATCACTATTCTTACTCATAGGGTGGAAGTTAGTACAAAGTAACAAAAATGAGGCAGATAAAAGGATAAAGACAAAACTCCCAGGAATTCCCTGTTCCCTGTGTTTTAAAAGGGCTGTTAAAATGTAACCTGGTTTGTAAATATTCTACAATGGGCCATGAATGCAATTAATGCTTTTAGCATAATAATATCTTCCCTTAAAACCAGACAAAAAACAGACAAAAGTGGCATGCAATCCTACATATTTTTTTTTTTTCTGTTAATGTGTAAGTTCCTAAGTATTGTTTGCATATTATAAAAGTTTAATCCATTTATCAGCTAGCCACTAAGTTATGTGAGTGTGTTTTTTTTTAAATATAAAAATGAAGGCATGCTTGTAAAATGTTCTGCTCTGGCAGAAGTAGCCAGTGAGTACTACCTCACAAACTGCCATCTAACACTAAAACTGGCCATACGCCAGAAGAATTTTATATATAAAAAATAATAATAATAACTTGCAGCGTTTGTTCAATTTTCTAATAATGAATGGAGTCAAATGAACTATCATTTTAAACTGTAGTGATGAGAAAAATGCAAGGAGACATTTTTTTCTTCAGAAATTGCTGTACCTGTGCTTTCTTTCAGGAAAAAAAACCCTCCACAATTAGTGTATTGTGCATGTGCATCCCAAAATCAAACTCAGAATTTTTCAGGGTTTCCATATGAAATTTGTTGAGTCCATAATGGTTAGTGCTCTGACAAATGATTAGACTGAATTTCTACAGACATGTATTGGCCCTAGTATGTATATGTATGAATGTGAGTTAGGGACTTTAGATTGTAAGCTCCTTGAGGGTAGGGCAGTGATGGAGAACCTCGGCACTCCAGATGTTTTAGAACTACATTTCTCATGATGCTTATGCAATCTGCAGTGTAGTGGAGCATCATGGGAAATGTAGTTCCAAAACATCTGGGGTGCCAAGGTTCGCCATCACTGGGGTAGGGACTGACGTGAATGTATAATAGATATGTAAGGCGCTATGTAAACTGACGGCGTTATATAAGTACCTGAAATAAATAAAAATAAAACATTTCTATATCAATTGAAGGATTTGGATAGGAAAAATGGACATCAATGGAGCTCCAAGGTAATTGGATAATGTGTTTTTCTTGTTTGTTATCATGTATTTCTCATCATGATCTTTTTCTGCTTACCTGTTTACATAATAGAATTTCTAAAGCTCCTGAAGAAGTGGTCTTCCACGAAACATGTAGAGCAACCCCCTGAGAAATGTGATGAAGTGTCAAGACTTCCGTAATACGAATCAAGTGGATACCAATACTCAAACCTTGCCATACCATGGTTTGACTAAGCTTTCAATATGTTTAGCATGTATCCCAGATGTTTAATACTATAGTATTTTATTTGATACCGCAGTGTAAATACATACCTCTTTTAATTCTTAATATGTCTTCATCAGACAAACTCTGGTTACTGATCATTTATAATTTTCTATGTTAAAAATATTAAAGGTTTTTTACTTTTCTAACCAGTGCCTACAAAGTCCATTTTTCCTATCCAAATCCTTCAATTATTTCAGGATGTGGCACTTTCTATACCAAGGGTGTTGATTGCCACCCATGGGCACAGCAATCAAAACCTAAAAATTTCTATATCAATGTTAAAACAAAATTCTATTAGTATAAGGCAATTCTCCATTTAAACTAAACCTAAGCTGGTCATGATACATGTGACAAGCTTTAGTCAATTTTACCAACTTTTAAGGCTTCAAGAATCACAGGTAAGATCTCAAGTAATAGCCAGAAACTAAGTAATCTACCAACCTTGTGAAGTCAAAACTATGCGTTCAATGGACTACTTCAACACAGTTTATTAAAAGACTGAATTGAAATTAAATTTTCCTGACTGGCTCCATGGCAGCATACGTGTGGGTAGGCCCCGCCTCCTTAACTACCCATTAGGACCCCTCCCTATAAATTTCAGCTGTGGGCTCTCAGCCGTGTTCCTTTTTTGTCCTCCTCCGTAGGACCATGTGTTTGGTTCTCCTACCTGAAGACGATTGTTCCTACGATCAAGATCGGCTGATGATGATGATGATGATGGTGTCTCATCCCTCCGATAAGCCTTGACTGTTAAGCAGGGTATGGAGTGTATTGCAGAGTAGCGCTGAAGAGCTGGATTATGTCTTCCACTGGAGAGACAAGCGCGCACAGGCCTGAATACCTAGCAATGTGCAGGTGGCCATTATCTGCTGAAAGCCCGGTGTGTGTATGGATGCGGTGTCCCTGGCCGAATCGATCGTAGGTGGTGGTAAGCAGTATCGCCTTCATGGCAGCAGTGTTTATGTTTGTTTTTTCTGCTTTCCATATGCTGTTTTTTTCATGATTGCATGCCCAGTGAGCGCCTGGTTCCTGTGCGTTCCAGCCGCCGCTCCCTCTTACTTCCGGGACTCCCGTCTGCGCTCTACGATCAGACGGACCCGGGAATGACAGCGAGGCTTGGTTCGCGCATGCGCGCGAGTATCCCCGTCTTTAAAAAAAAAAAAAAAAGTCGGGAAATCTGTGAAGCTCGGGATCGATCGTTCAAAACGACGGTTTCCTGGTACATTTACAGAGACTACCTTAGGTATGTGCTCGTTCAGAACAGTCGGATATAGCATGTGTTTTAGTCGTTTGTATCTGGTGTTTGATTTTCCCACCTGCAATGTGTTTCTGCTATAATGGATGCTTTGCTGCCCCCTAGTGGTCAGCCCTCTCTCAGCAGATAAAAAAATTGGAAAACTATGTTTTTCTTTTTCTGTTGGGGGGGGGAAGAGAGTGGAGTGTAGGGCATTGCCATGACTATGCTTGTCTCTCTCTCTCTCTATTCTTTTTTTTTTCCAGCCCTTCTAGGTCTGACCAACATCACAGCGAGTCCCGCAGATGCAGCGGGTCCTCCAAATCGCACCACCGGCACTCATCTTCTAGACACCATAATTTGTTTAAAATCCGGACATCCCAGTAGGGATACTCCTCACACCCCCTTATCTCACAGCACAAGTTCAGAGAGATTTTGTTGGGGATGCAAGGCTCCGGTTCCTGCTAGCAAGTCCCTTTGCGACTGTTGTTTTTCAAAGGCAGCCAATGAAAGGGAAGGTGCAGACAAACACCTAGAAGCATTGGTTAAGCGGGTCGTGGACAAGTCGCTACAGGAGAGAGATGCCAGAGTGCAGCATGATTCTCCTCCAGACCCAATGATTCCCTTGTTGGATCAGGGACAAATGCATCAGACTTTTGAAGTCGCTTAAACCAGCCATCCCTCAGAGAGTGGGTCAGAAGTGGATGATCCAGGAATAGGCTCTGATTATGCCCTAGTTCCTGCTTTAGTGAAAGCAGTCAAGGAAGTTTTAAAATTGGAAGATCCAATTATCTCTCCTCTCAGACAAAGAAAGCTTTTAAACAGCTCAATAAGGAGCGACATTATTTTCCATTTGTCACAAAAATAGGTGCAATTATCTCAGAAGAATGGGGTAAACTTGATAAAAAAAAGCTCTATGCATTCAAAAATTGCAAAATTATATCCTTTTAAGAGGAAGGCGTGAAACATCTTGATTCTGCTCCATTAGTTGATGCAGCTTTGATGCGTTTGGTGCGATATGTAACCCTTCCCCCTGGGAGATACGGTTTCTTTTAAAGATCCTCTAGAGAGACGGATTGATTCAGACCTGAAGAGAATAATCTACCTGACAGCAGGATCAGTCTGTAAACCATTTCTGGCTTTAGCAGCCATCTCAAAAGCCTTAGAGGCATGGTCAGACAATGTGAATGATTCCCTCAGAAGTATCTCTGAAGAAATGGCCAAGAGCTCTCCTATCTAGCAAATCAGTCTAGCATCGGCCTTTCTTGGGGAGGCCTCTATTAATGTTATTCACCTAGTGGCTCAAGTAATGTTGTCAGCAGTCACTGCCTGTTGTGCCGTATGGCTTCATCCCTGGTCGGCGGATCCAGCTTCAAAGCAAGCTTGGTGCCTTATTCCCTTTAAAGGCTCTTCTCTCTTTGGCAATAAACTCGATAGTGCCATTTCCCTAGCCACAGGTGGCAAGTCGGGGTTCCTCCTTCAGGATAGGCGTTTACAAAATCAAAACGCACTTCTTTTTTCAGAGCACAAAATACAGACCGTGCAAGGGAAGCACGCAGGTACAGGCCTGGTCATGAATCTTCAAGGCCCTGGAAATCCAGACAGTCTTCTTTCTAGAAGCAAACTAAGAGTACTCCTTCTAGTAATCAGGAGTCTACTGAAAAGTCTCTCTAAAATTGGGTGGCCCCAATTTGAGATTTTTGGACCGTCAAGACGGTTTCTTCAGGCCACACCTGGGTCTTCAACAGCAACCCCAGGTTCAGATTGAAGCCTACAAATCTCGTATGTACAGAAGAAAAGAAACAAATCCTATTGGCTTATGCAAGCTCTTTAGTAACTCAAGGCGCAGCCATTACTGTTCCAGAAGGCGAACGAGGCGAAAGACATGTACTCCTCTTTGTTTATGGTACAGAAAAAGAACAGTACCTGGAGACCAGTAATAGACTTTTCTTATCTCAACCGATTATTCAGAAAGAAATTCAAAATGGAGTCACTATTGACAATCCAGCAGTCAGTCCATCCAGGAGATTGGTTAGTGTCAATGGACCTGTAAGACTCATACTTCCACGTTCCAGTGGCAGGCAGACTATCAAATGTATCTGCGCTTTGCGGTAGGCAATCAACACTTACAGTTCACCTGCCTACCATTTGGTCTCACAACGTCACCTCAGGTGTTCTCCCAAGTTCTGTTAGCTGTGGTGGCTCTCCTCCAAGTGAAGGGAGTTTGTCTTCTTTACTGGACGATCTCTTACTTCTACCTCAAGACAGATGTTAACTCCTGGAACACAGGGACATAGTAGTTGCCACTCCCCAAGAATTTGAATGGCTATTGAATTTGGTAAAGAGTCATCTTGTTCCAACACAATCTCTGGTGTTTCTAGGTGCCCTCTTCAACACAGTAGAAGGTGCCATTTCATTGCCCAAAGAAAAGGTTACTATAGTCCGGGATAGGATCCGCAAAACACTCGCTGCTCCTCACCTATCTGCTCTTCAATGTTTGAAGGTAATTGACACCATGGCAGCCACCATTCCTATGGTGAAGTGAGCTCAGTGGCGCACTCGCCCATTCCAAAAAGGGTTTCTCCAGCAATGGGACTCTCCCTGAAAGAGTCAACGCATCATGCTCACTTAACTCATGATAGAATCTCTTCTGTGGTGGCTTCAGTGGAAGAATCTCCGCAACTGTCATTCGAACCGTCCTATCATTTGGATTACAATAACCTCAGATGCCAGCAATCAGGGCTGGGGCGCTCATTGCTTGACAGAAATAGCCCAAGGCAGGTGGAACATACCTTCACAAGGAACTGTTTCCAATATTCTGGAGCTGCGAGCTGCCTTTCAGGCACTCAAGTCCTTTCGTCATCTATTGTCAGACTCCTCTGTGATGCCCAGACTGGACAACACAACCGCTGTTGCTTACATAAGGAAGCAGGGTGCAACCCACAGCTGGTCCTTACTCCAATCATGAATTGGGTTTAGAAGAACCTAGCCAACATCTCGGCAGTGTACATTCCGGGGGTCCAGAAGGTTCAAGCGGACTTTCTATCACGCGTCCAATTAAACAACAACGAATGGTCTCTATACATAAAAGTGTTCAATTGGCTTCTGACTCTGGGAGTATCCCCAGAGGTGGATCTGTTTGCATCCCCATGCAACCACAAGTTGACAAGGTACTATGCTAGGTTCCGAGATCCCCAAGCCTATGGGATAGATGCTCTCACAGATCGATGGAAATTCAGCAAAGCATATGCCTTTCCACGAGTACTTGTGATCCTTCAATTTCTTTGCCGTCTCAGATCAGAGGATGCAGAAATCCTGGCAGTGATCCCATTTTGGCCCAACAGGCCATGGTTTTCACTACTAACGCTTCTCAGTTACCGGGACCCGATCCCTCTTCCCCTAAGACCGGATCTCCTCTTTCAGGGCTCAACGTTGCACCCATGTCCAGCTCATCCGCATCTCAGGGTGTGGTTCTTGAGAGGGGAAGGCTTAAAGCGTTAGAATGTCCAGAAGAAGCCATTTCAACTCTTCTTAACGCTAGAAGAAATAGTACCAACAATGTTTATGAGCGTATCTGGTCAAAATTTACAGATCACATGTCTTCCAGAGGAAAAACCTTGCAGTTCCCCAGAGGTCCAAGACATACTCCAGTTTTTTACAAACGGGTTTGGACTTACCGTTAGCAGTCAGTTCTCTCTGAGTACAAATCTCAGCCATCTCTGCATTTTCTGGAATCTCTTGGGCCAATCATCCTTTGGTCTGCCAGTTCTTCAAGGGCGCCATCTGGCTTAGACCCCGAAGAATGCCGAGGTTCCCTAAATGGGATCTACCTCTTGTCCTGGACTATCTTACCACGATCAGCTCTGATCCGGATAAACCACTATCAGCTAAAGACCTTACACTCAAAACTGCCTTTTTAGTAGCGGTCACTTCAGCTAAAAGAGTCTCTGACATCAGAAATCTGGGTTCAAAGGAACCATTCTTGACCTTCTTTCCAGATAGAGCAGTATTAATTCCTATGCTGGGTTCAAATCCTAAAGTTACATCCATTTTCCATGAAAATCATGAAATTGTGCTGCCCACTTTTGGATTGTCTGAAGATCAAACTGTTCATCCCCTTGATGTAGGTCACACATTATGTCAATATCTGGAAATGACAGAATCTTTTAGGAAAACAGACTTTCTTTTCATTCTTCATGTAAAGAACAAAGGGAAACAGGCTTCAATCAGGTCCTTTGCAGCATGGATAGTTCAAACCATCCAGAGGGCATACAAAGCCAAGGGCATGGCTCCTCCAGAGGCAGTGTCTGCACACTCAACTCGAAGCATTTCAACTTCCTGGGCAGCCTCACGTCATGTCGCACCTGATGTTATATGTAGAACGGCTTTGTGGTTGTCAATCAATACTTTTGTTTCTCACTATTGTGTTGAGCCGGCTGCTTTATCTTCACTAAATGTTGGTTTACAAGTGCTGTCAGTCGACAGTGTTAAATACAATTTTCTTGCCTCAGCATTTTGCCCACCCGGGTGTGTTTGGCGAGTTATTTCCCACACGTATGCTGCCATGGAGCCAGTCAGGAAAAAGGAAAATTTATTATCAAATACTTACCGTAATTTTCCTTTCCTGATAGGCTCCATGGCAGCAGGAGTCCCTCCCAATGCTTGGAGTCGGCTAGTTACAGAACACGGCTGAGAGCCCACAGCTGAAATTTATAGGGAGGGGTCCTAATGGGTAGTTAAGGAGGCGGGGCCTACCCACACGTATGCTGCCATGGAGCCTATCAGGAAAGGAAAATTACGGTAAGTATTTGATAATAAATTTTCCTTTGTATGTGGAAAAAACTACAGTCATTTAATTAAAAGTGACTAGATAATTTTAAACCCATCTCCTTGCATTCATCTAAAACCAAAATGTTATTCCTTCTAACCTCTAATGCCTGGTACATACGATGAGATTATCGAACGAACGATCCTCTGTTTTTATGCATGTTAGTCTTATATAAAAAATTAAGAGTTTACATGATACCTTGTCTACATCTCAGGGAAGATACTAGAAAGAGGGGAGGGGGCTCATCTGCGCGGGCACAGAATAGTACCCGAATGGGGTGCCTGAGTGGCAATGCCCCCTTTTTCACCCTTATATGTCGAACATATATCCATTTGCTGGTCCTTGAGCTCCGTGTTATACTACATTAGCAGCAAAACTATCGACTCTTTATGTTGTAATCCCACATATGTTGTTTGTGCTGTGTTATACCCTCCCTATCACATGGTGGGGCATCCCCACAATTTATGTTGATGTTAATTCTGATCTTGACACGACAGAGTAAATGTAAGGAAACATCCTGTTTGTATACCTTGACTTTGTACCTTGTATTACACTTTAATAAAAATCTATTGAGTTAAAAAAAATTAAGAGTTTACTAAAGTTATGAAAATTCTTGTACGACAGGATAAATATTCAGAAGTGATGTAATGTGTTGTAGTGTATTTGTATTGTATTTTTTCGAGCGACAACGGTACTGATTAAAAGAAAATCGTACAATCTGGTATCGTACAAGAAAAATATTCATGTTTATCTCATCGGATAATTTTGCGTGATCACCTCTGGAAAGCTTTGTTCTAACAATCAGATTATTGTATGATCGCTTCAAAAGCGGTATTTTTCGTACGATTTCTGATTGGGTGTACAGGCCATTATATTTTTAACACAAAATAAAATTGAAATTTGATTGCTCTATCACATTGACACATTTATGGTTAACATTAAATTGGGTCTACACCATAACTGGACGATGTTTAATTTGCTAAAGCACTGTATGATCTGGTCTGTCATGACCTTCTAATTGCTCCCCTGTGTTGTCATCCTGTCAAATGTGCTTTCCATGTAGACTTTAAGTGCTTGTGGTATCATTTTAATGGAGCTGTAGATTTATTAGAATTGGAAAGGTCTTAAAGATTGAAATGCAATCAACCTTTGAGCATTGGGATCCACTGCACCGAGTAAGAATCATGTGCTGACAGATCCCAGTGCTGCTGTTGTGTATATACTTTTTATTGTTATTACATACAGTTTTGACATCTATAATAATGAATTTAGGCTAATGATGAGAAGGTTGTATTCATTTTTTTTTTTTTTTTATTGTTGGAGCTTCTTGGTGTTTGGAAAGAAAACTGTCTAATACCATTGGCCTTGGTGTGTCTATAATAAGCATGTAGGAAATACTGACTAGAGTAAAATAAAGAGCTTTGCTTAGAAATACCATGCCAAAACGTATTTGTTTGGAAATCTACCATTAGTTATGTCTGTCTTCAGGAAGTGGCAGTATTCAAAAAGTGAGTAAGACTGAAAAATCATAAGCTGTTTGGTTGGATCATTGTATGTGTTAATGCTTTTGGGTGTGTTTATTTGGCGTTAATGCTCAGCTATGTTATGCAAGAATAAATACAGAAATTATTTTGCTTTAATTATTTATGAATAATGCTTAATGAATCGGTGCACTGTTCTCAAGTTTTAATGCTTGGCCAATTTTTAATCTTCTAATCTTCTTCTATGTTTACAAGTTTATAAACTGATATTTTATATGATTTGCTCCATTTCATTGTGTACATCTTTGTTTTACAAATAAGCAGTGGGGGCTGGTGATAAAATAGTTTAGGGGGTGCAAACACCCCCAGGTCCAGGCACAATGAACTCGTTATTGGTGAGGATACTCTCAGTCCATAGTCTCTCCTTCTGCTTTGGAAAAGCTCAATGAAGAGGCTCCTTCTTAACACAACACAGGGAGCAGCCAGCAGATCAGCCAGCAAATTGGATTCCCCAAAGCTTGCATGATTCCTGAGCAGGCAGATATAGGAGAGGAGGAATTCTTGTTTAACCCAATAAGTGCAAGGCACACACAGCCCGACTTTACTCCACAGCTCAGATCACAGCACTGACAGCAGAGGCAGATGGAGGAAAGGCTAATCCGAACTTGTTACAGACAATGTTCCACCTGAGAGATACTGAAGCAGGGCACTTTAATTGCTACTCCAGGAATTTGGAGGAGGGGAGCAGGGACAGGGCTGCTATGTCCCTTTCTCTCAGTGTCTAAACAATTGCTCCCAGCAACTGATAAGAGCATTCTGTATGCAGCATCTCAAAGTTCTGATGCTCTACCTGAAGTACCTGCTCTACCTGATCGGGTTGTCACCCATAGATAGTCAGTCCATGTACCTTACTCGCCCAGGGGAAAAATTATAAACACAAGCTGCAGCTAGATGAACAAACCCCCCAGCCAGCTCTGCACTTACCCCAAACAGTTTGCGGCTTCCCCTCCACGCTAATTCAGTCTTAAGATCTGCCTCCTGTCCTGATCGGCCAGGAGGAGAAGCCAGAAGACAATAGTGAATATTGATTCACTAACTGCGCCCCAAGCCCAAAAAACAACTCATAGAAACCTAGGAGTCCGCCACCCCACATGGAGGATAGAGGGTGGTTCATGGAGATTACAGGGGCAGCGCTCCTGCGCCCCTTATTGACCGTCCGCCGCTGAAAATAAGCATTTAAAACAGTTTGCTTCTAATATTTTACAAAGCATGGTGGGCTTTCTAAAATGAAATCCAAGCACTGGTTCTGCACTCAACGATTGTTTGGTTTTAATTGAAAAGGCATACAACTCAATATCAGCAGCAGAGGGATGAGGATGTCCCTCCTCTGAGTCATTCAGCTCTTTGTGTATATTGAGTAGAAATTTATAGCTAAAGATTACAAATTACAATGGGTTATTCAAGATCTTTGAATCATAGCAGTTAAACGCTGCAATTTTTTTAAAGAAATTGAAATCAGCGCTCCATGTTTTGGTTGTATTTGTGTTTGCATTTCAAATGTGTGTTTGGCTGTGTGCCCGGTGTTATGCTTTAAGGGAACAGTAAACCTTACAAATTACCTTTTCAAAAATAATCTTTGAACAAGTCATAGCCTACTTTATTCATATATGAAATACTGTGGGTAATACATTACACTTTATAATAAGGAAGGGGAAAATTACAAACTCCACCACAACCACAACAAGCACGGAAACAGTGCCCATAGCAGAAAAAGTGGACCTCACCCAAAAGAACATACATTGTAAGGAATGGGGACATGCTAGACATAAGAGGTGTAGAGACTAGGCAGGGGTGGCTACAGGTATTAGGTGGGTGGGGTGGGGTGAATATAATGGGAATTTTTAGGTGTTGTAAAAAAAGGTAATTATGTCATGCTGAAACAATCACCCCCAAACAAGAGTGGGGGCCTTTGAGACCATCTGTCACTCACATATGCTCTCATGATACATTGAGCCTTGCCATTTGGACATATGAGGATCAGATCACACTCTCACCTGTATAGCTGACAGTCACTCTGAGGGGGATACGAGTTTGGCACTTGTGGATTTATGCCCGCTGTCCTTTCATTCATGTGAGTGCCTTTTCTCAAATCTTTACCTGTTCGAGGTACCCTCACAGTGTCACGCTATTTGCATTGCATATATCTTTTCTTTTCCATGACACACATTGGCCGCTGAGAGCTGTCTTAGGAGCCAGGAGGAGGTGTTTTATCAATGGAAGACAAGCTGCGCAACTCATGTGAACTCTATAGTGATGATAACACAAAGTGATATAGTACCATTGAATTTACATGAAACAAGAAATTAGCCCCATGAATGAGATGATGAATCCCATAAGTGACAAAAATATAAATCAAAGGTGAAAAAGTCTATAGTTCAAACACATAAAACCATGAAAAAATGCATCTGATGATATTAATAGCAGTAAAATATCTTTCTCCTTCAAGCTGATAGTGACATCAAATGCAAGAAAACCTCAGAATAGTGCATAGATAGACAGGACACCTCCACCTTTCAATCACAATGCCCCTTACCAGAGGGGAAGATCCCAACCAGAGATCTTCTGACAGCAGATGGCTTACTTCCCAGCCAAGGGGTTTGCTTGGCAGGATATCCAGGAGCCAAGACTTCTCTCACAGTGGACCGATGATCAGTGTAGTTTGAATGTGGAGAAGGAAAGAAGCTATATAGTGTGAACCCATATAACAAATTTATTGTAAAAAATTAAAATCACACTTACAAGAATGCAGATAAAAATCGCTTGTGAAAATATAGCCGGCCGGCTAGCACAACCCGTTCACTCCGGGACACAGTATGCGGTTTAAGATGTCAGCACGCCGCTACCCTACGTCGTTTCATCTCATAAGACTTCGTCCTGGGGCACAGGTGTTTTATCAGCCCACACATCCAGCTGCGTTAAGGATCTCGGTTAGCTGTTTGGATAAGCATCTGTGAGGTGAGCTGCCAGCTCATCAGAGGTGTCATCACTGAAGATTTCATTTGTGCACATTGCAATTTTGGTGGAGGTGTTTTATCTAGACACTGTTCTGTGGAGGAATTACTGGACTGCTAGATTTGATCCTTATTTATGGACAGGACTTGATCACATGTGTGATTTTTGATAGTTTTTCAACTTTTTTTTCCCACGTATTTTATGCTATTTTTGGTGTTTGTATATGTAGAAGCCATTTTACTTTGTATTTGCACTGTTAAATCTTTACAGGATTATAGGTGTTTGTTCACTTTCATCTGTATTGTTCATTGTAGTACAATCTGTCTGTCGATCCCTGAATACCCATCTTTTCAAAGAGGCCTCTCCCGCCCCATCTAACAACATTTTTTTTCTTCATCAGCCTGTTCCCCCACGTCTTTTACCTTTTGTATCTCTTGACCCTCCCTCTTAGATTATAAGCTCTAAGGAGCAGGGTCCTCTGATTTCTACTGCATTAAATTGTATTCTAATTGTAATTTCTGCCCTTTGGTTGCTAAGTGACCAAACTGTGTAAATCCTGTGTAATAAAAATAATTGCAGATTTGTGTGGCTTATGATACGTGTATGACAGGCTACTCCCCTTGGGAGGGAGAAGCAAAGGAACCTCATGCCATGTTTATTTTTATATATACATAGTCTAGTTGTAAGGATCCAAAAGACTTTGGGCCAGATTCAGGTACACGTAAATTTGCGCAGCGTATTCGAAATACTCTACGCTGCCGTATTTTACCAGGCTCTACATCGAATTCTGGTAGATTTTTGCCCGTACGATACGGCGGCATAGTCTATTTCTCGCCGCGTAATCGAAATACGCGATTAGGGGGCGTGAAGCATTTAAATTAGGCACGTCCCAGCGGCGATTGAACTGCGCATGCTCCGTTCAGAAATTTCCCACCGTGCATTGCGCGAACTAACGTCGATACGTCATTTGTTGTTTGAGTAGCGTCGTTTACGTACATTCCTATTCCCGGACAACTTACGTAAAAAATAAAAACAAACGTTGAAATTCGACGCGGGAACGACGGCCATACTTAACATGGGCTGTCTAATATTAGACCAGCAAAAAGCTGGTATAGTGTTACGAAAAAAAAAGATGACTAAAGATGCCGTAAGAGATTGCGATTGAACATCGTAATTTTGGGGATCGCCGGCAAAAGCTCATTAGCATACCCCGACGCGGAAAACGACGGGAAGTCCACCCAGTGGTCGCAATTTTATTTCAGCGTAGATCCGAAGGCGTACGAACATGTAATCCAGTCGAATTGAAGCCCGCAGCCGTCTTTTCATGGTTTGAGGTTTCAGACTAGCTAAAAAACGCACGTAATTTGAAAGTACTCCAGTCTAACACCAGCTAGACAGGAGTTACGGCTCTCTGAATCTGGCCCTTTGGCTCTGAGGAAAAGGGTGTTACCCTCAAAATGCGTAAGCCATTTGGATCCAGGTGAGGTCCTCCAAGCCTTGGGAACACACAAAGTGGTCCAAACTATTTTACTACCTTGGCAACTTTTTTTGTTTGTAAGTAGATACAGTATTTACCTTCTTTTTGATTTATTTTTCCAAAAATGCACTAGGCTCTTGCACCTTCTCTCTTTTGTCTTTTCACGTCTTTTAAACTAGTGCACATATTTTAACTCTTTAGCTTTTGAACTCTGTTAACAACTGACTATTATCATCAAAGGATCCAGGAGTATGTGAAAAGGCTAAAAATTACACAGAATATTCAAAGCAATAGTTCACATTCACCCATTAAAAAATAAAACTATATATTAATGTTTTCTGTATTTTTCTAGCCCTCTGATAATAAAGAAATAAACATATAGAAGACTGCTTTATTTTTACTTTAAAACACTAATATAAATTACATATAGAAGAAGAATTACATCAAGCTAACCTTTTCTATGTGTGTGTCTCAAAATCCCCTTTAAATTAATTGAGCTTCAAATGGTTTCTGCATTGCACACAGCTATAGTTCTCTGCTAAGATCTAGTCTACAGAGCATGCCAAGGGTAAAGATAGGGTGAGGGCAGCATAATTTGACAGGAAGAGCTGTATTGAAAGCTGATGATTATAGGCTGCTATACTGGAAGGCAGCTAGGTCAGAGGAGGTAAGGTCAGGAAGGGTGATATGGTAGCAAAACATCCCTATCTTCTATTTGACAAAGCACCTGCAAGAGAACACTGAAGAGACAGATGTATCCTGTCTATGTAACTAATCTAGGTTTGATTTAGAAGTCAGTTCAGCATGCTGGATCTGTGTTTCCACAACAAGAAACCATCATATTCACCCATTGAGCCAGCAAAGGATTTTTTGGTAAGATCACATCTATAATGCCCTGGACTGATGGACTGTTTTCATCGGATAAACCGATCGTGTGTGGGCCCTATCAGTTTTTTTCCCATCGGTGAAAAAAACAAAACCTGTTTTAAAATTTTCGTATGGTTAAAAAATGCTCAGAATCAAGTCGACGCATGCTCGGAAGCATTGGACTTCATTTTTCTCTGCAAGTTGTTGTGTTTTACGTCACGGCGTTGGACACGATCGTATTTTTAACCGATGGTGTGTAGGCAAGACTGATGAAAGTCGGCTTCATCGGATATCTGATGAAAAAATCCATCGGTTCGTTTTCATCACACGAACTGATCGTGTGTACAAGGCATAAGGGTGATCCAAAACCCCAATGTATCCATCTTTAGATTAAAGTAGCAGATGTATTTTAACCACTTGAATCCCCGTTTATCGTCAAATGGGATCTGAATATCCCAGCCGCCGTCATTTGGCGGCATCGTCTTCTCCGGCCACTGGGGGGTGCGCGCGTCCCCGAGATGCCGACGCGCGTGCCTGGCGGTCGCGATGTCCGTCAGGTACATGCGATCGGCAGTTTTAGAGCAGGGACGTCCTGTCAGGGAGAGGTGACTGATGCTGTTTCCTTTGTACATAGGGACACAGCATTGGTCACCTCCCCCAGTCAATCCCCTCCCCCCACACAGTTAGAACCCACCCAGGATACACATTTAACCCCTTCCTCACCCCCTAGTGTTAACCCCTTCCCTGCCAGTCACATTTATATAGTAATTAGTGCGTTTTTTTTAGCACTGGTCGCTGTATAAATGTGAATGGTCCCAAAAATGTGTCTAAAGTGTCCGATGTGTCCGTCACAATATCGCAGTCCTGACAAAATTCGCAGATCGCCGTATTACTAGTAAAATAAAAAAAAATAAAAAAAAATTGTCAGAATTCTATCCCTTATTTTGTAGCCACTTTAACATTTGCGCAAACCAATTACTATAAGCTTATTGCGATTTTTTTGTACCAAAAATATGTAGAATACATATCGGCCTAAACTGAGAAAAAAAACATTTTATTTAAAAAAAATGGGATTTTTATTATAGCAAAAAGTTAAAAATATTATGTTTTTTTTTTAATTGTCGCACTTTTTTGTTTATAGCGCAAAAAATAAAAACCGCAGAGGTGATCAAATACCACCAAAAGAAAGCTCTATTTGTGGGGAAAAAAGGACGTCAATTTTGTTTGTGAGGCACGTCGCACGACCGCGCAGTTTTAATTTAAAGCGACGCAGTGCTGAAAGCTGAAATTTCGCCTGGGCAGGACGGGGGTATATGTGCCCACTAAGCAAGTGGTTAAACAGGCATGCTATTGCAGTATAGTGCTGGTCTTAATAAATGCTGTCAGCTAGCTAATGGGTGGGTGTCGAGAAAATAGGATTTTTGTGGAAAGCTGTGAAGATAATCCATATTAAGATGGCAAATTTTCTTTTCTATTTAACCTTTTCCTTTGATCACTGGTGTGTTGCCATTCCACTCCACTGCCCAAAGAAATTAAATGATGAAATAAAATGCCTTGAAAGATGATACACATGTCCCACTTGATTTCATGGTATTTCAGAACAGCAAGGTAATTTACAGTTGTTAAGTTTACTTTACCTGAAAAGTTACATAGTATGTTGAAAATGTATCAATCTTAAATATAAATTGTAAAACAGTTTCTCAGAAAACTTAGTTACATAGGTTCCTGTTTTAAGAGCCAGTTCACACCATAGAAACACAGTGCGGATGCATTCCGCATGCTTTTCTGCATGCACATTTTTGATGCGTTCTAATGCATTTTTTCTCCCCTTTTTTTCTTCATCTTTACTAAGGACATGTGTGTTCCTGTGGGTTTTCAGTGCATTTAGGTGTGTTTTCCAGTGCGTTTTTGATGAGTTTAACCACCTTCCAAAACTGGACTGCACTAGACTGCATATGGTGTGAACTGGCCCTAAAGGGTAACCCCACTTTCATAGAAAAAAATACCAAATTTAATTATTATTTTTTTATAAATCATATACAATTGCTACACACATTATAATGTAATTGAATGTTATTAAAAGTTACCTTTTTAAACTATATATTGTATTGAATTTGCCATGTTTTAACAACATAAAGTACACAAAATACAATATATAAACAATCACAAGAACTTTGCAGTCTCAAGTCTCATAAGAAAAAAAAAAAAAAGTTACATAATTCCCATCACATTTAGGGATTGTTCTATATAGTACCTGTCAGGTTAAAGGAGAAATTCATATTTCTAAAGTGTTTATAAAAAATTCTTAGGAGCCTGTAAATAAGCATTGCACCTGTAACCGGCAGATCACAGATGCAATTTCAGGCTCCTGCAGACTGTCTGTGTAGCGAGAAGGCAGTTTCTGAATGACAGGAAGAATCAATGAACACCAGCGCCCCGCTAGTTTATTGAGAACTACAACCCGGCAGCTGCAAAAGTTATCTGTACTTGTAATTAATTAATTCACATAACTCTGTGAATAAATGATGTGATCGTGTGGCTGTGAGATTGGGGGGAGTGGCTGCAGTGTGAGTGAGTGGGAGCATGTTACATATTCCAAATTAAAAATGGGTGGAACATGTAACATATTCCCAAAGGTTAGCTTATCATTTAACACAGTTAACATGCATACACACAATTCCATGTCCATTGGGAAATCTCATAAAGCATACATTTTTATTTTTACATCATAAAAGGTCATATTTTTATTTTTACATCTTAAAGCGGCTGACATTTTGTACATCAAGACAATTTTTATTTTTTAGACATCATATAGTATGTCCAAATTGTCCCATATGGAATTGTATGTAATATGCAATGCACCAATGTTTATGTGTATATACCGAGATCGGATTGAAAAAAAGCATTTCCAACAATGTTTTCTTTAGGAGTCCAAGGTATACAATATAGTTGTGTAGTGTTGTAGATACATATCAGCCAATTCTGAAAACAAAGGTCTCTGTTTCTCCAAGAGAGTTCAAGATGACAGGCTCCAACAGAGATAACATGGACAACACTGAAAAACAGGTATGCAAACAGTCGCTCCAGCCTCCTCATACAGATAAACCACATCATGTGGTGTATGTGTTTAGTGCAAAACAAGGAAGTTGTCAAATGTGAAGCCTGTTTTCCTTCAATCCATTTAGTTAACATGCATACATGGGGGAAGAGCAAGGTGTGACTTTATCAGTATCCTACTCAGTGGTAGCCTGTCCATAAAGGGCGCAGGGGCACCCCCTCCACGCAAAGTTTTACAAAGTCAGTTTGCCAAAGAAGAAAGCTACTTTAACATGTTGAAAGCTGTAGTCCACTGTGCAGAGTTCCGGACTAATGGTTGTCTATTAAGTCCGTAAATGTGATATAAGCATGTGATTTCGGTCTTAGGCTCTAATTGACTTGATTCAGGCTGTCCTCGGGGCACAGAGCACTGAGCCCCAGACCCTCCCACTTTTGATTTTAGTCAATATTCATCAACATGTCACTTCTGGTTTCCAGCTTCTTGTCCCGCAGAAATGATACTGCCGTGGGAAAGTGCTGGGCAAGGTAATGCGGAGGGGGCAGCTGTGGATTATATTGTCTGTAATATTAACTGCCCCCATGGATCTCCATATCTCTGTATTATGTGAATGCAGACCTGGAGAGGTTGGTTTGTGCCCCCCCCCCAAAAAAAAATGTAAGCACCAGCTGCTACTGATCCTAATGCAGCTCCATCATTGTCAAGTCCAGGGGCGGCCTATCCATTAAGGGCGCACATGCTTGATGCATGCATTCCATTGGGGGTGGACCCGTCATCTAATTGGCTGAAAGACAGGTAATCCTATTGGACACCTAGGAGGAGGGGAGGACGATGTAGGCCGATGTGATGGAGGAGAACACAGGAGCCGCTGCCCGCCACCTAGATGGGGTTAACGACCATCAGACAGCAAGTGAGGGGGGCTAAGGTGGGGTGGTTGTTTGCCTCCTCCCTCAAAAAAAAAAAAAAACACCAGCCTCCACTGGTCTAGTCATAGGCTGGGGTGGGTCCTGGATTAGACTGTCTTGCTTGGCAGCAGTGTAGTCTGCATGAAGGTCCAGGACCTTCCTACATTTTGTTCTGAGTCACTGAGCATGGTCTATGCAGCCCAATTATAAAGATCCACTAAACTCCCAGGTTATGTGGATGAACATATATTCCCAGTGGATGTATATGATTATTCAATTATTTAAAGTATTTGATCACTCTGCAGGTCACCACTTTTTCATATTTGCATGCTGCATTCCTTTTTCAACGCTATAGACAATTAACTATTCCGTTACAAATACCAAAAGTCTATTTATGTGTGCTGTATGAAAAGAAAACAGAAACATTTTTACAGCAAAGTTGTATATGTAATTATAGATTCAGCCGGATGCACGTGAAATCCATTTGTATTAACACATATGACATCATAGGGACTTTAAGCCAACAACATAATAGCATTAGCAAGTAAGATTCTCTTGTATTGGTGCAAGAGTAAGCATGTAAATAGGTGAAGGAATATGAAGAATTTTTTTGTTTTTTAAATTCTCCTCCTAGATGAAAGAAAGCATCTATGTCACTAACTAGTTGAACACAATATAATTACAAGTTCTAGTTATAACATGTCTGATTGTGATTTTTTTTTAGCAGATCAGATGATGCTTTTACCCCTGAAAAACATCTTGAGCTCTCCAATAAAATAATGAGCTGCTACAAACATAATAGTATAACCCTGTACAAGCAAAACGGTTTATTGAAACTGTGCAAGCTTGTGCAATCTCATAGGTAATCTTGATCTTGCATCTGGAATGTTTCAATGTAATTTTCTTACTTTTTTCTACTTCCATCAGTCCTTGGCAAAATGTATTGAGGAAATCCAAATGCTGGCTATTAAGTGGATAAATAGCAAAGCAAAATTTAGTTTTTATAGACTTAAATAATGGACCGTCTCAAATGTCTTTGGCAAAAAGAAGACACGTCTCTATGATAACATTAAAAATAAATCTCCTTGGGGATGTTATAATTTAAATGTACACAAACAGTAGGATGAAAACCCCTGTACTCATCATTATATCATATAAATACAATCTGTGTATTGTTCTAACCCTCCAGAGGACTGAGTGATAAATGTATGTATATTTACAGGCTCAATTCACAAAGCTTTACACAAGGATAAGGAGGATCTTCATTTTCAGCCATGTGGCTGTAATTTTCAAATCTCATTGGACTTAAAAATAACTTTAACTGCCACTTTTTTTTTAAAAAAAAGTATCTTTATCTTGGGGTGTGAGCTTTCTCAGGTATAAAAAAAAGAAAGCAACTACCTCCAATTTATACCTAGCCTTTGCAATAAGGTACACATGGAAGAGCAACACACATCACAGGCAAAAAATTCCCAAGGACACTGCAAAAAAAAACATATTGACCCTGTCTAACAATTCACATTAAAAACAGAGGCCCAGATTCACAGAGCGATTACGCCTGCGCAACAGGAGATGCGCGTGCGTTTCGATGCACGGCATCCCCAGAACGAGATACGCCAAAAATCTACTTTTTTTGGTCCCGTGTAATTTCGTTAGACTGGCGCATCCGTCCGTGCAAAAGTGCGCTAGACAGACCATTGATTTGCTAGTCAAATATGCTAATGAGGGACTTACGGGGATCCACAAAAGAACGTTAGGGCAGCGCAGGCGACGCAGTGTGCGCAACAGAAAAATGTCCTGTCTAAAATTAGAGCATATAAAAGCTGGTCTAAAAAGAGAAAAAAAGTCTACTTGTTAGATAAAGCAACACTGTTAGTGAGGAGCTCAGCAGTCACACGTGTTGCACAACAATCTGTATGCCAACATGCCAGGGGCATCGTCGCACATAGCTATACTACTGACTTTAGATAAACAAAGAAGGATGAGGGCACAGAGGATGACACGGAGGATGGCACGGGAGAGGATATACCGCACCCGCATAGACCTGTTTGGCATGAGTGATTCTGAGGTGTCTCGCATCTTCAGATTTACCCCTCATGCCATCCTGGAATTAACCACAACCTTGCAGGAGGACATCACCAGCCCAACACAACGCTCACATGCAGTGCAGCCACTGGTTAAGGTCCTGGCAACACTCCATTTCCTTGCCAGTGGCTCTTTTCAAAGAACAAGTGGAGTGGTGGCTGGGATGTCACAATCCTCCATGAGCAGATGTGTGCACCAGGTTGTCCCTGCAATCCTCAGACGCATGGCCAACCAAATCATCAAACCCCCCACTGAGGACCTGCGGCTGAAGGCAATGACAGATTTCTACAGAATTGCCAGATTCCCACGCACCGTGGGGGCCATTGATTGCACACATGTGGCACTCCAGCCCCCCCAGGAGACAGAGCACATGTACCGCAATCGGAAGCATTGGCATTCCATCAACGTACAGGTGATAGTCGATGCCCAAGGCCTCATATGGCACGTCCGTGCCAAACACCCAGGGTCCAGCCATGACAGCTACATATACAATCAATGCCACATCCGAATGGAATTCGATCAGAACGTGTATGGGGACACCTGGCTGGTTGGTGAGTGACATGGGAGTCAGGCATGACTATCCCCTCCCATGATGCACACATCACAAGGGGCACATGCATGACTAACATCCTCCTGTCTTTTCCCTTACAGGTGACTCTGCATATCCACTGGGACCCCATCTCATGACTCCTATCCGGAACCCCCAAACCCCAGGAGAGGAAAGATAGAATCAAGCACATGCCCAAACACAAGCAGTGGTGGAGCGCACATTTGGCCTCCTAAAGTCACGTTTCCGATGCCTGGATAAGTCTGGGTGTACCCTCTTGTATTCCCCAAACTTTGTGTGCCAGATCATCGGTGCATGTTGCATGCTGCACAACTTCGCAGAAAGAAAGGGCCTGCAGATTGACCTACGTGATGACCTGACCCCTGAACCAGACAATCCCCCCCTAACCGAGGGTCCCCCGTCTTCTGAGGGAAGAGCAGCCAGGAGACAGCTCACATTGGGCATCTTTGCACGTTAAACACACACATTAATCATGGCACAATGAGAATGCATGCATGCACACCACTGTGGTCCCTAGCACACACACCCCACATCCACATCAAATTGGATTGGCACCAGTCCACCATGCAGGACTTGTGAGCAGCAACGCCACGCCAAGGCTCCAATTATGTCACTGTACATTCATACACCATTCACACGGACCTGGGGATCACTTCTCCCTGGTCCTGGGGAACCCTTCTCCACCAAAATTGAGAGTGACACCCCTTTTCCGGCAGGGATGTCACCCCCACATTCAAACAGCATTCACAACCCAAAAAAAAAAAAATTACCTGCAAAAAAAAAAAAAAATCAAAAATTTGCCAGCAAAAAAAAAAAGAGGGGAAAAAAAATTATTGCCCTTGACGTGAGCCACGCCTGGGGCACCCCCGGCCACGGCTCCTCAGGGGAGACTCATGGGGGAAAACCAGGGAAGGAGGAGCAGCCCCTGATCTCTGCCCACCTGGCGGCCTGCCCTCCAAGGCCACGGCTATTCTGTCCAGGGCAGCACCAAGTGTTGCCGTGTTGGCCTGGATAGCCTGAGTAAGGGCCCTCACATCCTGCCCAACGCCTGCTGATGTAGTCTGCAGGTCGTTTAGGCAGGTTGTGAAAGCCCGGGAGTGGGAGTCCAGGTTCCCCAGCGTATCCTTGATGGAGGACAGGCTCTCCTCCATCCACACCAATGTCTGGCTGACCTGTCCCAGATGGCGGGTCTGGAGGAACTGGTCCCTTCTCAGAGTGGCGGGCAGGAGATCGGCCAACCCCCTGGTGTTCTGGGATGAAATCTTGCCTCCAGCTGATGCTTGTGGCCGGGGAGAAGGGGAGGCCCTTGGGAGGGGAGCCATGTTGGGGGAGGAGGGGGGGGGATCCCTATTAGGGAGGGCTGCCTGCTGCCAGCCAGAGGGGAAGAGTCCTCAAAAACCAAACGTCCAGTGCCTGACATGGACTCCTCCTCCTCATGATTCTCCTCCTCCTCATGATTCTCCTCCTACTCTTGAACCTCCTCCGCGGACTCCGGCCTTGTTGGGGGGGCCTCATTAGGCTGCTGTCCTGGGGATGGTGCGGTCAGGCCAGATGGCCCTGCACCCTCCTGCACATCTGTGGATGACACAAAACATTCACAGGTTGGAGGATCCACACACTTGCCACATATTCCCTTTCACCCCCTCCCCCACACATGCTACACACCTGATATTAAAAAAAAATACTTACCTGGCACCACGGGCTCCGGACTTGAGTCAAAGCCGGGCAGGCCCTCAACTTCATGCCGATGAAAGGTCAGGGCCACCGCACGCTCCTCCGCTGTCAGCCTAATACGGCATGGTGGGCCCCCTCATGTGCCCCTGGCATGGGCATGCATTCTGGCTAGCTTCTGTTTGACCAGATGCCGGAGGTCATTGATTTTTTTGTCAATCCCAGACCGGGTCCGTGTCTCCCCCTCCCCCGCTGAATTGACCTGCTCAGTGATCATATCCAAAATCTCCCTCCTCCTGGCCGGGTTGGTGTTGGCACTGTCCGGGCCGTGGAGGAAACGCCCATAATCGCTAATGGCCCGGGCAAGAATTATTTTTCCCCCCACAGTAAAATTGAGCTTTCGCTTTCTCTCTGTCATACTTCCAAAAAAAATCACTCCCAGTCAACAAAAATCACTCACAAAAACAAGCACAACCAATCAAGCAAGAACACACACAAAGAGAAAACTAACACCCAAAAAAACACACTAGCACTCAGCAAGAAACAGTCACAAAAACAAACAGCAAAAAAACAGCAAGAAAACAAACGAACAGAAATATATCAAACAAACAGTCACTCAAACACTTATCAAAAAACACTTTCAAAGATCTACTAACAAACACTTGATCACACAGAACACTAATCTGACAACTACAAAACACAACGCAACGAACAACAGGACAAAAGCACTTGGTTAAATGGGAAGGGACAAAGGGATGTACTTTTGCAATGCAAGTGCGTTTGTGTCTGTCTATTTATGCTGTTTGTGTAGTTCACAACGTTGCCCTAGTCCATTTCCAATTTCACTGATTGCGCCGCTCCCGAGTTGTGAGCATGCGCACAGCGGAGCTGACCATGGTCTCCTTCAAGCGCGCATGGGGTCACGGCTCATTTCAATGTAACACGCCCACGTCCTTCCCAATTTGTATTACTCCGCCTTACGCCTCTGAAAAAACGTTACGTATGTGCAATTTTCAGCGCAAAAGCTACGAGAATAGGGTGATTACGCGGCAAAATTGCGCAAGTCTAACGTAAAGGCGGTGCGCTACGCCGGTCCAATAATGCGCAGATGTACCTGAATCTGGGCCAGAGGGTTTAGTTGCAGACATTTGCGAGTCTCCAAGTTGGAGCACATATAGCAGTGCCTGGAGAGAACTCACTCCTTTAAAGGCACAGGGACACAATGGACGCCCAGCAATAGCACAACGGCAGCTGAAGGCATGCTTTGCAAACAGCAAACAAGCTATACAAAAACATGGCAACCAATTTATTACTAGCCTTTTTTTTCAGGCTGTTAAGAATGCTGGGAATTTTTGCCTGGTTATGTTCGCTATATGAATTAATGCTTATATATACTATATCAGGGCTTTAAAATTTCAAGTCCTGAGCTACTAGCCAGGCCTCAAAGGTTACTCGCTACCAGTTGCCCCGCCCCTAAACACGCCCTCATAAATTATCTCATGAAATTACACTTAAATGTTTTATGCAGAATTAAGTTATAAAAAGGATTAACACATTTATCCCCCCCCCCACAGTGCAGCCTGCGATCCCCCCCACAGTGCAGCATACGCTCAGCCCCCCAGTTCAGCCTATGCTCCCCCCCAGTGCAGCCTGCTCCCCCCGTGCAGCCTGCACCCCCCCATTGCAGCCTGCGTTCTGCCAGTGCAGCCTGCTCCCCCCCAGTGCAGCCTGCGCTGACCCCCCCAGTGCAGCCTGCGCTGACCCCCCCCAGTGCAGCCTGTGCTGAACCCCCCCAGTGCAGCCTGCTTCCTGGCAGTGCAGCCTGCTCCCCACCAGTGCAGCCTGCGCTCCCCCCTAGTGCAGCCTGAGCTCCTCCCCAGTGCAGCCTACGCTCAGCCCCCCAGTGCAGCCTACGCTCAGCCCCCCAGTGCAGCCTACGCTCAGCCCCCCAGTGCAGTCTGCTCCCCCCTAGTGCAGCCTACGCTCAGCCCCCCAGTGCAGCCTGCGCTGACCCCCCAGTGCAGCCTGCGTCCCACCAGTGCAGCCAACGCTCCTCCCGCTAGTGCAGCCTATGCTCCTCCCCCTAGTGCAGCCTATGCTTAACCCCCCAGTGCAGCCTACGCTCCCCCCAGTGCAGCCTTCTCCCCCCCCAGTGCAGCCTGCTTCCTGGCAGTGCAGCCTGCTCCCCACCAGTGCAGCCTGCGCTCCCCCCTAGTGCAGCCTGTGCTCCTCCCCAGTGCAGCCTACACTCAGCCCCCCAGTGCAGCCTACGCTCAACCCCCCAGTGCAGCCTACGCTCAGCCCCCCAGTGCAGTCTGCTCCCCCCTAGTGCAGCCTACGCTCAGCCCCCCAGTGCAGCCTACGCTCCTCCCCCAGTGCAGCCTACGCTTTTCCCCCTAGTGCAGCCTACGCTCTTCCTCCTAGTGCAGCCTACGCTCAGCCCCCCAGTGCAGCCTACGCTCAGCCCCCCAGTGCAGCCTGCGCTGACCCCCCAGTGCAGCCTGCGCTGACCCTCCCAGTGCAGCCTGCGCTGACCCCCCCAGTGCAGCCTGCGCTGACCCCCAGTGCAGCCTGCATCCCGCCAGTGCAGCCAACGCTCCTCCCGCTAGTGCAGCCTATGCTCCTCCCCCTAGTGCAGCCTATGCCTAACCCCCAGTGCAGCCTATGCTCCCCCCAGTGCAGCCTTCCCCCCAAGTGCAGCCTGCATTCCACCAGAGCAGCCTGTGTTCCGCCAGTGCAGCCTGCTCCATCCCAATGCAGTCTGCGCTGACCCCCCCAGTGCAGCCTGCGTCCCGCCAGTGCAGCCTGCTCCCCCCAGAGCCTGTGCTCAACTGTGTTCCCCCATTGCAGACTGTGTCCCCCCAGTTCAGACTGTGACCCCCACCCCAGTGCACACTGTGACCCCCCAGTGCCAACTGTGTTCCCCTATTGCAGACTGTGTTCCCCCTGGTGCTGACTGTGACCCTTACACCAGTGCACACTGTGACCCCCCCAGTGCCAACTGTGTTCCACCCCCCATGCCTACCTGTGCAAGTGAAGAGAGAGGGGAGCCGCTGCCTGGTTGATTATAGCGCTAGGGAACATAACAGCTTTCCTTTCCATAGCTGTGTTCCCTGCCGCTCGCCGTCATACACAGCCCCTCCCTGGGATGGGTGATCTGTCTATCAAAGTTCCCCGGACAAAGGGGATGGGCTGTGTATGATGGCGCGCAGCAGGGAACACAGCTATGGAAAGGAAAGCTGTTATGTTCCCTAGCGCTGTAATCAACCAGGCGGCGGCTCCAGGGGTGGCTCCGGCTCTCCTCTCTCTTCCCCTAGGCTCCCTTACCATCCAGGCTAATGGCGGCTCTCGCCCCCCCTCACCCCCCTCCCAGGCACACTCGCCAGCCCTCAAAATCCCCTCGCAAAATGCGAGCAGGCGAGTGGGATTTTCGAGGGCTGTACTATATTACCAAAAGTATTGGGACACCTGCTTTTACACGCACATGAATGTTAATGGTATCCCAGTCTTAGTCCACAGGGTTCAGTATTGAGTTGGCCCAACCGCTATAACAGCTTCAACTCTTCTGGGAAGGCTGTCCACTAGGTTTAGGAGTGTGTCTATGGGAATGTTTGACCATTCTTCCAGAAGCGCATTTGTATGGTCAGGCAAAGGGGTTCTATCGGGTTGAGGTTAGGACTCCATGCAGGTCAGTCAAGTTTTTCCCCACCAAACTTGCTCATTCATGTCTTTATGGACCTTGTTTTGTGCACTGGTCCAAATTATTTGGTGGAGAGGAATTATGATGTGGGGTTGTTTTTCAGGGGTTGGGTTTGGCCCCTTAGTTCCAGTGAAGAGAACTCTTAAGGCACCAGCATATAATTTTGGACAATTTCATGCACCCAACATTGTGTGAACATTTTAGGGATGGCCTCTTCCTGTTCCAACATGACTGTGCACAAAGCAAGGTCCATAAAGACATGGATGAGTCTTTTTCAAAATATTTTATTTTTTATCTTAGAGCCAAAATATGTCATACTTAAGAGGAACATATTTTATATAACTTAGGAAATTAGACTATTGAAGAATAGAGATGAAAATAAAATAGTTGGTAGAAATACAAGTCTAGACTAAGGCCGCGTACACACAACCAAATAAATCCGATCAAATCGGTCTGACAGACCGATTTGATCGGATTTGTCTTCTGGGCTATTTTGGTTTGATCGTGTACACACGATCAAACCAAAATCCCCACCAGCAGACAGCGGCCACGTCACCGCACCAGGAAATAAAAAACTTCCACGCATGCGTCGAATCCATTCTACGCATGCGCGGGCAGATATGTCTGCTGGTTAGTGTACTAACCAGCAGACATGTCGGACGGACGGGTTCCCAGCAGACAGATTTAAAAGCATGCTTTAAAATTTGTCTGCTGGAAAAACCTGTCTGTCCGCCCGTACACACGATCTAATTTGTCTGCTGAAACGGTCCGTCGGACCGTTTCCTTAGGCCTTGTACACACAATGGGATTTATCCGCTGTAAACGGTCCCCGGACCGTTTACAGCGCATATTTACGCCGGGATGTTTTGATCCGATGGCTGTACACACCATCGGATCAAATTCCCCGCCGGCGGACAGCGCGTTGACGCCGCCACATCACCGCACCAGGAAGTAAACACTTCCGCGCGCATGCGTCGGATCCATTCACAGGATACGACGCATGTGCGTTGCCGTACTAACCAGCGGACATATCTGACGGGCAGCTATCCGGCGGAAAAATTCCAAAGCATGCTTTGAAATTTTTCCGCCGGAGGAATCCGGCCAGAACGGTCCGTTTGCCCCTACACACGAGTGGATTTTTCGGCTGAAATGGTCCGTCGGACCATGTTCAGCGGATTTATTCCCTCGTGTGTACAAGGCCTTATGCCGCGTACACACGATCACTTTTTGTGATGAAAAAAAACGACGTTTTAAAAAACGTCATTCAGCCCCGGTTCACACTGGGCTGCGGGAGTGAAATCGCGCGATTTCAGCTGAACTCGCACGATTTCACTCCCTCTGGCAGTCCCGATTTTGGCGCGATTTAGGAGACATCTGTGCAGGGTTTTTCACAGATGTCAATGTAAATCGCGTCCTGAAATCGCAAAAAGGAACTACTTTTGAAATCGGTGCAGCGCCGCAGATGCGACGTCGCACCGATTAGGACGGTGTCATTGCCGGCAATTGCCGCCGATTTGAGATGCGATTTCACATGCGAAATCGCATCTCAAATCGAACTAAATCGTACCCAGTGTGAACCTGGGCTTAAATTGATCGTGTGTGGGCAAAACGTCGTTTTATGTCTTCAAAAAAACGACCAAAAAAAATTCCAACATGCTTGAATTTTTTGTGTCGTTTTTCAAAATGTCGTTTTCTGTGTCATAAAAAGTGACCGTGTGTGGGCAAAACGACGTTTAAAACAACGTTTTTAAACCCGCGCATGCTCAGAAGCAAGTTATGAGACGGAGCTTCAATGGAACAGAGTGCCGTCGAAAGTGTCTTACGTAACCTCGCTTTGCAAGAGCATTGTGGAAAAACGATGGTGTGTATGCAATGTCGTTTTTGAAAATGAAGTTTGAAAAACGTTGTTTTGTTTCGTCAGATAAAATGACGTTTTTTTTTTATCACAAAAAGTGATCGTGTGTACGCGGCATTAGAGTTTTTGAATTTTGAGGCTTTCCAAATTTAGTTCCAAGCTGTTTGAATTAGCTGTGCTAATGTTTCTGCTCGTTCTTTTGTTTAAAGGAGTTGTAAAGGAATTTTTTTTGCTGAAATGACTGTTTACAGGGTATAGAGACATAATAGTTAACTGATTCCTTTTAAAAATTATTAAAAATTGATAAAAATCAATCATATAATGTGCCTACAATTCTAGTTTTGTTTTGCTGTTGTTTCTTGTCTCTCTGATGTACAGAGCCAGAGAACCAAAAAAGGGCAGTGATGGTTTGTAAAACGAAATTGGATTGGTGCTGAGGGGTTTTAGACACACAGTAATCACACCTCTTTGATTAGTGACCACAGTGAGAAAGCTCCCAGTACTGTGGTTATAAGGAAACAGACAACCAGGAAGTGTCCAGAACAGAGAGGAATTACAGCAACATCAAAGCAAAAACGAACAATGATGACATGAAACCAGGACTGCAGTAAGGTTAAGGAAGCTATTTAGATAAACCCTTTAGCTAGTGACCCTTCAAGTTAATAGGTGAAGCTTCTAATATACCAATAGTTTTTAGATAAACAATACTATTTGTGAATGAATGAATGAATGAAAAACTTATATAGCGCGGCACATGCGAACTAAATCGCCTCTGGGCGCTTGTTGTTCCAGTCTCCTTTGGTATCAAAAGAGATGAGTCTTGATCTTTCTCCTGAATGCTAAGTGGTTCTCTTCCAACCGAATACTGGCTGGCAAAGCATTCCATATATTGTATATTCTGTTACAGAGTTTGCACTCTTCTTATGTTTGTAGGCTAGATCACCAACTACAACAATTTATTACAGTCAATAACTAACTGTAAAATAATTGTCACTAAAAAAAATATCTCTTTGAGAAGCTTCTGGTGAGAGCAGCTATTGTGGACACCAAAGTTTCATCCTAGTTCTGAAGCAGTCACATCACTTGCAGTAACAAAAACAAACTGGAAAGCAGTGGCGACTGGTGCTAAAGATTTTGGGGGGCGGCAAACAAACCCCCACCCCCTAGGTCCGCACTCATCCCCTCCAGCGGTCACAGCGCCACAACTTCATCACAAGGCCAAGCAGAGGAAATCACTGAAATCAGATTGCCAATTTGCAGATTTATCTAAATACTTGCATGAAGAATTGTCTTCTTTGTTTTGAATTGTACAATTTATAAAAAGCTTTTTCCTAAATTTCTGTATTGCAAAACACTCTTCGGATTGCGTAGTTCTGCTAAGAATCTTAAAAAAACAAAAAAACATTAAACAATTGGAATCAGTAATTTCACTTATTTGATCACAACTTGAGAAAAGGATTTTCTACATACTGCAAATACTTATCATTTTTTAATAACATACTGCAAAGAAAAAAATGGGATACTTTTTGAGGAAGTAATGGTAGTATCATCCAAAATGATAATGTGGCCTAGGTGAACTGCTTAATGTTAAAAACATTTTAAAGATAAAGTGTAAATGTGAATGCTCTACTTTTTTTCCTGAATTTTGATTGTAATACTTCATCCACGACCCAACATAGGATACAGAATGAAACTAGATTGCATATAGCTTCGGAGCCAAACCCCTACAACAAACGTAAAGGCAAACGACTATTAATATTTTAATTAATGTCTTCCTGTGCCTCAGTTAAGTTGCCAAGTTCTGTAATTCAAGACAAAGAGTTCCCAGTGCCAAGATGAGAAGATCATAGCCAGATTTAAGCTCTGTGTCAACAAGAAGTAAGCTGTTTTATTACACTTATATTATCTGGTTTTAGCATAATTTTTTAAATACTATCAGCTTACAAAGAGCTTGCTCATATAAGAAGAGAAATTCTGCTACTATTGCAAAGAAAGTCTCTCTGTTTAAAGAGGTATTAAATCCAAACCCAAAAATGTAATATATTGCAGCTTACCAGTCATTAGATATGGTGGCTGCATTAGCTTTCTTTTTTTAGGCTTTCATCCTCTGTATTCATTTAGTGATCTGGCAAGTAACACACCTCCTGTATCCACAGGGGACACCTTTGGACAGTAGCATTGTCAGTCTAACAATCTAACAAATTGGAGCCAAACTACAATTAATACTTTATAAGCAGTTACAGCAACACCGTGTTTTTCTTCTTTTGGGAAAATAGTTTAAAATAAATAAAAGCTGATCATTGTATGCACCCCTGTCAGAGGTAAATGGTTTGTCGCAAGCCTTTGACTGCTATGTACGGAAGAGAGCTTTTTCTGTTGAAAATAGAAGAAAGAAACCCTTTATATGAAAACTAATGCAGCCATCACATCTAAGTATTGGTAAGCCGCAATATAATAAATGTTTGCTTTTGGGTTTAATACGATTTGAAGGTAACTGTTATACATACTATAATTATATTAGGCAACATCTACTACACAGAGACTAATACTGTTTACTTCATAATTTAAGTAGACTTTTATGTAAAGCTTCTGTCTTTAAAAAAGAAAAAAAAAAAAAGCTTCCTTAACTACTATGGGCCAGATTCACGAACAGTTAGGCTGGCGGATCGAGTGATCCGCCAGCCTAACTGTGACTTTGAGCCGGCGTTTCTGTTTTCTGTAACCAGAAAACAAGAAACGCCGGGTTGAAGTTCCGATGCGAGCAGCGTAACTGAGTTTCGCCATCGCATCGTTACTTCAACTTAAAAATGGCGCCGGGGGCGTTCCCGCCGATTTACGCTCAAAAAATATGTTAATGAGCGGAAATCGGCAATTCACGATCGAATTCCGGCGCGACGCAATGACGATACGACGTTTCCGGACGGGATACGCGGCGCATAGATATACCTACATGGGGTTGGAGTATCCTATGTTAGGTATAGGCGTCGTCATCGCGTCGGGAAAAAAAAAAAAAACGTCGCTTGCGTAAAACGGTCATGATTGGGAATGTGACGTCATTGACGTTCATTCACAGATTTTGGAGCATGCGCACGGGGATGTTTTGACACTCGACGCATGCGCAGTACGTTGGCGGCGGGATCGCGCTTAGTTAGCATACTACACGCCCCGTACCCGCCCAATTTGAATTCCGCCGGCTCATTTGCGATGCGCTGCCGCAACTTTAGGAGCAAGTGCTTCGTGAATGACAGCACTTGCTCCTAAAATTTCTGCAGCGCAACGCAAATGAGAAGCGTTACTCCAGAGCAAAGATGCTCTGGACTACCTGAATCTGGCCCTATATGTTTTTGTGAGGTTGGGTCCGAATTCCTCTTTCTTCTGATCTGTAGTGTGGAAATGGTTCTCCTTGTAATACAGAAGTTGATTCTTGCTGATGTGGATGCTGCCCAATGGCCCAATGGCTGTCCATCCCAGGGTGCTGTAATCTTCCAGCAACAATGTCATAAAGGCACAATGCAAGGGGCTTAAACAAGACCAATTGACTGGCCTGGAATGCAGCTTCTGATCACTGTTCCCAATTACAGGAATAGGCACCATGGATCATTATGTAAAATGGGCTCAGTTAGGTAAGTAAAAGAGGATGTTAGAACATTTTTTTAACTAGCAAAAGGTTAGGATTTAGTGAGTGGGACATTTGGATTTTTTTCCACCAGATGAGCTTTTGAAACATTAGGGCTTCTGGATGTTCTAGACTAGTTCTTCCTATAATTGCCTTTCTATCAGGATGAATATCCGTTGGGCTCAGCAAGAAGAGACATTGTCTGATCGTGTGTACGCGGCCTAAGGTGGAAGATCAGAGTGTAAGTGACTCTGATCTCAATTCTGATTAATGTAAGGCTCTCTGTTTCAGCTCGGCTGTGCTGTGGGCTCATTCTGTTGTGCCTGGGGTGTTGTTCCACCCCGGGGCGACAGGTGGCAGCAGTGGAAGCTGAGGTTCGGGTGTTTTCTCCAAGCGACCAATCAGGAGGCTGTGGCCCCGCTGGGCATGCTGGGAGAGGGTACTTATGAGGCAGATGCCTTTTTAGGTTCTGTCTTCCTGCCGTGTGGCACCCACCTTTAGGGTGACCACATCACCGCGCCCGAGCGTTATGGCCTACTGGGCTGGGGCGTGGGTGCTACGCTGTGTTCCTGGGCCGTTTGGGCCTGGGGCATCCAAACAGGATAGGGACTCAGTGATCGACTGAGTTCCCACATTGAGGATCCCAAGCGAGTTTAGCTGTTCGGTGGGGAGTCCAGTTGAGGAGCGCCATTGAGAGGCTGGCGGTCCAACAGTATTGAGACGAACCATCGGGGATCGAGGTACTGGACACTGAGGGGTTGATTGCTCTCTCAGTCGGTACCATGGTGACATTGAAGGAAGATTCGGGCAAACCTTTCATACGGGAGAAATTCCTCCATTTCTAAACTCAGAGAAGGCCTGTGGCAGAGGCGCTTCCCTGACGGTCAGTCTGTGGCAGAGAGATCCTTCTTAAGTTCTGAGTGATACTCTGGCTGCCAGGTCTGTGAGAGAGACCTTTCCAGGTACACTATACCCACTCAGGCTGGAGTGGTGAAAGAAAACTGATTGTTGACGGAGACAGGACTGTTTCCATATCCAAGGCCTTAATCTGCTGTTCTCCTTCTAACCTTTGTCTATCCTTCCCATCACCTGTTAACTGTTTTTACCCGGCTGGGTAATAAAGAGCACATATAAAGAGACTTCCTATTTGCGGACATTCCTTTACTGCTGTTGCATTCATCATTCACCCTAGACACTTGACCGGAGCCATGAGGTAACATGCCATCCCATCATTTCTCAGCAGCTCCTTCGGGGGTAGTGCTACATGTGGGGGCTTATCCGGGATTGGCTGTTATCTCAATTTATCAAGATTCTGAAGTTTATTTCATCGTGAAGGAATTGTCGTGTGTTAAAATGTGCTTGGTGAGGAAAGAGTTAATGTCGCCATTGAACTTGTGCGCACGTGCGGTAAAAATGCGTGTGTCTGCCACGTGCAAAGAAAAGTTTCCAAATGGGAGGAGCCACCCACCCCTGCGCGTGATGCAGGGTGAGTTTTGCGCCAAAAGACAGAGTGTTTGCCCGCCCATGAGAGAAGGTTGTGTGAACATGTCGGTGTCATCCACATCTTTTTCAAAGCTGAGACCCCCGATGTCTAATCCGGGAGTTCCTGCAATGTCTGCTGCGACTGGAGTCCCCTTGACAGATACAGGGATCTGAAAGTGGACCCAGGTGAAGTTCGTATTGTTTTCCAGCGGAGGCGTGGAGGCCCTTGGATTGTCCTGCCTCCGTTGTTCAGAGCTGGCCATCCGGATCCTGCCCTTTGCCTGATGTAAGAGATGCCGGGCCTATTTGTACCAGATCGAGCCACCAACCGAAGCTCCTCGGGAGTACAGGGTGGATTGGATTGCTGGGACTGTGACCGAGGAGGAGGAGGCCCCATGGCCGGAATCCTCCCCATTTGCAGTGATCATCGATCCGGAGGTCGTGACTATCTCGTCTATGCTGACCCTGCTATTGGCTACCTCTCCAACCAGATCACCGGAGGTAAGCGAGGTGGATGTGAAAGAGTTGAAAGACTGTGTGACCAGTACACAAACGGATGCTGTATCGGAGGCTACCCCTACTAATGTGGTCTCCGTATGGCGCGCTATCGCCATACCGGGTCCCAAACAGGCTTCCCGCGGCTGCGGTCGAGGCCTACCTCTGGGCCCTAATGTTTCGTCCAATGACCCTGTCGGGGGTCAAACCTATTTACCCACAGAGTATGATACCTCTGACCTGGATTCTTTATCCGACGGTGGAGACGACCATTGGTTCGAGCCGGAGTTTCCTGAGTCTCAACAGTTTGGAAGCTCCCGAACCCGAAGGTGCCGCAGACGCAAGAAGCGCTCTGGTCATACTGCATCGCTTGCAGAGCTTCCTCAGTTGACTTGGGGAGTTAAAGCGCCTAGCCTCCCTGTTTCGGAGCCTACCCCAGTACCTGCTGCCTTGTCTGCACTGAAATGGGCGCCTGATGCCATTGTCCTACCGGTGATTGGACACCCCCATAACCTGCCGAGACTTGCCCGCCTGCAGCTCATCCTTATGAAAAGGATAGCCATGGACTATGGGTGGGAATACCCATATGTACCTCCAGCTCTCATAACCGCGATCAATGGACCGTGGGAGGAATGGTACAGAGATGCCGTTTGGGAGTACTTAAAAGTCCCAAAGGCTGACCGTGGGACTGAATATGCCTTTATCTGTGCAGGCCAGCTATTCGAGAGCTGTTTGAAAGAGTGGAGCCCCGGTTGTTACATTCATAGTGACCGAGTGGTTCTCAAAAGTCCTGGGAGAGTGGATCAAGTTTATTCCATTACCACTAATAATTCCCAAGGAGACATTGTTTCTTTGCCAGACCCACGGTTTTTCAGGTAGGCTGAATGCCTATTTTACTGTCTCTGCTGCTTTTCAAGAGGTTACGGACAAGAGTTGTTGTTCCTATCCAGTTCCAGTTTGTGTTTTCATCTCTCCGGATCCACACTTTTTTTTGTGCAGAACTTTGGGGGGTTTGAACAGTTAGTTAGGATAGGATCTTGCCGGCTTCTTCACAGCATCACAGAGAAAAAAAGCAAGGAAGGAGGAGAAGATGCAATTGTTTATATCTCCCTTTTTCTGTTAATCTTTTTGAACTGAACAATGGACTGCTTTATGCTGATAATACCAGTGCACTGGCCACTAGGGGCAGTGTTCCGTAACCCCTACCACTGCAGCAGAATAACTTTTGTATAGTTTTCTTTACAAAGAAAAACAAATTCTTGTCACTTGTTTTTTTTTTCTCTCCTCAGCACTTACTTGAATATTGTCTCTTTGGGAGGGAAAGGAGATTTCACTTTTCTCAGGCTTCGGAAGGTGCAGTCTCAGTTCCACCCATTGAGATGTTAAATATATACGGCTGTATATATTTTATGTACATATGTGTATTGTGTATGTTCTTCTATTTTTATATTGCAGGTTGTTGACCTTCTATCAAAAACTGTCGGAGAATGGGGCAGAATAGATAGTTAGGAATGTGTAATGTTCTAATGCATCACTGTGAATATTGCACAAAAGTAATGTTTTATCTTCTTGATGTTTTATATCTTTTCTATCCTTCTTAAACTGTTTTGCAGATTCAGGTCGGGCATTCAGGCTTGAATGCCCTTGTTGGGACACTGGGGACAGTGTCTATTCAAGTGGGGGGAGTGTGTAGCGCCCATGTACTTCAAAGTACGGGTGCTAGTAAATTTAAGGGGGAAGATCAGAGTGTAAGTGACTCTGATCTCAATTCTGATTAATTTAAGGCTCTCTGTTTCAGCTCAGCTGTGCTGTGGGCTCATTCTGTTGTGCCTGGGGTGTTGTTCCAACCCCGGGGCGACAGGTGGCAGCAGTGGAAGCTGAGGTTTGGGTGTTCTCTAAAAAGCAACCAATCAGGAGGCTTTGGCCTTGCTGGGCATGCTGGGAGAGGGTACTTATAAGGCAGACGCTATTTTTAGGTTCTGTGTTCCTCCATGTGGCACCCACCTTTAGGGTGACCACATCACCACGCCCTGAGCGTTATGGCCTACCGGGCCGGGGCGTGGGTGCTACGCGGTGTTACTGGTTCCTGGGCCGTTCGGGCCTGGGGCATCTAAACAGGATAGGGACTCAGTGGTCGACTGAGTTCCCACATTAAGGATCCCAAGCGAGTTTAGCTGTTTGGTGGGGAGTCCAGTTGAGGAGCGCCATTGAGAGGCTGGCGGTCCAACAGTATTGAGACGAACCATCGGGGATCAAGGGACTGGACACTGAGGGGTTGATTCCTCTCTCAGTCGGTACCATGGCGACATTGAAGGAAAATTTGGGCAAACCTTTCAAACGTGAGAAGTTCCTCCATTTCTAAACTCAGAGAAGGCCTGTGGCAGAGGCGCTTCCCTGACAGTCACCAAAAAGAGTCTGTGGCAGAGACATCCTCCAGAAAAAAGTTTGTTTTCTTGGTATGTTACTGGTAACGTGACTGGATGGGAAGCAGGCGCATCGATGCAAACATGTTTTGTGAACTATGCGCCTTGTATAAGAAACAAACAATAAACAATCCTTCTTAAGTTCAGAGTGATACTCTGGCTGCCAGGTCTGTGAGAGAGACCTGTCCAGGTACACTATACCCACTCAGGCTGGAGTGGTGAAAGAAAACTGATTGTTGACGGAGACAGGACTGTTTCCATATCCAAGGCCTGAATCTGATGTTCTCCTTCTAACCTTTGTCTATACTTCCCATCACCTGTTAACTGTTTTTTCCCGGGTGGGTAAAAAAAAGCACATATAAAGAGACTTCCTATTTGCAGACATTCCTTTACTGCTGTTGCATTGATCGTTCACCCTAGACACTTCACCGGAGCCATGAGGTAACACGCCATCCCATCATTTCTCAGCAGCTCCTTCGGGGGTAGTGCTACATATATGTTATGTATTCGTGTTTCAAACTTTATCATACCCAGGATGTCTACTAGGCTCTTGTTTGGACAGAGTTAAGTGAGTTATTTCTAAGAATTACAGGCCTAATATTAAACGCCAAATTGCCATGTGAAACATTGTATCGCTTTTAGCATAAAAAATCGGACATAATCGTACCGACAGGGAGGTTACCCGCTTACGGACCAGCCATCGCAGTTATACTGCGGCAGGTTGGCTCCACTGCGCGAACTGTCTTAGCTGTATGTCGGTCGCTTTAAGCGGGCTAGCAGGCACGCACCCGCTGCATCGTGGGGGTGCCGATGCTCATGACCGGCGGTTGAGATGACTGCCGGCCGCAAGCGATCGCAGACATGAGAGGCAAAACAAGGACGTGTGTGTATACACACAAATCCCTGTTCTGTTAGGAAAGGAAAATCGTGAGTTCTTAATAGCTAGGAACCACGATCTGTAATTTCCTCTAGGTCAGTCCCACCCCCCTACAGTTAGAACACACATTAGGTAACACAATTAACCCCTTGATCGGCCCCTTGCGTTAACCCCTTGCTTGCCATTTTTACAGTTATCAGTGCACTTTTATAGCACTGATCGCTGTATAAATGACAAATGGTCCCAAAAATGTGTCAAAAGTGTTCAATGTGTCTGCCATATTGTCGCAGTCCCGATAAAAATAGCAGATCATCACCATTACTAGTAAAATAATAATAATAATAAAAATGCTATAAATCTATCCCCTATTTTGTAGACGCTATGGGCCAGTTTCTCAAAAGAGATACGATGATGTATCGCAGGAAACATCGCCGTATCTCTGTTTTTTTTACTGGGTATGTATGCGTGTGATTCCTAGAATCACTTACGCATAGATACAGTGAAGATCCGACAGGTATAAAACACTTACACCGTCGGATAGTAGATGTAATTACTTTTCTGGCCGCTAGGTGGCCTTTTTACGTTGTTTTCTCATTTGCCTATGCAAATGAGCCTAATACGCCGATTCCCGAACATTTTTACGCCGCCCCGTCGTCGTTTACGATGTTTCCGTAAGCGTAAACCTACCCCTGCTATATGAGGGGTAGGTTTACGAAGTTCCGTCGTTGCCATGTTAAGTATGGCGTCGGGTCAGCGTCGTCTTTTTTCGTCGGTTACGTCGTTTTAATAAGTCGTTCGCGAATAGGGCATTGCGTAAGTGACAATCAGGTTGTTTTGACGTCGGTTTTAACGACGCTTTCTGACGTGAGCTGGAGCATGCGCACTGGGCTTTTTTCCCGGCCGGCGCATGAGCGGTTCGATCGACGCGGGGGCACACTTAATTTAAATACAAGCCGCCCCCTTTGAATTACGCGGGGATACGCAGGGCCATTTACACTACGCCGCCGCAAACTACGGAGCAAGTGCTTTGGGAATACGGCACTTGCTCCATTAAGTTATGGCTGCGTAGTGTAAATTGCTTACGCTACGCCGCCACAGATTGTATGTGAATCTGGCCCTATAACTTTTGTGCAAAGCAATCAATATATGCTTATTGCAATTTTTATTACCAAAAATATGTAGAAGAATACATATCAGCCTAAACTGAGAAAAAAATGTTTTTTTTTTAAAAAATTGGGGATATTTATTATACCGAAAAGTAGAAAACATTGTGTTTTTTTCAAAATTGTTGCTCTTTTTTTGTTTATAGTGCAAAAAAAAAAAAAATTGCAGAGATGATCAAATACCACCAAAAGAAAGCTCTATTTGTGGGAAAATTTTTGTTTGGGTACAGCGTCGCACAACCGCACAATTGTCAGTTAAAACGACGCAGTGCCGAATAGCAAAAAATGGCCTGGTCATTAAGCAGCCAATTGTTCCGGGGGTGAAGGGGTTAAAGTGATTGTACATCCTGTACAGCCACTTTTCCCTACAGGTACGCCTATAATAAGGCTTACCTGTAGGTACTGGAAATATCTCCTAAAGCTCTATGGTTTAGGAGATATTCGCCATATACGCCGGAGCCTACATAATCGACGCATGCGCACTGAAAAAAAGGCACCATCCGTGCCGTTTCTATAGAGTTTGGCCCAGTCCTTTAAAGAGGTGTTCCGCCCCCTCCCCCACACAAAATGAAAGGTCAGCAGCTGCAAATACTGTAGCTGTTGACTTTTAATATTAGGACACTTACCTGTCAATGTTGGCACCTCATCCGACTTTCAGATCGGCTCTCGGGTGATGCTGCCACCATTCATGGTAAGTGAATTCGGCAGTGAAGCCTTTCGGCTTCACAGCCTGTTCCCTACTGTGCATGCGCAAGGCACACGGTGCTTTCTAACTGGCCTGACGGAGGAAGAAGGAGGAGGGTGGCCGAACTGCTGAGGGACAGTGCCATCTCCCGGAAGTGGGGAAGGGTACTTATTTTTTTCCCCCTCCACCCTGAAAGGTGCCAAATGTGACAGCGGGGGGGCTTAGAGGAAGCAGATAAGCGGAGGTTCCACTTTTGGGTGGAACTCCGCTTTAGGTGAGGCATTTTTCTACCAGATGCTTCTCTGTACAAATTCAAAAATCTACTGTATGGCAAGTGAGGCCTTGCTACCACTGTAAGAGAGGTAGCAGCTTAGGACCAGAACAATGTCCACCTACACTAGATTTCAACTTTAAATTTGCTTCTTTTAAGAAGGAATCACTGATAAAGGACAGATCCATCGGAATCAATCTGTTGGTTCAGCGCTATCACACCCACAGTAGGCCTTCTTTTATTGGTTATTGTGACTCGGCTGACCAGGGACAAAGGCTATGCACTGCACTATAAGTTGTTCTGTATTTCTGGCTGCAAATCTGTAAAGTTTGTTACAATTTCCAGAGATTCACCACAAACCTGTGTTATGGGCAAATTCAGACCTCATCCCAAACACAAGTCAGTGGGAATGTTAAAGCAGCTAATGCAGGCCAAATGCAAGTCAACTGCAGGTAAACGTCACCTGAAATGAATTCTGAGTAACCTCAAACTAATGCCACAGCATGCTGCATTTACTCATCAAAGCCTGTTGACAAGGACCATAAATCTACCATGCAAATTGATAAGTGGTAGATGAGAGACAGAAAAATTAGTGGAACATTTGGATCTGTGACCATGAGTAGATAAATGATATCCTCTGTTTAAAGTTCTACTATGGTAATTGAGAGTTGTTGTGGTTGCGTGCTTGGAGTTGTATTGTCCCGGAACTAATCAACTGCTGTATTTTTCATGGGCCAAGTCTCTGTGTAAGGGCACCCTAAGCCCTTCCTGGACTAATCAACTGCTGTATTTTTCATGGGCCAAGTCTCTGTGTAAGGGCACCCTAAGCCCTTCCTGGACTAATCAACTGCTGTATTTTTCATGGGCCAAGTCTCTGTGTAAGGGCACCCTAAGCCCTTCCTCGACTAATCAACTGCTGTATTTTTCATGGGCCCAGGTTTTCTGGTGGGCCCACTAAGCCCTTCCTGGGCTTCTGCTACTGATCAGGGCTGTGGATAAGGGAGTACCACCAGTCCACCTGGACAGGGCACAGGCCAGCAGGGGGGCCCAGACAGCTGGGTGAATCGGATGTGGATAGGAAGGGTGATTGGCAAGGCAGGGGGAGGGAGATTACTGGAACCGATCCCCTGAATGGCTCTCTCTGCAGCAGCTGAAAGCTGGCTTCTCCTGTGTTTTTCTTTAGTGGGGGGGCTGTCAGGTTGGCTGTATGGGGCCCCATGGTTTCTAATGATGATCGAGAGATTGTAAGTATTGTTGTCAGGTGATAGTGCCTGCTAGTAATCAGCAGAGAAGAGACTGGAGTAACATACTCTAAGTTCTGGGGATGCACGAAAACTCAACAATTTATTCCCATAAATACATGAACATAAACTCAAAAAGTATACAAGCGAACAGACTCCTGACCTGCAGGAAGCTAACACTCTTCTACAATGTGTACTTTTTATTAGTGTAATCCAAGACAAGTGCTAGAATGTGGAGATGGATTTAATCAATCAACATGTCTTCTGCTATCCTAGCAGTACCATGGGAGGTATGACCTCATTCAACCACTTTATATCTCCTATTTGAATAACCATAATAATCACAAATATGGATGAAGCATTTTACAGTGAATATCATGGGTGGCCTATACACTTTCCAATCAGGAACTGCCGTGAGACTTAAGATTGCTTATTTATGCTAGAGACGAGACGCTGTATCATGTACGGTAGACAGTACATTTCAATCAAACTTTCTGCTAAGCAGGATACAAACATAGATTAGGGATGCAAATTAGTACTCAAAAACGGAACGATACAGTACATTTCCTCCACTGTACAACAGCTTGATATTGTATGTCACATTTAAAGTTATTTAGGGAAATTTATTCATGCAGTGGGACTATTTAATGCCCTGCTTTGCCTTCTGTGACTTTGTCAGCCAGCCATAGTCTGAGAATGGTGATCAAAACATGATCCAACAAGCAAACCCTCTTTAGTTTCCAATGTTTACAGAGGACTTTTTTTATGTGTGAAGTGAGATGAAGTGTAGTGAAGTGAGCCTATGTTCACATCAAATGTTTAGTCATGGGCATGAAAAACTTTTTTTTATTTTTTTATCTGGACCTGTCACAGACTTAAAAGGTGGTCTAGTGGTTATCACTTTCACCTAGCAGCAAAAGTGTTGCTGGTTCGAATCCCGACCACGACACCATCTGCTTGGAGTTTGCATGTTCTCCCTGTGTCTGCGTGGGTTTCCTCGGGTACTCCAGTTTCCTCCCACACTCCAAAAGACGTGCTGGTAGGTTAATTGGATCCTGGCCAAATTGGCCCAGTGTATATATGTGTGTATGTGTGTCCCAAGCGTGTCAAGATCCTATGGGGTAAAATGACCGCACCAGCCAGGAAGACACTGGCTGCAAAAAGCGCCCAGAGGCATGTGTAGCTCTATACAAGTCATTCATTCAAATGGCCACATTCCTGACACATCACAATGCAGAGCATCAGTATATTTTTTCAAAAAAGTTCTACCTTTTATCATAGACAAGCCACCCTTGAACTATTTGAAGACTTTGCTTAGGCTATGATGTTGTCATCTGCTGCAGACAAAAGGAAGCATTTCCTCGGTTTCCTCTCACCAGTGTAACATTATAATTTTTTTTTTGTAATTTACAATGTAGGAGGCTATAAAGGTGGCTGATCTGTGTCAGGCACCATGTTTTAGATGATTGTGTGAAGATGGATGAATGATGCTGGAATAATGATGGCTCGTCCTGAATTAGAAAATTCACTCTCTTCCTTTCACCCCCCTTCGTTTCTCTCTCTTTCCTTTCCTTTCTATGCTTCTACTTCACTGTACATAGGGATTTTAGTTTTATCCTACAGATCTACATTTTTATATTGTTCTGTAATATTTGAAAAATGGGTGCAGGTTCAACGAGACGGTCCATTGCTGCACACTGACTCCCGGTGAGCTAGATATCTATTGCCTTGTACACACGATCGTAATTTCCGTTGGGATAAACTCTGACGGATTTTTCCGATGGAATTCCGTTCAAGCTGTCTTGCATAAACACTGTCACACCAAATTCTGTCCTTCAAGAACACGGTGATGTACAACACTATGAGCCGAGGAAAACGAAGTTCAATGCTTCAGACGAACGGAATTTCCGGAAAAAAAGAGAACATGTTCTCTTTCTAAGTTCGTCGGAATTTCCGAAGGAAAAACTCAGATGGGGCACACACATGGTCGGAATATGTATGGGGCATAAGGATCCAGGGAGAGGTATACGACTGCACTATCGATGCCCCTCCAAAGGGGAGATGCTGTATGTCAGAATGGAAGACATGTATGCCATGTTCTGTCTTTGTGTATTTTGAAATACTTCTTATAATTTCACGCTATGTCTCTGTACCTTATCTTATGTTACTTGAGGATGATATATCTTGTGTTTCTTCCCTTTTTGATATTACACATCAATTTGAAGCCTATACAGTCAGCCCAGGAGTCAGGACTTTCCATACAGAGCCTAATTAAAGAAGGTATCAACATTCATCCATTGGCCAGTTCTGCAAGATGATTGTGGTAGATGTAAGGCCGTGTACTCACGATTGGTCAAAACTGATGAAAACGGACTGAAGGTCAGTTTTATCGGTCCAAACTGATCGTGTGTGGGCCCCATCGGTCAGTTATCCTTTGGTTATCCTTTGGTTTTTTTAGAGGTCCGGAGGTCCCTCTTTTTTTATTTATTTTTGATAAAAAATACATATTTTTATTAAAGGGCCAAATTCTTCTTTTATTGTTATTTTATATATATATATATATATATATATATATATATATATATATATATATATATATTATTGTTATCAAAGGGCCCAGGGGTCCCCAGGGCCCCGGATGACAACCCTCCTTTTTTTTTTATATTATTATTTTTTTTTTTTTCTTGTCCTTTTTTTATATATATATATATATATATATAGATAGATATGTATCTATCTATATATATATATCTATATATGTAGATATATATCTATATATATCTATATATATATATATATATATATATATATCTATCTATCTATCTATCTATCTATATATATATATATATATATATATATATATATATATATATATATATATATATATATATATATATATATATATTTATTAAAGGGCTCTGAGGTTCCCAGGGCCCCATGTGTCAAACCCCCTTTTTTTATAAATGTTTATTTTTTTATTTTTGTTTATATATTTATTTATTTTTTATTAAAGGGCCCAGAGGTCCCCAGGGCCCTGGAAGGCAACCCCCCCCCCCTTTTGTTTTATAAATGCTTATTTCTTTTTATATATATTTTTTTTTTATTTCTTTTTTTATTAAAGGGCCCAGAGGTCCCGGATAGAAACCCCCCTATTTTTGTAATTTCTCAAAAAAATATTAAAGGGCCCAGAGGTCCCTAGGGCCCCAGATGGCTACTCCCTTTTTTTTTATATATATACAGTTCTTTATTTCTTCTTTCTTATGTAAAGGGCCCCCCACTTCTCTCAATTGGCGGCAGCCCCCCCCCGCTTCTCAATTTCAGACGGCAGCACCACCCCCCCCCCCGGTTCTCTGCTCCGGGGGGCCCATGCCTGAAGCTGTGTAAGGGGCCCCATAATTCCTGATGGCGGCCCTGCGCTTAACCGATAAAACGCCGCGTCCTGTATACTATTTTGCACTATTTACATTATATTGATGTAAGAGTCCATTTTACTTACTATTAAAGAACCCCCCCTGTTTTACTGTACTTCACCATTGGAGGCATCTGTTTTTTCTTCTCTCTCCCCCCCTGGCTCTTATGGGGTATTGAGCACCCTTTCAGGTCCACTATCTAATAATTGGGACCAGCAATAGATGTAAGAGGCGGCTCGGGAAGGAGTGAGGTCTACACCCCGGATATGCCCAAACCCACGCTACATGCCAGTACTTAGTAGCATTAAGGTGAGAGTTCTGGGAGACCGTTTTTTGGATGCTCCTTCACCATACATTGATTTACCACCAGCTTTCTTGAGAAGACCACTCTACCAGTTTATACTAATTATCTCACCACTTATTATATTTTCCTAGACACTTTTTATTCATTGAATAATTTTTATTATTGAGTTTGATCACTCAGTTTTCTTTATTACTAAATATATTTTCACTGACCATCGGAGTATATTTATTGTTATTATGTAACACAGTGTACGTTTGTTGTGGACACGTATTTTAGTAGATGTTTTTATTGTTTGGAGCGCTTATCACATTTTTCAATGTAATCCTATGTAGGGGACTTACTGTACATATTTGTTTACCAGGAGAACTCAAGAGAATAAACATCAATATATGTCCAAGCCAATTTTGAGGTGTCAGACTAGAAAATTGTTTTTCTTTTTTATAAATCATGTAATTTTTTCACATATTACAAAACACATTAATACATCTTCCTTAACACATAAACACTTTACGTAATGTAAATAATGTACACATAATGCACTACTTTTATATCATTATATTTCTTAATTTTTCATTTTCTTCATATAAAACCAATTTAACCTTTGTCACTTTATACTCTATTTATATATTTTACATAAAGAATTATAAAAAATCAAGTGTATCTATAATCACTGTTATCTTTCCTATTTCCTCAGTCTATTACCCTATTCTACTAGTTTCCTCCTACTTTTTAACATTTATCTTTTCATTTCTTAGTTGTTTACCTTATTTAGCCAGGGTCCCCATATCTTACTAAATTTCCCATTATTCCTTTTTTTAGTATATACAGCTCTATCTCTCCTAAATGTAACATCTACCTTTTTAACCATTCTGTATGAGTTGGGTGATTCATTGCTATCCATTCACGCTATTAATTTCCTTGCTAGGAACAGACATCTAATTATTGCCATCCGCCTTTTATTTATAATACCTCGTTCCCCTATATATCCCAGTATGCATACAATGGGGCTTACCTCAAGGGCCACTCCAAAAGTCTGTTTTATGGTTTCCAAAATCTCACCCCAATATGTAACTTTGTGCATCTCCACATCATATGGATAAGCTCTCCATTAAAATGCACACAATGTGGACAATTAGCATCAGATCTACGCCAATATTGAAATAGCTTTCTGGGAGCGTGAAATTTATCTGTGAAGTAATATCAAATGCAAAATTATTTGTTATGGGGACAAAGATACCAGTGGTTCAGCCTCCAGTGTCTCCATTGTTCCTCCATTACACCTCCTAAATCTTCTGCCCACCTATGCTTACAAAACTGTTTTCCTGTCTATTGCCACCTCACATATATTACCATAAATTTTAGCGATATTAACCCTTTAGACAAGCGTGCATCTACTACTTTGTGAAGGATTGCAATCTCACTCCATTCCAGCGGCTTTTCTTTAAATTGTTTATTTAAAGCGTGTCAAATTTGTAGGTATTTATAGAAAGACTGGGGCAGATTCACGTAGATCGGCGCATTATCATTCCGGCGTAGCGCACCACTTTTCCGTTAGACTTGCGCAATCTAGCCGCGTAATCCGGCGATTCACGTAGCTTTTACGCAAGAGCTTGCGCAAACGTAAGGTTTTTTCCGTAGGCGTAAGGAGGAGTAATACAAATTGGGAGGGACGTGGGCGTGTTACATTGAAATGAGCCGTGACCCCATGCAAATGAAGGGCCGGCCGACTCGCGCATGCGCGCGTGAAGGAAACCATGTCAGCTCCGTTGTGCGCATGCTCACAACTCGGGAGCGGCGCAATCATTGAAATTGGAAATGGACTAGGGCAATGTTGTGAACTACGCAGACAGCATAAATAGACACACACAAACGCCCTTCCATTGCAAAAGTACATCCCTTTGTGTCCCTTCCCATTGAATCAAGTGCTTTTGCTCTGTTGTTCGTTAGAGTGTGTTTTGTAGTTGTGAGATTAGTGTTCTGTGTGATCTTGTGCTTGTTGGTAGTTTTGTGAAAGTGTATTTTGATAAGTGTTTGAGACTGTTTGTTTGATTGATAGATTTCTGAGCGTTTGTTTTCTTCCTTTATTTTTTCATCTGTTTTTTTTGTGTGTGTTTCTTGCTGAGTGCTAGTGTGATTTTTGGCTGTTCTTTTTCTCTTTGTGTGTGTTCTTGTCTGATTGGTTGTGCTTGTATTTGTGACAGATTTTTGGTGACTGCTAGTGAGTTTGTTTGGAAGTATGACTGAGAGAAAAAGAAAGCTCAATTTTACTGTGGGGGAAAAAAGAATTCTTGCCCGGGCCATTACCGACTATGGGCGTTTTCTCCACGGCCCGCAGAGTGCCACCACCACCCCGGCCAGGAGGAGGGAGATCTTGGATAGGATCACGGAGCAGGTGAATTCATCGGGGGAGGGGGAGACACGGACCCGCTCTGGGATAGAAAAGAAAATAAATGACCTCCGGCGTGAGGTGAAAAAAAAACTGGCCGCAATAAATGCCCATGCCAGGGGCACAGGAGGGGGCCCACCATGCCGGGTTAGATTTTCAGAGACGGAGCGTGTGGTGGCCCTGACCTTTCACCGGCATGAAGTGGAGGGCCTGCCAGGCTTTGACACAAGTCCGGTCCCCGCGGTGCCAGGTAAGGTTTTTATTTCTCTCAGGTGTGTAGCATGTGTGGGGGAGGGGGTGAAAGGGAATATGTGGCAAGTGTGTGGATCCTCCAACCTGTGAATGTTTTGTGTCATCCACAGCTGTGCAGGAGGGTGCAGGGCCATCTGGACTGACCGCTCCAACCCCAGGACAGCAGCCTAATGAGGCCCCCCCAACAAGGCCAGAGTCCGCAGAGGAGGAACAAGAGGAGGGGGAGGATCATGCGGAGGACGATCATGAGGAGGAGCAGAATCATGAGGAGGAGGAGTCCATGGAAGGCACTGGCCCTTTGGTTTCTGCGGACTCTTCCCCTCTGGCTGCAAGAAGCCTGCCCTCCCTAAGGGTCAGCCCCCCCCCCTCCTCCCCCAACATGGCTCCCCTCACAAGGGCCTCCCCTTCTCCCCGGCCACAACCATCAGCTGGAGCCAGGAGGTCATCCCCAAGCACCAGGGGGGCGCCCAATCTCATGCCCGCCTGTCTGAGAAGGAACCTGGCCACCCAGACCCGCCTTCTGAGACAGCTCTGCCAGACTATGGGGCGGGTGGATCAGAGCCTGTCCTCCATTAACGATAGCCTGGGTAACCTGGACTCCCACTCCCGGGCCTCCACAACCTGCCTAAATGACCTGCAAACTACAGCAGCAGGCGTTGGGCAGGATGTGAGGGCCCTTACCCAGGCTATCCAGGGCAACACGGCAACACTTGGTGCTGCCCTGGACAGAATAGCCGTGGCCTTGGAGGGCAGGCCGCCAGGTGGGCAGATCTCAGGGGCTGCTCCTCCTTCCCCGGCTTTTCCCCTCCCCCATGCGTCTCCCCTGAGGGTCCGGGGCCGTGGCCGGGGGCGCCCCAGGCGTGGCTCAGGCAGAGGGCAATAATTTTTTTTTCCCCCTTTTGTTTGTTTTGAAAGCTTTTTTATTTTTGTTCTCTGCTTTTTTTTTGTTTTTTCTAAGCATTTTTTTTTTCCTATGCATTTTTTGTTTCTATGCATTTTTGTTTGTTTGACTTTTTTGGCATATTTTGGGTTGTGAATGATGTTTGAATGTGGGGGTGACATTCCTGCTGGAAAAGGGGTGTCACCCTCAATTTTGGTGGAGAAGGGTTCCCCAGGACCAGGGAGAAGTGATTCCCAGGTCCGTGTGAATGGTGTATGAATGTACAGTGACATAATTGGAGCCTTGACGTGGCGTTACTGCTCACCAGTCTTGCATGGTGGACTGGTGCCAATCCAATTTGATGAGGATGTGGGGTGTGTGTGCTAGGGACCATAGTGGTGTGCATGCATGCATTCTCATTGTGCCATTATTAATGTGTGTGTTTAACGTGCAAAGATGCCCAATATGAGCTGCCTCCTGACTGCTCTTCCCTCAGAAGACGGGGTATCCTCGGTTAGGGGTTGATTTTCTGGTTGGGGGGTCAGATCATCACGTAGCTCAACCTGCAGGCCCTTCCTCACTGCGAGATTGTGTAGCATGCAACATGCAGCGATGATATGGCACACGAAGTTTGGGGAATACAACAGTGTACCCCCAGACTTATCCAGGCATCGGAAACGTGACTTCAGGAGGCCAAAGGTGCGCTCCACCACTGCACGGGTTTTGATGTGTGCTTCATTGTATCGTTCCTCTCCTGGGGTTTGGGGGTTCCGGATAGGAGTCATGAGATGGGGTCCCAGTGCATATGCAGAGTCACCTGTAAAGGAAAAGACAGGAGAATGTTAGTCATGCATGTGCCACTTCTGTTGTGCATCACGGGAGGGGATAGTCATGCCTGACTCCCATGTCACTCACCAACCAGCCAGGTGTTCCCATACACGTTCTGTTCGAATTCTGTTCGGATGTGGCTTTGATTGTAGATGTAGCTGTCATGGCTGGACCCTGGGTGTTTGGCACGGACGTGCCATATGAGGCCTTGGGCATCAACTATCACCTGTACGTTGATGGAGTGCCAATTCTTCCGATTGCGGTACATGTGCTCGGTCTCATGGGGGGGCTGGAGTGCCACATGTGTGCAATCTATGGCCCCGATGGTGCGTGGGAATCTGGCAATTCGGTAGAAATCTGCCATTGCCTTGATTCGAAGCTCCTCAGTGGTGGGTTTGATGATTTGGTTGGCCAAGCGTGTGAGGATTGCAGGGACAACCTGGTGCACACATCTGCTCATGGAGGATTGTGACATCCCAGCCACCACTCCACTTGTACGCTGAAAAGAGCCACTGGCAAGGACATGGAGTGTTGCCAGGACCTTCACCAGTGGCTGCACTGCATGTGAGCGGTGTGTTGGGCTGGTGATGTCCTCCTGCAGGGTTGTGGTTAATTCCAGGATGGCATGAGGGGGGAATCTGAAGATGCGATACACCTCAGAATCACTCATGCCAAACAGGTCTATGCGTGTGCGGTATACCCTCTCCCGTGCCATCCTCCGTGCCCTCCTCCTTCTTTGGTCATCTATATTCACTAGTGCAGCTATGAGCGACGATGCCCCTAGCATGTTGGCAGTCAAATTGTAGTGCAACACGTGTGTGTGGTCTGCTCCTCAATAACGGTGTTGCTTTATCTGACAATTAGACTTTTTTAAAAAGTTAGATCAGCTTTTATGTGCTCTAACTTTAGACAGGACATTTTGCAGTTGCGCACATCGCGTAGCCTGCGCAGCAACTGCGTTTTTTTGTGGATCCCCGTAACTCCCTCATTAGCATATTTGACTAGCAAATCAATGGTGTGTCTAGCGCAGTTTTGCGCGAAGGGAAGCGAATGTCTAACTCAATTACGCCGGACCAAAAAACGTAGATTTCTGGCGTATATTGTTTTGTGAATCGCGTCCAACTATACGCACGCGCACATTTAGACTTACGCACGCGCAACAGCAGTTGCGCACGCGTAATCGCTCTGTGAATCTGGGCCACTGTCTTGATGACCTAAGAATTGTCTCTTTGTACAATTAAGCTAGTTTCCTCAACCCACATTTTCCCTTGCTCTTCCCTACATTTTCCACTTCCTGTTGATGTTTATTATCCCATATAGGGGAGAATTCTGTATAACCCATCTTTTTACCTATATTATCAAAGTTTTTTAATCAGCATAACAGTGGGGGTCTTAAGTAAAAAAAGATTCAGCTTCTAAGGCCTCTATTAAGGAGTTATGATTTGTTCCTAGATGCATAATTTTCCTGTTCGTGTCTTCCCCCTCAGGGGTATCACAACCCCTCAAGTGTTGCATTTGTGATGCCAAAAAATAGCTCCATGGGTGTGGTACTGCCAACCCTCCTTCACCCATTGTGCCAATGTTACCGCTGACGGTGCCTCTATATATTGCTTTTCCGCCATTGTTACCTTTTGCATAGCTATCCTCTCTAGTTCTTTTGTTCGACTCTTTATTATTGCCACCCTCTGTATCAATGTCCCCCTAAGAAAGGCTTTTCGGGAATCCCAGAACACCCCCAGAGGTGCCGTATCAATATTCATATCTATATATTCTTTTATAGATGACATTATTCCCTCGCGTTCCCCCACTAGTTCAAACCAAATTTTCCATTCTCCCTTGTAGTGATTGTCCCCTTGACATATTGATACCATCAATGGGGAGGTATTTGAAAGACCTCTGGACATATATTTGATATTATTAATATAACATAATATATCCTCACTACCTAGGGCCATATCAATTCTGGAGAGTGTATTATTTGTCTTTGAAAAGAATGAGTATTGTTATTCTATCATTTTCGTAAATCTCCATATATCCTACTTCATTTAATAATTGATATAATCTTCCATCAGTTGCTTGAGCAACTCTCCTAACCTCCACCCCCCAAGGTTCCAGAATGTTCTCCAACTTTGCCAAACCAGGGAGATACAGGCCATACATAGCAGATCTCCTTCTTAAATCTCCTGTAACCTTGCCCTGGGAGATCTCCTGAGGAGTCAGTTGGGTAGCCAGCCCTGAACTCCAGTAAACCCTGACCCAGATTTCATGACTCAGACTTAGCCCTGAGCCAAACTTAGTTTTACCTGCTCTCACACTATTGGCATACTAGAGGGTTCTACACTGTATAACGACTGGCCAAGACCAGAACCTCCCCGGAGGTTTGCACAGCTGTACCCAGTGCAGTCAGAATTCAGCAAAAAGTGGAAAGTGCCTTTAGTGGATCTGACTAATCCTGCCTCAGCAAATCCCTTAAGGATCCCATTAAGGATGTCCCAGTCTTCAAGGACCTGGTGGACAAAATGTATTAGGTATCCTTTTTGCTCTGTTGAGCTCAGCAATGCAACCATTAGTGGTGTCTGTTTGCCGATCTCTGGCTGTCTGGACCTAGCACATGACTTGAAACTGAAGGCCAATCTTGGTCAATCCCTCAGTGCCCAAAAACAGGAGCTTGTCCCAATAGCTGTGCGCTACTGTGTAGACGGCTCATGTTAGTACAGTGGTGCAGAATCCTCTGGCTGCATAATTGGTCTGTGAAACAGTTTATAAGAAATGCTTAGAAAGGATTCCATAGACAGAGAATGACTCTTTGGAGACTAATTAGACTATTTTATTAAGAAATCACAGGTGGAAAGAGCACTTTCTTATCAAGTGAGAAGAAAGCTAAAGGTGCCCACGACAAAGTCTACAAACTCCCCACTTTAAGCCCTCCAATATGCCAGCCTCACAGACAAGGTAACAGGTACTTCAGACTGCCTTGTTGCAACTTCACTCTTCAGGAGTGATTGTACCAGTTACCTCTGAATGGTTTTGCAGCTTTTATGTAAATCTGTTTATGGTTGTGAATCCCATATTCGCACGTTTGCCTCATCCTAGATTTAGAGCTTCTCGGCACTTTTTTGCAGGTCGAAATTGTCCAAATAGAATTGGCCTAGTCATTAATTGCATTTCAGCATCATGTTTTTTTTATTGTGCTGCAAGAATTTCTAGTATTGATAGTATTCTAATATTAATCAAGGATGTGCATTTACATATCCCTATTTTTCCTCATCAGCGGATCCTTTCAGTGAGCAAGCAGCATTTCCATTTTGTGGCTTATCCTATTTGTTTACTTTCCCTGAACCTAGTGGCGCTGCACTCTCAAGGAATTCACATTATTGGATATCTGGATGATCCTCTCTTGGAAGATCTCTCTGCCCCGGCCCTAGACGCCATTGTGCGGTGAGCAATACACACAGTTTAGAGCTTCAGGTAGATTCCAAAACAACATATGTTTGTGCTGGATCCAACCCACCACTTCGAGTACCTGGGCCTAGTCTTGGACATGTCGCTACCCTAGGTGTTTTTTCACTGAGAATGAGTATAGACCCCCTGAGCTCATGTCTGGACCCTGTACACCAAAATAGCTTCCTGTGGTCCAATTTTGCTTGAAGGTAGTGGGCCTCATTCGAGACAGTGATGTTTGCCAACTTTCACTCAAGGCCTCTGCAGCTCAGTGTGTTAACTGCATGGGACACGTTCCCTCAGTCTCTGAATGGGTCCATGTGCCTATATCCAAAGGTTAGGATATTTCTATCCAGGTGAGTGACCACCCCTGGAATCTGGGAAGTCATCTCCTGTTAACCTGGACAGTTGTCATGATGAATGGCAGCCTGTCAGGCTAATGATTTAATGAAGTGTCCTAGGTACAGAATTAGCCCAAGGAATGTGGTCATTGAGGGAGCCCAGACTTCCTATCAACGTTCAAACTAAGGGTCATTCACCTATACCAGCTGCATTGGACCAACCATGTTCAGGGGTGACTGACACAGAACGAGTCCACAGCCGTGGCTTACATCAATCATCAGGATAGCACCAGAAGCCACATGGCCCTTCAAGATGTGGACCTAACTATTGCTTGGGCCAAAGAGCGCATTTTCCAGCCTTGTCCATGGTCCAAATTCCCTGAATAAACAATCGTCAGGCACATTTTTTTTAAGGATTTCTTTATTCTCATACATGGCATGTACAACAATTTGACAACACAGCAATGGGCATAAGGGACAGAACAGAGGGAAACAAGGGATGGGGAGATTAGGGTGGGACAGCAAAGAGGACAGGCATCTAATCAAAGGGGGAGGTTGGAAATGGTAGTGATCCATACATGGAAACCAAATTCTATCAAATTTCTTCAAACAATTCCTTCTCATTAAAGTCAGTTTAAAGGCTTATAGACTTTCTTCATCATTGCCTAGATATGGCGGAATAGTTTCTTCACTCTTGGGTCTTCTGGGACATCTGTCATTGCTGGGGGGTAGCATCACATCTAACAATTGGTAAGCTGGAATGTAATAAATGTTTGTTTTGGTGTTTATTACTGCTTAAAGTGAACATATTTTGCTGCATTAGTAATTTAAACACTTTAAGTTCTCATTATATAACAAGGTTATTCATGTCAAAGATGTGTGTAAATTAAAGTTTGCCATTAATGGCATTTACATGAAGAGTCACATATTCTTACTACAATAGCTGCAGGATGTTCTGGTTCATATTGTATTTTGTAGCTGAGGTGTTGTGTTCTTTAATGTACTTTCTACCAGATAAGATCTGTCAATTGCCTGGTTATTATAATGATGACTTGTTAAGTAGATGAAAGTTCAGCCTTCAAATTTCTGGGAGGATTGCCTGGTCTGTGGCTTTCCAGAAGAAGTGTGGAAATGTCTGGTTTCGGTGTTGATGACTGAAGTCCAGGAAGTTCACACATTTGGCAGAAGGCTCCCTTTTTCTTAGGTTAAATCTCCGCGAACACCTTTCACAGCAGTAATGATTTGGGCCATTTTAAAGGGATTAAAAGTTAGTTACTTAAATCTGCATTATGTGAATCCAAAAAGCAGTATGAAGCTGAGATTTTTCAAGACAAAAGTGGAAAGTGCTTCCGGATATTGTATTCTGCCTCCTTGATCCAATTTAATGCTTTGGTTTAGTTTTATATGAAGCAGTATAATGTTTAAAGTAAATAAGTATCCCGAGGCACAATGGAAAACAGTGGGAACAGAAAAAAAATCTTTTTGATTATTTACAGAAAGAAGAAAAGCCTGGGAATTGTAGCAAGGCAGATGTAATTAGCACTGCAGATCAGGCGAGCTTTTCTTTTTTTGTGATGGAATAAGATTACAAACAATCCACTTGAAATCAGTCTTGGAGTTGACAATAATACAAGTAAAAGAAAACAAAGATTGTGATTCCTATAGTTGCAGTTCATTAATCCCACTGCAGTTTTTTTTTTCTGTGAGGTGTTCAGTGCAGAAAAATGTGAATTTAAATACGTGCACTCATGTCCATTTTCCACCTATAACATTTATAATGTACAGTATATGAACTAATTTCCTTAGACTGCTAGGTTGCCTGCCTCACTGTATACAGTTTTCTCAAGCAAATTGTGTAAAGATATTCTGCACTCTCTATTACTGTACGTAGATGGCTCTGGCTCTACTGAGTGAACTCATTGCCAGAACACTGTAAGAACCATCAGGCAGGAGATTAATCTGCTATGAATGGCCAACACATTAGAAGGCGCTAGAGCCTAGCAACATCCCGGTATCACGATTTTAAAAATGTATTGGGGCCCAGTGAGCTTTTCAATAAACAAGCAAACAAAATGCCTAGATTTGGCCATCTGACTCTACTGCAGAAGAAAGTTATTACTACCACTACTATATGACAGTTTTCAGCTGACTTGTTTGGAATTATATACAAGCCAGTGGGCAACCCCTAGTTCTTAGACAGGACAGCCCTACCCTATTTTTTTAGTACCTCATTCTTACAGCACAACTATAGGCAGGCAGTTAATACACAGTTTGCCTCAACAGCTTCCTTAAAGGGCCCCCTTACAACCCCCTCGTCCCCTTCTGGGCTCCACTGAAGTCTTGTGGGTTACTATGTCTATTGTGACACCATTGTAGACTTATTTTAAAAGAGAAGTATGGAATTTCAAAATAACAAATATGCATACTCACTTGGCTGCAGCATCTGTCGCCTCTACACCACAAAACTGAGTGATCAAAGACCACTGATCAATCAGTTATTGATCTTCAGTGAGCAGAGAGTAATGACTTTCAGTCACCGGCTTTATGCTCTGCCCCTCCAATGGAGAAAGGGAGTTACCGCTCCAGGTGGATAGTGTTAAAATTTTGAGTGTCCTCTCAGGAAATCAAGGGTGCTGGCAATGCACAAGGCAACAAGTAGAAAAGAAAATATGGACAGCCACACTCCAAAAAACCTTGATGGTTGTCTTTATTTAAAAAAAGGAAAAATGCACTAGAAATCACACCACAAAGTACAGGGATGAACGGCTGACCCGTTTCAACTAGTGCTTAGTCATAGCTGCCCCTCCAATGCTCACTAGAGCTCCGGCTGTGGAGGAGATGGGAATGGCTGACTGAGGCTCTCTGAGCCAGCTGCCGGTCAGGCATCTGGATGGATCCCGAAATTAAAGTTAGGATCCCTCCAGAGTCTGGACTGGCTAACTGACAGTCAGCTGACAGCGGAATATATTGCACTGTGGGCTAAATACAGGTCACAGGAGTGCAGAACTAAGTGCATTCCTGTGACCCACAAGAGTAGTAGGGCCAAAGAAGCTTTGGCCATGCGTCTCCTTTAAGTCCAGCTTGTGTGACAACTATGGCTCCTTTCAGTGGAGAAAAAAGGATAGCCATGAATGGAGAGGAAGTGTGCTGTTTGCAGGTTTACCAGGAGAAAATAAAGGACAAAACACCTGAAAAAATGAAAACTGCTTAGCCGTAACGTTTTGCTTTCTTTTGGTGATATATAATAGCCATCAGATTTTTTAAATATTCACTATATATAGGAAAAAGGGCCCAAAATTTTGAAGAAAGAACTTTCTTTCATACAATATAACAAATAAAAATCACGCAAATTACCCCCATTTGAAATGTGAATCTAATTTTTTTGCCATAGTTTCTTGGAAATGAAGAAACATGCTGGTATTGAAGCTGTTAAAACATGGTGCCTTGTAAATGTGTATTAGATATAGCACATTGTTAACAAACAAGTCATTCTTTTTCATTATTGTGCTAATTAGACCTAAAAAAGAAAAAAAAAAAGTTTTTTTACTCATCTGGAAATGCCTGTTGCTATGCGGTCTCACGAAATCTGCCTTTGGAATCACCTAGGATTCTGACATAATTTCCCTCTAATGCTCCTGGGAAATGTGTGTCATCATTTTCCAGGATGCAGTGTGCTACCCAATTACCACTCCCCATCCAAGACTTCCAGGAAGTAAGTGCTTGTAGGCTTCACAATGCCCACAAGCAAAATGACAACGGTGTGGACATCGTTTTATAAACTATCTTTTTTGAATAACTATGCGGAGCGGCGGCGGATTGTAAAATAGTAGGTGACCGGATTTATATTATTAAAACGCATGATGAAAGGACATACATTTAAAAAATGCTAGTGGTTGGAACCCTGCTTTAATGTACATGCTACATAGAGTGGGAGGATGGATATTAGGGGGTTAATATGTGGGGAAGTTGAATGAGTTTATACACAGGTCACTAGGAGACAGCAAGGAGGTAAAACAAAAAAAAATCCCACAATCAGTTACAACCCCTCGCCATAAATTTGTTGCTGCTGGTCCCTTGATTCACAAAAATCTTCATTTAAAAATCTTCACTTTCTCTCCTTCTGCCATTGTAATAGGAAGGGGTGGGTTCTCAGATGTAAACACAGGGGGTGTTTACGTTTGTGATCACTGTGATTGGTCATCACATATGAATGTTATATGTGATGACAGGGGCATCTCTCCCTGGGAGTTTTCCAGTTATGCTTGATACATGTGCCAAAGATTACTCTGGCTCCATTCTGCTCATATGGGGGTTGTTCTTATAACACATTTCATTGAAAGAAACTCTCTCATGGACTTGAAATGTTATTTAGCCACATGCAGTAAATCATCAACACCGTTTATATGTGGGTTGGTCTCACTCTACAGTCTATCAGAGGATCCCTTAATGAACTTTGAATGACATCCTACCAAAGGATCCTTCCAGGAATTCTGAAGAACAACCAGCTACATGCAATATGGAGCTGAAGTTTTAATTTTGTGGTGCAGTTTATGTAGATTGTTCCCCCTACTGGGGTATACATACCTATGAACACTTGGAATTGCATCATCCCCCCCCCCCCTTTTCTGCAGCTGCCATGTCATGAACAGGTGTGACCAGAACTGTGTGAACTGCGACAGAGAAAACCAAACGTTCATTAAGTGAATAATTACGTTTATTAACCACTTAAGCCCCGGACCAATATGCTGCTAAATGCCCAAAGGTGTTTTTACAATTCGGCACTGCGTCGCTTTAACAGACAATTGCGCGATCATGCGACGTGGCTCCCAAACAAAATTTGCGTCCTTTTCTTCTCACAAATAGAGCTTTCTTTTGATGGTATTTGATTGTCTCTGCGATTTTTATTTTTTTGCGATATAAATGGAAAAAGACTGAAATTTTAGAAAAAAATTATATTTTCTACTTTTTGTTATAAGAAAAATCGAATAAACTAATATTTAGTCGAACATTTAGGCCAAAATGTATTCAGCCACATGTCTTTAGTAAAAAAAAAATCGCAATAAAAAAAAACTAGCTACCTAGCGGCAACAGTGACACTAATACAGCGATCAGAAAAATGATCGCTTAGTGACACTGGCAATAGGGGATGAAAGGGTTAACTAGGGCGGTGATCAAGGGGTTAAAAACTTTATTAGGGGGGGTACGGAGCTACCCTGGACCTAACACTAACTGCCTGTCACACTAACTGTCACACTGACACTAAATGCAGTGATCAGTAAATATATGATCACTGCAATCAGTGACAGTGTGACAGGGGGCTGGGGGGGGGGGTGATCGGAAGGGGTTAATGTGCCTATGTGTGTGGTGTCAGTGTAGTGTTGGTGCAACTTACTTGTGATGTCTTCTCTCCTCTCGGCGGATTGAAAATACAGCCGAGAGGAGAGCTGACATCACTTCCTCTGCCTGTGTTTACATTATACAGGCAGAGGAAGTGCACTGCAGGGAGGGAGCGGATTGGCTGGGAGCGATCCGGAGGGGGCGGACAAAAACGAACAGCCGCCCTCTCATCCCGGATCGCTCCTGCAGCCAAGCGGACCGCCGCAAGTAACGGGGGGGTCCGATCGGACCACCGACCCACGTCTAGGCAGGGACTTACAGGTACGCCAATGTGCCTGTACGTGCCATTCTACCGACGTAAATGTACATGCGGCGGTCCTTAAGCAGTTTAAGATAAGTGATATAAATACACAAACACCTCCAACACTAAACAGTGAACAACCAACCAGACAGTGACCCACAAATAACAAATAACTATTTACAGTAGATGGAGAGTACCGGAATCATAAACGTAGCCAGGCCAGGGTCATAAGCAGGAGATCAGCAGATGGGGGCAAGAAACAGGACAGGGAGAAGGTGGACTGAAGCAGGCTGCAGGGCAGGGATGCAGAATAACAGGGTAACAGGAGGGATGGGATCAGGATCAGGTTCACAGGTACACAGGAAAAACAGGATAAAAGGATCAGATTCACAGGATTGCAGGTTCAGGTCAGGGATCAAGGAAGATACCAAGGCAAGTGTGTTAATGCTTCCCTAATATTAATACACACACCTGCAATCAGCCTCAAGTGACACCTGATCACCGGAGGTGATGTCTGCTCCACACCCCGATAGACACCCGCTGTTAGACATTGGTACTGCGGCCCAAGGATCTAACAGTGCCACCAACAGGTGAAACGTTTCCTGACATGCCATGGTTGGGTTTTTAACAATTAGTCAATTATCAGTTGATTTTATTAGATAGTGGGTTTTTGTATGTTCTAGGTTATAAATAAGTTATTTTTCTTAATCATTACATCTGTCAGGCAACTTTGCTGGGTTATATATATATATATATATATATATATATATATATATATATATATATATATATACACATCCATTTAGGGATACATTATACTTTTGCATATTTTTAATGGTTTTTATTTTTAATTTTTTCACAGCATATTCATGTGCAATTCATTGTGTTAACCAGCCCTAATGATGGCTTGGATCACTGTCATTTATGGGTGCACTGGCCCCTAGGGTTTCCACCTGTCCGGGAATCACCTGGACAGTTTTGGTTTTGAATCATGTTTCGGGTTTCGGGTTGCAGTCCACCTGAAACCCGGTCACAATATTCAGACAGGAATGCGGCTTGGAACAGAGCCTGATAGGAGGGTGAGAGGGCACAATACCATTCTCTTTGGTGACCCAGGTCTGTTACAACCCTGTAGTGTATGCTAAAAAAATGTTGTTGTTTTTTGCTGTGTGCCGTTAAAGTGTTCGGGTTTGGCTTGAAGAAAAAGTGGCAACCCTACTGGCCGCCCATGTATGTTTTCTGAAGTGTCGTTTTTAACTACTTGCCGATCGGCTCACGCCTATATACGTTGGCAGAACAGCACGGGTGCACAAAACGTCACTCCATCATCGGTGGCTAGAAGGATTCGATGTCTGCCGTTGGCCCGCCATCGTGGTATGTAAACAAGGCATTTCCCTGTTCTGCCTAGAAACATGACAGGGATCTACTGGTCCCAGTGATCGGAAGCTCTGATCTCTGTCATGTTCTAGTGAGCCCACCCCTCCTACAGGTAGCACACACTGAGAGAACACACGTAACCCCTTAATTGCCCCCTAGTGTTTAACCCCTTCCCTGCCAGTGACATTTACACAGTAACCAGTGCATTCTTATAGCACTGATTGTTGTATGAATAACAATGGTCCAAAAATAGTGTCAAAAGTGTCCGATCTGTCCGCCGCAATGTCGCAAAAATCGCAGATTGCTGCCATTACTAATTACAAAAAATTATAATACACTAGGCCATAAATCTATCCTCTATTTTGTAGACGCAATAACGTTTGCGCAAACCAGTCAATTTACGCTTATTGCAATTTTTTTTACCAAAAATATGTAGAAGAATACATATTGGCCTAAACTGAGGAAGACATTTTTTATATATATATATATATATATATATATATATATATATATATATATATACTTTCGGGGGATATTTATTATTGGAAAAAGGTAAAAATATAGATTTTTTTTTTCAAAATAGTTTTTTTGTTTATAGTGCAAAAAATAAAAAGCGCAGAGGTGATCATATACCACCAAAATAAAGCTCTATTTGTGGGAAAATTTCGTTTGGATGCAGCATTGCGCAATTATCAGTTAAAATGACGTAGTGTTGTATCGCAAAAAAGGGCTTGGTCAGGAAGGAGGTATATCCTACCGGGGCTAAAGTGGTTAAACTGCACCTTAGATGTTCACGTCCAGACAACATTCCTAAATGTACCTCAATGGATACAATGAATGGATGTGTATGTTGTAGCTATACACATGTACAATTGTATTTTCTATCATTTCTTCAATATTTCAATAAATAAATAAATACTTCAAATCTTCTTTCATTTGCAAAAACACTGAAGACCATTCTGGCCTGCTGGACAGCTTCCATCACATCTCATAAAGCACAAAAGAACGTGCAATGCAGTCTACTTTACCAAATAAAATGAATATCTGAAACAGAAAACGGGGCTTGGTGGCTCTGGTACTGTAATAAAATTCAAGTTTTCTTAACAGAACTTAAATCAGCTTGCACAGCTCACTTGAAAATGCAAAACACATTTCACACATTTTTTAATTAGGCCTGCATGGAAAGAACATTAAAACAAAGAGGACTTAGTAGTGTACTTAGTAACTCCTCTGTTCTCACCTGTGTGACTACAACTTGTTGCTTTGTGAGATTTATCAATTATTTAAAATAACATGTCATCACCTGTATAAGTAAATATTGTTTTAAGGTGAGAAAAATAATGATTTTTTTTTTATTTCCATTTACATGTTGCCATCCAAGTTCATTACATATTCCATAGGTTAAAAAATGCCTGGAATGAGAATGTCATGCCAAAATACTTTTGCAGCAATGTCTTACGGGATTTCTGCACACTATCCAAGTGAATATGTTCTTTAGACTAAGTACACTTCAGCAAGTGAAAGTATGTGCTATCAATGGGTTCTATTCATTAAATGTATGTAATAAGATAATTTAGATGAATATTTTTAATTATATTCCAACAGCTCTCTGTACTCCTGTTTATAATGTACGTATATACCATAATTCGAGATTTTCCTAGCATGTGACGGAAAATATTAATTATATGAAGACAGGAGGCGAGTATCTTGCATTAATCCTTCTTTTTAATGCTCATAGCAGAACATTTTAACATTTTAAACAACTAAAAACTTTCCACATGGAGTGATGAAAGAAAACTACATTTCCCATCAGCCCCAGCGTCCGTGTAACTCCCACCCCTTAGGTGGCCCGAACCTATATCTAGGACTGTCCTTATGTGTAACCTCCTCTTTCTGGAAGCGAATGTCCAATGCAGAATAACTCGAAGAAAACAGCGCCATGACTCTTCGGCCAGCCGGCCAACCGACGACGACATCAGTCCAGGAAGTAATTGGCGATAACCATGTCGATTAAGAAAAAACTCCAACAGGGAGATCATAACCAAGATTTCGTCCCAACGGGGACCCAGGAATCAGAACAGCAAGCGTCCACAGGAACCTGGAACGGAGTTCAGTACCCTGAAAAGATAAAACAAAAAATCTGTAATAGGGTGGGTAGGGAGGGAAGATACTCGCCTCCTGTCTTCATATAATTAATATTTTCCGTCACATGCTAGGAAAATCTTGAATTATATCACAGACAGGAGGCTCATATCTTGCAATTTCAAAGCTACCAATACAGAAAACATCATGTAATGCAAGTAAACTTATCCTGAAAGCAAAACCACCTGATACTGCCTGTCTAATACCCAGTAAACAGCCCTATGAAGGAAGGACAGATAAGGAAACATGATCTTCCGGTCTGAAATAAAAGTGACGAAAAACAGTTTCTGAAGACCAATCGGCCGCTAGTAACAGGTCTGATAATGAGCCCCCTGACATAACCACCTTAGTGGCCATCGCACCCCTGGTCGAGTGTGCGCCAAAGAGGGATACATCTATACCTGACATCTCCATCGTCGACCGTACCCATCTGGCCAAGGTGGCTGAAGACACCGGACGGTGTGGTTGTACGTATGAGATTAACAACTGAGAGAAATCAGGCGAGCGTAGGGTCGAAGTAAAAGATTCGTACGTCTGCAGACAACGGACCACACAGAGGCGCGGATGCGCTTGAAAGAAAGGGTAAAAGACCGAGTGTAGATTGGTCTTGGTCCTGCGAACTATAGAAAACTTGACCCCGTCAGGCGAAAATTGTCGCCTAGATACATCTAAAGCTCTAACATCAGATATACGTTTAACAGAAATTAGACATAGTAGAGTAGTAAGTTTTAAAGACAAATTCTTCAGAGTTAACTGGTCATTGTCTTCCCAGGAGGAAAACAGTTGCAGAACTTTGGATACATCCCACGTGGATTGGTATCGTGGGCGGGGAGGACGCTTGTATTTAACGCCACGTAATAAGCGGCACACAAGAGGGTGTTTGCCTATAGGTATAGTATTCACTGGACAATGGTATGCCGAGATGGCCGACCTATAGACGTTGAGGGAACTGTAAGACTTTCCCAATTCGTAAGATTCCGCAAGGAAATTTACCACCGAGGAAACAGGGGTATGAATGGGATCAACCTGCCGTTGATCACACCAACGGACCCATAACCCCCAGGCAGATCGATATGCCGATCTAGTCCCTGGGGCCCAGGCCAAGGCGAGGAGGTCTCTAGCCGATCGTGAAAGGTCTGAATCTGATTCTGGCATCCCGAAACCAACCAAACAAGAAGCGGTAGCCTGCCGTCCAGCAACAACGGATGTAGACCCTTGGTCGGATTTGTCAACAGGTGAGTTGAGTGGGGAAGCAGTCTGGGGTAGTCGATCGACATGCCCAGAATTAGCGGGAACCACGGTTGTGTTGGCCACCAGGGGGTGATCAACGCCACCGTCGCACACTGATTCCCTATGTGCAGGAGAAGTCTGGTGATCAATGTGAAGGGGGGGAACGCATAATGTATCCCCTGCGGCCATAATTGAAGAAATGCGTCCACTGCTGTTGCTTCGGGGTCCGGCCTCCAACTGTAAAATCGGAGAAGTTGCCGGTTGAGCCTTGAAGCGAAAAGATCCGTGTGAAACGGACCCCAGAGCTCCTGTATCGACAGAAAAACCGGTCTGTCCAAAGTCCAGTCGCTGGCATCGGACAAGTAACGGGAGTTCCAATCTGCCACATAATTGGATACCCCGGGAATGTATTCCGCCACAGGTAGAATGTCTCGGAGAAGACAGAAGTTCCAGAAATCGGACGCGATGTCCGCTAGAATCTTGGATTTGGTGCCCCCTAGGCGGTTGATATATTGTACTGCCGCCACATTGTCCATGCGTAAAAGAACGCAACATTTGGATTTCCGGGAGAGGAAGCTCCTGACGGCGAAGAGAGCTGCCAAGAGTTCTAGCGCATTGATGTGAAGGGATAATTCTTCCACGGACCATGTCCCTTGTGTGGAGGCCTGCCCACAACGAGCCCCCCAGCCCTGTCGGCTCGCGTCGGATTCTAAGATGACATCTGGGCGAGAATTGAAGATGGTCTTGCCGTTCCATTCTATGGCATGTTGGAGCCACCATCGCAGTTCCTCCTCTGATTCTGAACAGAGGAGGACTTTGTCCAAATAACGGAGACCCTGCCTCAGGTGAAGAGCTGTGAGGCGTTGTAAGGCCCTGTAATGTAGGGGAGCTGGAAAAATCGCCTGGATGGAGGCTGACAATAGACCGACTATGCGTGCCAGGGTTCTCAGTGACACCTGACCCTTGCGTAAAACTGACCTTATTTCTTTCCGAATCAGAGACAGTTTGGACTGGGGTAAGCGTAGGACCGCTTGTCTGGTGTCTACAGTGAAACCCAAAAATTCCATCTCCTGAGTTGGAGATAGTACGGACTTTTTGTGGTTGATGAGGAAACCCAGTTCCTCCAATAGTGACACCGACCAATTTTTGTGTAGTTCGGCTTGTGATTTTGAATGAGCCATGATTAAGAGATCGTCTAGATATATGATGAGACGAACCCCTCTGCGTCGTAGAGCAGCCACCACAGGCTTCATTATTTTGGTGAAGCACCATGGGGCCGAAGAAAGGGCCGAAGGGCAGGCAGGTAAACTGCCACATTCGACCCCTTCATAGGAACCTTAGAAATTTTTGGGAAGAATGGTGTATTGGAACCGTCAGGTATGCATCCTTCAGGTCTATTTTGACCAGCCAGTCTCCGTGGGAGAGTAGGTCTCTTAACAAATGAATGCCTTCCATTTTGAAGTGACGATAAGTCACGTATTGGTTCAGCTCTTTTAAATTGATAATCGGGCGATAACCACCGTCTTTCTTCTTCACTAAGAATAGGTTGCTGACAAACCCGGGGGAGAGAGGATCCACTTCTATTATAGCTAGTTTTGATACCAAATCCTGTACTTCCTCGTCTATGAGGCGGACATCTCGGTCCTAAAAATGCATCGCATGCGGTTGAGTCGACATGATTGGATGAGAGGCGAAATCTATTTGATAGCCTACCACTGCCATTCGTATCCAAACATCTGCTGTAATCGTGTGCCAGACGTGGATAAAATGTCTCAGTCTGCCCCCTATCGGTATATGAGAAACATAATTCTTTGATAGACTTACCAGTGGATGGGCGTGACCTGGGGAAGCCTCTGCTACCGCGTCCTCTCCATGGACGTCCTCTGGGAGGAAAAAATGGTGCTGGTTGCGCCACTGGTACTGAAAATTGCTGCTGCATGGGTGAATAAGGTTGAGCGGTTGCTCTAGGGTAGGCCTTGTAATAATTGTTTCGACCGGCAGATCGGCCTCTTCCTCTGCCGGTCCTACCAAAAACCTTGGACCCCGAGCCTGATCTCTTTAATGAGGTTTGAGCCTTGTCTAAACTATTAAACAGGCCAACAAACCGATTCATATTTTTCATCAGATCATCTCCGAAAAGTAAGCCCTCTGCTGAGGGACCCGGTTCTGACTCTGCCAAATGGGAGAGCTGAGGATCTAGTTTCATTAAGATCGACCTGCGACGTTCAACGGCGCAGGCCGTGTTAGCTGAACCCAACAAACAAATGGCACGTTGTGCCCACCCTCGAAGCTGAACTAAATCTACTGATCCTTCATTGGAAGCTGCTTGTTCTGAGAGATTCAGAATTTTTGTTAAGGGGCCTGAAAGATCTAGAATACGGTCTTGAATCAATTTAAATGAGCGTTCGATACCCTTCTTGGCTTGTTTGCCAGATTTTGTTAGATATTTAAGCAATACCGGGTCGATCTCGGGGGTGGAGACCACCTTCTTTGGAATAACAGGTCTGGGACATTCTGCCCTTAGTTTATTCCTATTTGTTCTGTCCAAACTTTTCCGCATCCAGTGTTCCACGTATTGGGATACCTGTGGTAGGGGAGTCCAGTCCCCGGATCTCGGATGCGAGATACTCTCTGGATTGAAAAAGGGTTCGCCTAGAGAGTCTAAAACCGTTTCTGACGGTAAGTCTGGGTTGGCCCCATTATCAGTATACACTTGCCCAGCCTCTTCTATATCGGAGTCAGAGTCCTCTGATGCAACGATCAGGGAGCCTTCTGAAGCATTGTCCTCTGAGTCCTCATGAAAGGAATCCGGTTTTGTCCGGTGGACAGATTTAAATTTTTTCTTGGAAAACTCCTTGTTTGTCAAGGGTCGTTTGCTTTCAGTATGGCTAGGGCGGCAGGCCGTGGGGGGTCCTGCGTCAAGCATAAATTCTACTTCCCCTGCCGGGGAGTCAAGACAAGCAGTCAGATGTTTGTGCTTGCAAAGGGCTTTTCCCTTTTTTACCACCTCAGTGTGAGCAATGGGAGGATTGGTATGAGAGGCTAGAGCTGACTGTATGGAGCTGCTAATAAGCTCCTGTATTTGTGCTACAGTTAAAAGCTGTGGGTTCTCAGGGGTTAAGCCTGTAAAGGCATTTTCAGCCATATCCATTTCATTAGCCATGTATACAGTGAGGATAGTTTAAATGAGGATAAATCTAGCAGACCACTTAACACCAAGTGCTCCGCTCAGAGACCGAATAAGTATATAAGTATTTTAAACGTAATTATGTTTCCCTATTCTGCTAAAGAAGAAAAAACATGTACCCCTGAGAGCAAACCGTCCCCTCACCGCTCAGCAGCAGACTAGCGTTGCGGTGAGGGAGACGTGAGGGTAATATGCGACGTAGCCAACCCCCGCGAGATTAGGAAGTGAGAGCTGTAATTGGCTGGCGCGCTGAGGGAACGAGATCGCGCGCTCTATACGTCACCCCCTCCTACGCCTGCCGCCCGCGAAACTACGGCTTGTGGCGGGGAGGGGGAAATGAAGTGATAATTGTGAATGTGTATCAAGAGGAGAAAAAAGAGCAAAGCAAACTGTCCGCCGCTAGTCAGCGGGAGACAAACGAGAAATACAAATCAAGAACAAATTCACATAGTAAAGAAACAAAGAATAATAAGAGACAATAATAAAGTATACTTATCTCTGCCATGAGCAGAAAGAAAGAGGAGGTTACACATAAGGACAGTCCTAGATATAGGTTCGGGCCACCTAAGGGGTGGGAGTTACACGGACGCTGGGGCTAATGGGAAATGTAGTTTTCTTTCATCACTCCATGTGGAAAGTTTTTAGTTGTTTAAAATGTTAAAATGTTCTGCTATGAGCATTAAAAAGAAGGATTAATGCAAGATATGAGCCTCCTGTCTGTGATATAATTATAATTATGCTGCATTCTAAGCAGTACGTGGTTTGCATTGTAAGACGTCAACAGTGAAACATTGAAAAATCAACATATATGTTATTTAATGCTTACAAGTGAAGCTCTAGCTAGGTAGGATTTAAATTTAAATTTATGGTAAATATAATATAAATATAACATTTATTGTAAAATTAACCTGTGGCAAATGTCAAATGCTCAATCATTTACAGAAGTTCCAATTTATTTTTAGTTCCCCTATATGTGTTTGAAGATAACAAAGTTTCCCTTTACCAAGAAGGAAAATAACACCATATTATGCTTATGGCTGGGGAAGCATCAAACTCCATTCACAGTATGCGTTATATTAATGCACTTGCCTTGTGTGACTAGTGTTATTTAAAAATGTAAATGTTTTAAAAAACACATTTATTTTTAATGTTCCTGTTACTTTTTTGCTAAATGATGAGCAGCTCTAAATCTGGATACCACAATTGATGACTGTAAATGGTACAGTATAATGAATAAAAAATAATTCATATTACACCCTAACATTTTCTAAATAGGTTCCTTTAACCACTTTAGCCCCGGACCATATTGCTGTCCAAAGACCAGAGCACTTTTTGTGATTCGGCACTGCGTCGCTTTGACAATTGCGCGGTCGTGCGACGTGGCTTCCAAACAAAATTGGCGTCCTTTTTTTCCCACAAATAGAGCTTTCTTTTGGTGGTATTTGATCATCTCTGCGGTTTTTATTTTTTGCGCTAAGAAACAAAAATAGAGCGACTATTTTGAAAAAAATTCAATATTTTTTTACATTTTGCTATAATAAAAATCCCAAAAAAGATATAAAAAAACATTTTTTTTTCTCAGTTTAGGCCGATACGTAATCTTCTACATATTTTTCGTAAAAAAAAAAAACGCAATTAGCGTTTAATAATTGGTTTGCGCAAAATTTATAGCGTTTACAAAAAAGGGGGTCGTTTTATGGCATTTTAATTATAATTTTTTTTTACTAGTAATGGCGGCGATCAGCGTTTTTTTTTCGATACTGCAATATTATGGCGGACACATCGGACACTTTTGACACATTTTTGGGACCATTGGCATTTTTATAGCGATCAATGCTATAAAAATGCATTGTATTACTATAAAAATGCCATTGGCAGTGAAGGGGTTAACACTAGGGGGCAGGGAAGGGGTTAAGTTTGGTCCTGGTGTGTTCTAACTGTATGGGGGGGTGGCCTCACTAGGGGAAATCACTGATCTTCTGTCCATACAATGTATGGACAGAAGATCAGCGTTTCCCCCGCTGACAGAAACGAGAGGTATGTGTTTACACACATACCTCTCGTTCCCCGCTCTGTAACGAGCAATCGCGGGTGCCCGGCGGCGATCGTACTCGCCGGGCACGCGCGCGGGACTCGGGGGACGCTCGCGGGCGCGCACGCGCCCTACAAGCTGCTAAAGGGAGGACGTAGAGCTACGTGCTCCCGCGTAGCAGTGCCACCGTCCCGCAGTAATATGACGGCGGGCGGTCGGCAATTAGTTAAGCTAGTGCATTGTTAGTTCACTTACCTTTTCCTTCAATTTCCCTGCTAAATGTTTTTTTTCTTTGTCTAAATTTCTCAGCTCTTGTTCCTCCTCTGTAAGCTTGACCCCATCATCCAAGCCGTTCTAGCTGGGGGTTAGTCAGCATGCTATACCCCTCCATTGGGACTACATCCCTGCGGTGAGACGCTGTGAACAGGTATGGTGTCCATGGCAGAACCAATGTACTCCAAAAAAAAAACATTGCTGTGCACCTGAAGTTTGGAAAGATCACCTCAGCAAATGGCAATGCTACTGGTATTTTTTATTTTTTATAGACTGTTGATTTAAAATTCGATTTGTTTGGGAAGAATACTCAGAACTATGTATGACGCAAATACAGGAAGTGCAGAATTATTAGGCAAATGAGTATTTTGAGCACATCATCCTCTTTATGCATGTTGTCTTACTTCAAGCTGTATAGGCTCGAAAGCCTACTACCAATTAAGCATATTAGGTGATGTGCATCTCTGTAATGAGAAGGGGTGTGGTCTAATGACATCAACACCCTATATCAGGTGTGCATAATTATTAGGCAACTTCCTTTCCTTTGGCAAAATGGGTCAAAAGAAGGACTTGACAGGCTCAGAAAAGTCAAAAATAGTGAGATATCTTGCAGAGGGATGCAGCACTCTTAAAATTGCAAAGCTTCTGAAGCGTGATCATCGAACAATCAAGCGTTTCATTCAAAATAGTCAACAGGGTCGCAAGAAGCGTGTGGAAAAACCAAGGCGCAAAATAACTGCCCATGAACTGAGAAAAGTCAAGCGTGCAGCTGCCAAGATGCCACTTGCCACCAGTTTGGCCATATTTCAGAGCTGCAACATCACTGAAGTGCCCAAAAGCACAAGGTGTGCAATACTCAGAGACATGGCCAAGGTAAGAAAGGCTGAAAGACGACCACCACTGAACAAGACACACAAGCTGAAACGTCAAGACTGGGCCAAGAAATATCTCAAGACTGATTTTTCTAAGGTTTTATGGACTGATGAAATGAGAGTGAGTCTTGATGGGCCAGATGGATGGGCCCGTGGCTGGATTGGTAAAGGGCAGAGAGCTCCAGTCTGACTCAGACGCCAGCAAGGTGGAGGTGGAGTACTGGTTTGGGCTGGTATCATCAAAGATGAGCTTGTGGGGCCTTTTCGGGTTGAGGATGGAGTCAAGCTCAACTCCCAGTCCTACTGCCAGTTTCTGGAAGACACCTTCTTCAAGCAGTGGTACAGGAAGAAGTCTGCATCCATCAAGAAAAACATGATTTTCATGCAGGACAATGCTCCAGCACACGCGTCCAAGTACTCCACAGCGTGGCTGGCAAGAAAGGGTATAAAAGAAGAAAAACTAATGACATGGCCTCCTTGTTCACCTGATCTGAACCCCATTGAGAACCTGTGGTCCATCATCAAATGTGAGATTTACAAGGAGGGAAAACAGTACACCTCTCTGAACAGTGTCTGGGAGGCTGTGGTTGCTGCTGCACGCAATGTTGATGGTGAACAGATCAAAACACTGACAGAATCCATGGATGGCAGGCTGCATGAGTGTCCTTGCAAAGACAGGTGGCTATATTGGTCACTGATTTGTTTTTGTTTTGTTTTTGAATGTCAGAAATGTATATTTGTGAATGTTGAGATGTTATATTGGTTTCACTGGTAAAAATAAATAATTGAAATGGGTATATATTTGTTTTTTGTTAAGTTGCCTAATAATTATGCACAGTAATAGTCACCTGCACACACAGATATCCCCCTAAAATAGCTAAAACTAAAAACAAACTAAAAACTACTTCCAAAAATATTCAGCTTTGATATTAATGAGTTTTTTGGGTTCATTGAGAACATGGTTGTTCAATAATAAAATTAATCCTCAAAAATACAACTTGCCTAATAATTCTGCACTCCCTGTAGGGCACAGCTTACCAATATCAAAACATCATTCCAACAGTGAAGTATGGTGGGGGTAACATCACGATTTGGGCTTGCTTTGCTGCCTCAGGGCCTTGACCACTTGCCATCATCAAGGGAAAAACAAATTCCCCAGTTTACCAACATATCCTACAGGATATACACAGGGTGGCTGTCCGCCAGCTGAAGCTTAGTAGAAGTTGGGTGATGCAGCAGGACAATGACCTTAAGTATTCTAAATCCACCACAGACTAGTTTCAGAACAAGAACATTCACATTTTGCAGTGGCTCAGACCTTAAACCCAAAGTGCAGTGGAGTGACCTTAAGAGAGAGCCGTTCACACCAGACATCCTACAAATGTGTCTAAACTGAAGCAGTTTTTTAAAGAAGAATGGTCAAAAATTCCTCTTGAATGTTGTGCAAGTTTGACCCAGAGCTACCAAAAGCACTTACTTGATGTCATTGCGGCCAAAAGAGGTTCAACTAGATATTAAAGTGGTTGTAAACCCTCTCGCATACTCAGTGAAATGAGTAGCCTCCCATGATACACAGAGATTAAACAAATCTTCCTACATAAATTTTACTTCTTTATCTGCAGTATTCTCTTGTCTACAACCCTTCAAATGTGCACAATTCTGTCAATCAGAAACAGAGAGGAGGGGGTAGAGAGCTGTATGAGAGCTGATTGGAGGAAAGAAACACCCCCCTCCACATAGGCAGAGGAACGAGGGAACATGCAGAGCTGTATTCTGAATAGACAAGCTGTGTGCTTATCTCTCTCCCATGTCACAAATGTTATCTCAAGTGTCAGGAATACATCTCAGAAGTGACTAATAACAGAGGAGTGCTAATGACAGAGGAACGGAGCACAGAGAGAAACAACACTTAGGCCACGTACACACGATCGGACATGACTGATGAAACTGGTCTGCAGACCGGTTTCATTGGACCAGTTCGATGGTGTGTACAGCCTATCGGACCGTTTTCCATGGGACCAAAGTTTTAAAACATGCTTTAAAATCTGCCCGACGGACACCTGTCCGTCGGACAGGTTCGATGGTTAGTATACAAAAGCATCAGACCAAAAACCTGCGCATGCTCAGAATCAAGTCGACGCATGCTTGAAAGCATTGAACTTCGTTTTTTCATCACGTCGCTGTGTTCTACGTCACCGCGTTCTGGTCTGATCAGATTTTGGTCTGATGGTGTGTATGCACATCAGACCATCAGACAAGTTCAGAGTTGTCTGATGAAAACGGTCCGTCAGACATGTCTGATCGTGTGTACAGGGCCTTAGAGCTTTGGAAGGAGATAAGTAAACACTACAGATATATGCGCTTAGTTAAAATGTCATGACTGGGGTTTACAACCACTTTAATTCCAGGGGTTCCTTTACTTTTTTTTCCAGCACTGTGAATGTATAATGGGTGTGTTCAGTAAAAACTGTTATTAGCTTAAGCACATTGGGGTTGATTTATTAAAACTGGAGAGTGCAAAATCTGGTGCAGCTATGCATAGAAACCAATCAGCTTCCTGGTTTTGTTGTCAGAGCTTAATTGAACAAGCTGACGTTAGAAGCTGAGTGGCTACATGCACAGTTGCACCACATTTGGGACTGTCCAGTTTTAATAAATCAACCCGTTGTGTTTGTCTATTGTTGTGACTTAAATAAGGATCAGATCACATTTTATAGCAAATTACTGCTGAAAAACAGTTCTTTCTAATAGTGTTGCTCACGAATATTCGCATTGCAAATATTCGTTACGAATATTGCATATTCGAGTATTCGCGAATAAATCGAATATCGCGGTGAATATTCGCTATTGCGAATATTCGTATTTTTTCAAATGTATTTTTAACCACTTCCCGCCCGGCCAATAGCCGATTTACGGCCGGGAAGTGGTTATGAAATCGTGACAGGCCGTTCTCAAACGGCCTGCACGATTTCATGCCGCACGCGCCCGTGCGGGCGCGCAGCGCGGCGATCGGTGATGCGGGGTGTCAGTCTGACACCCTGCACCTCCGATCTCGGTAACGAGTCTCCGGCGGAGCCTCGTTACCACGTGATCAGCCGTGTCCAATCACGGCTGATCACGATGTAAACAGGAAGAGCCGCCGACGGCTCTTCCTCACTCGCGTCTGACAGACCCGTGTAGAGGAGAGCCGATCAGCGGCTCTCCTGACAGGGGGGGTTCGCGCTGATTGTTTATCAGCGCAGCCCCCCCTCGGATCGCCACACTAGACCACCAGGGAACTAAAAAAATACAAAAAAAGGGCAAAAAAAAAATGACAAAAAAAAAAATAAGTCAGCAAAAAAGAAAAGAAAAGGGGGCAGTAAAAAAAAAAGATGCCAATCAGTGCCCACACATGGGCACTGATTGGCAACATTGATCCATCAGTGCCACCCCTCAGTGATCATCAGTGCCACCCCAGTGTCTGTCAGTGCCACCCCACAGTGCCAATCCATGCCCAGTGCCCACCTATCAGTGCCCACCTGTGCCGCCTATCAGTGCCCACCTGTGCCGCCTATCAGTGCCCACCTGTGCCGCCTATCAGTGCCCACGTGTGCCGCCTATCAGTGCCCACCTGTGCCGCCTATGAGTGCCCACCTGTGCCGCCTATGAGTGCCCATCTGTGCTGCCTATGAGTGCCCAGTGCTGCCTATGAGTGCCCATCAGTGCCGCCCATGAGTGCCCATCAGTGCCGCCCATGAGTGCCCCATACCAGCGCCGCCTATCAGTGCCCATCAGTGCTACCTAATCGGTGCCCATCAGAACTACCTCATCGGTGCCCATCAGTGCCACCTCATCGGTGCCCATCAGTGCCACCATATCAGTGCCCGTAATTGAAAGAGAAAACATACTAATTTACAAAAAAATTAACAGAAAAAAATAAAAACTTTTTTTTTTTTCAAAATCTTCGCTCTATTTTTAGTTGTTGCGCAAAAAAAAAAAAAACGCAGAGGTGATCAAATACCACCAAAAGAAAGCTCTATTTGTGGGGAAAAAAGGACGCCAATTTTGTTTGGGTGCAGTGTAGCATGACCGCGCAATTGTCATTCAAATTGCGACAGTGCTGAAAGCTGAAAATTGGCTTGGGCGGGAAGGTGCGTAAGTGCCTGGTATGGAAGTGGTTAAAACAGATCACATCCTAGTGATCTCCATCGACGTCTAAAAGCATTGCTGGTATGATTAGAGACCCTGGGCCGAGTAGCTGAGGCGATCCTTTTATGTTGCCGAATATTCACACTGTGAATATTCGTATTACGAATATTCGCGAATACTTTCTCTGCCCTTCTGTGTTTTGTGTATAAAAAAAAAAAAAATTAGCGTTAGTTTAGTCATATAAGTTTGTGTAAGTAGAGTTAGTGTTTAGTGCATATTAGTTTAGTAATCCAGGAAATGATCTCCGTTTTCGCGTGTTGACGAGAATTTCGCAATCAATTTCGCATTCGCATTTGCGAAATTTCGCATTTGCATTAGCGTAATTTCGCATTCGCATTAGCGAAATTTCGCAAAAGTTTTTTTTTTGATAAAATATCACGAATATTCGATATTGACGAAAATTTTGCGAATATTCTTCTATATATTCGTGAAATATCGCGAAATCGAATATGGCGTATTCCGCTCATCACTACTTTCTAAGGGGTTCCATACTTTTTCTTGCCACTATATACAGTATATAACCACTCTACATCTCCTTTATGACAACGGTTATGAGATGCACAATATGACACTTTTTTTTTTGTAATTGATATGTAGCGTCCTCCTATTTAGGCTGCTAGGCAAATTTAGATTTCTGTAGTCAAGGAAGCAGTGATTGTTCTGTTCCAGAATTTTGGTCATGGCCTAGCCAATCCCTGGGGAGGTGTGCCCAGATGGTGGCTGTAAAGCTGATAAACAGTCTGAAGCTCTGGAGAGATTGTCTTTCCCTATAAAGGAGAGTTTCAGGCCTGTGGGCTGTGTTGTTCTGTGAGGTCTCAGCGGTGATAGAGCAGGGCCCTGCAAGTGATCCAGAACTGACTGTAGAGCTTCGCCAAAGAGATCTGGTCTAGAGGAGGACTGTCTTAACAACTGCATTATGTTTGGAGGAAACTGGAATGTAGCAGCTAGCCTGGGGACTTGTGAGTAAAGACCCTGAATTGAGTCCTGGGCGCTTTTGGCATATAAGTGGCAGAGGTAGCTTGGACTGAGATATCTCTCATAGAGTCTAAGATACTGGCCATTCCCTGTCATCAGCATTATTCTGGACTTTGAGCTTAGAGAAGATTGTACTCTTATACTGTGCAATGTGCCTGATATTGCACTGAGTACCAAAAGCCATACAGTTGTGAAGGGTAGCAAGATCATAAAAAGACTTACCTCATGGCCCCCAGCTGTGAGGCCTTAGACTGCCCAATATTGACAGTTAAATTCACCTTTTAAAAAATAAATAAATAAATAAATGCACATCTTTTTCAGGTACATAATATGTATTTAATATTTGTTTTATTAGGAGCCTGGAAAGCATTACACCCACGATTGGCAGATCATGAATGCAATCGGGGTTCCTGCAGACTGTCAGTGTAGGCTGTCTGCTCATACCTCATACGGGCAGGCAGTTACACGATCACAGGAACCATTAATTAACTATCTAGAGTTCTCACCAGTGATCTGGCAGTTCATTGAAAACTACAAGCCCTCAGGCACAAAGGCTTACGATAGTTTTCCCATTCAGAGAACTCTGTAAGCCAGACGGGTGTTTTTTTTTTTAAATTGTGACAACTAGTTCTGGGAGAAGATCCCCTCATCACTGACACTAGAGGGGGCGGATCAGGGAGAGGCTGCTGGAGTGGGAACATGTCACATGTTCCACCCTAAAAACGGGTGGAACAGATAACATGTTCCCAAAGGTGAACTTATCCTTTAAGGAGAAGACGATCCTCTAATTGCTAAATACTAACCATTTTAGAGTATCCCCTGCCCTAATCCCTCTTCTGTTAGAAGTTTTATCTGTAATAAATCACAAAAAGGCAACCCCGCAGACTGTCTTTTGAAGCTGGAGCCAAGGGACTGTTGCCTGAGTGGCATTTGTACTGTTTGGGGGAAAGGAGGGGGGGGGCAGTTAAAACCAGCTGCCCCTGCACGGGTAGCAGTACAGAAATGCTCTTATATTACACAAAGCCCATTGTGCCTGGGAAGGATGGACGTGCTGACGTCACTGTGTTGTTTGTATTACGGAAGGACAAGCCTTTGTTCATAGCCGGCCGGCTTTTTTATAACCTGCTATTTATCATTCTATATGATGTAAGTGCATTACATTTCATCCATTAACCACTTCAGCCCCGGAGGATTTGGCTGCCAAATGACCGGGCCACTTTTAGCGATTCGGCACTGCGTTGATTTAACTGACAATTGCGGGGTCGTGCAACGTGGCTCCCAAACAAAATGTACGTACTTTTTTCCCCCACAAATAGAGCTTTCTTTGGTATTTCATCACCTCTGCTGTTTTTATTTTTTGAGCTATAAACAAAAACACTTTGGACACTTTTGATGATATTTTTGGACCATTGTCATTTATACAGCGATCAGTGCTATAAAAATGCACTGATTACTGGGTAAATGCCACTGGCAGTTAAGGGGTTAATCAGTAGGGGGCCGCCAGGGGGTTAAGTGTTTCCTAGGGAGTGATTCTAATTGTGCAGGGGATTGGCTTACTGTGATACATCACTGATCGCTGCTCCCGATCACAGGGAGCAGACGATCTGTGTCATGTCACAAGGCAGAACAAGGAGATGCCTTGTGTACACAGGCAACAGAGCTCCCAGCAGGGGCGCGGGTGCGCACCCAAGGCGCGAAATTTAAAGCAACGTATATATACGTTGCTTTGCGCAGCCATGCCATTCTGCTGACGTATATGTGCACTGCTTGGTCGGCAAGCGGTTAAATGATTAGTTTGGTTTTGGTTCTACAATCATGGTGCCTGAGTGATGACTTTATCCAGTGGAAAGTTTGCTTACCTGGTTTCCTCTGCTCTGAAAGTCTACCTGGATCTGAGTGGTATCTCTCTGACATCCTGTGAGGAAAAGGCCCTGGTTGAGTATTAGTCAGAAGTGATTCAGCTTGTGTAAGCTGGTAAGCGCATAATTTATGTGGTGGTGAAAACTCAATTTTTTTTTCTCTAAATAGTTTCCTTTACTTTAGTGCAGTCCTCCTTCACTTACCTCATCGTTCTATTTTGCTTTTAAATGTCCTTATTTCTTCTGAGAAATCCTCACTTTCTGTTCTTCTGTCTGTAACTCACCACCGTAATGCAAGGCTTTTTCCCTGGTGTGGAGAAAGCCTCTTGAGGGGGGGGGGGGGGCGAGCAGGCAAATAAGGATGCCCTCTACTTTGCAGATAGAGAAAGGAGCTGTGTGTTAGTGGGCGTCCTGACACTCCTGCTTGCCCCCTCCCCCCTCAAGAGGCTTTCTCCACACCAGGGAGAAAGTGTCGCATTACGGTGGTGAGTTACAGACAGAAGAACAGGAAGTGAAGATTTCTCAGAAGAAATAAAGACATTAAAAACCAAAAGTGAAGGATGAGGTAAGTGAAGGAGGACTGCACTAAGGTAAAGGAAGCTATTTAGGGAAAAAATATATTTCCTTTACAACCCCTTAAATTATCTCTGTGTATATCTCACAGCAGAGTTTTCAGCTATTTAGGTAGTATTAGTTTACACTGCAGTTCTTTTTCCTTTTAACGTTGCAGTTGCACCTTATATCTGGATTGTATTCATGTAATTGTGACATAGAAAAGCTGTAACTCTTTTTTTTAACATTGATCTGTGTATTTAATAGGTGAAGTTAATTTAAAAACTATTTCCAATGGTTTATCCTGGAGAGAAATGACGCAATAAACAAGAGATAATTAGACAAGGCCTCATGCCTGGATGTCAGAGAAGAGTATTGCTAAATCTTGAAGTATCTGAGTCAGATTTTGTTGGCTTAACAGGAACCAACTGTGTGTTTTATGAATACCGGAATAAAGTTTAAACAGTTCCAGACAATGGTTCTGTTACAGAGAAGGAGAGAGAAAGTAATATTACTTTATGTGTGCAATCATTAATATGTGGCTGCAAGGTGGAATTTGGAATATTAACATACTGGGCCTGATTTACTAAAGCAAATGATACAGAGCAGTAATAAATGGGTACAGTATACAGTAAATTAACAGAATCATTACACTATTCTCTCTGTCTACCTTGCAGACAATAATTTTAGCCAAAAAATGTTTTTCCTTTACAACTCTTTTAACCCCCTTAGCGGTAATCCCGAGCGTGACTCGGGGTGATTTTTCCATGCTATTATCGGTAACCCCGAGTCACGCTTGGGGTAGCTGTGCAGAGCCTGCAGCGCGCGCCGGCTTACCTTCTCCAGGCACAAGTTACTTACCTTGTCCCTGGATCCAGCGATGCCTCCCCGCTGTGTGAGCGAGCGGGTCCTCGCTCGATTCACACAGTGCCTGTGTGCCGTCAATCTCAGTTCCCTGCGACGTTACGACGCACGGGGGCGGAGAACGGCGCCAAATTCAAAAAAGTAAATAGACACATTACATACAGTATACTGTAATCTTACAGATTACAGTACTGTATGTAAAAAAATACACACCCCCTTTGTCCCTAGTGGTCTGCCCAGTGTCCTACATGTATTTTTATTAAAAATAAAAACTGTTCTTTTTGCCTGCAAACTGGAGATTGTCCATAGAAACCAAAAGTGTCCCTTTATGTCAAAAGTCATTTTAGAGCAGCTAGAAAACAGCGATAATAAATTATAATCACTTGCAGAATTGAGCGATAGCGATTTGTGGGGAAATAAATAAATAAAATAAAAAATAAAAAATTAAAATAATGACAGCGACAATTCTGCAACTGAGCAAATTTCAGTGTTTTTGATTTGATTACATTATTGAATAATTTTAATTATAATTACATTATCATTTGTTATAATTATTTATAGTTATTTATTATATTATAATTTTATAATTTTGTGTTTCAAACTTTATCATACCCGGGATGTCTACTAGACTCTTGTTTGGACAGATTTAAGGTAGTTATTCCAAAGAATTGCAGGCCTACAATGTAAAACGCCAAATTTGCATGCAAAATAATTGTACCGCTTTTAGTACAAAATTCCAGACATAATCATACCGCCAGGGAGGTTAAGATCAGTGAAATGCGTTGGATGGGGCCAAATACGTGACATCATCATGCATGCTGGTGGAAATCTGGTTGTGCTCATTTTGTAACATGCCTGTTTACAGCTACAGTCAAGTGTAAGTACATTACTTTATTAAAGCATAGCGGTTTTTACAAGTACTGTACTATGGTTGTTGAATGTTCCTTCTTATTTTTAATCCCTCTGTGCTGAGCGTCTCCATTTAGGATCTTTTCAAGAGTTTTCCACTGCTAGAAAATGTGGTGCTATGGGACTGCAAGGATCTTTATGGTCTCATAGTGGGATCATATTCTCTGGTAAGCAGTGGCGGCTGGTGCTCAAACTTTTTGGGGGGGTGCAAACAAATGAAAAAAAAAAACATTAATTGCAGCATCACTTGCCCATCAATTGCTGCCACTGTGCCCATCAATTGCCGCCACTGTGCCCATCAAGCGCAGCCACTGTGCCCATTAAACCCAGCCATTGTGCCATAAAATTGTCACCATTGTGCCATGTCATCAAATGCAGCCACTGTGCCATGCCATTAAATGAAGCCACTGTGCCCATCAATTGTCGCCACTGTGCCATGCCATCAAACGCAGCCACTGTGCCATCAATCGTCGCCACTGTGCCCATCAATTGTCCCCACTGTGCCATGTCATTGTCACCACTGTGCCATCAATTGTCGCCACTGTGCCATGCCAAATGCAGCCACTGTGCCATCAATTGTCGCCACTGTGCCATGCCAAACACAGCCACTGTGACATGCCATTGTCGCCACTGTGCCCATCAATTGCTGCCAGTTTGCCCCTAAAATTCCGCCGGATTGCCCCCCCACCCGGCACTTACCTTTCTCGGTCAGCCATCCTCGGATCCTCCTCCACGATCCCTCGATGTAGTCCCGCCCTCGATGTCGCTTCAGCCAATCAGGTTACCGGTAACCAGATCTGGTGAACTTGATTGGCTGAGATGCGTGTCATTGTTAACCAGGGAACACACACCCCGTGTGTCCCTTGGTTAACTATTTGGAAGCCGATTACAGCCCTCAGGCTCTGATAGACACTTCCACAGCCAACCAGCTGCCGTTATTCAGATGGCAGGCACTCACCAGGGGGCCGGCTATCTGAATAGTGGGTGGCAGCAGCAGCGGCGACAATACATAGATTCATGCAATGTATGAATCTATGTATTGTTTTCAGTGGCGGTGCAGGAGCGAGAGGGGTTGACGCTCCTGTGCCCTCTATGGACGCACCGCCACTGCAAGGAGTTTACCTTATCCGTGAGCGGTATAACCAGTTGACACATCTTTTTCTACTGCTGCACTGCTTTTTATTTCCTACTTGGAAGTGGATCTTTCACTTTTGGGGACTTGTTCAACTTGAATCTGGACTATCCACATGTACATTTGTCCATCTGCACGGATATTTAAATCAATTACATATCACTTCAGACTACATTTATTAAGTGTGATTGATGGTTTGTTTATTACTCATTATTAGGTTTTATGATTGCACTTTTAATATTTAAAATATTTAAAGGGACAGTTACACATAATATTTTTCATATGTCTGTAGCACCCTTGTCTCAAACAGGGGCTACCAGTAACTTTAGCCTTTCTGAGTTGTAGTTAACCCAGCTAATTTATAGTCTTTATGCCTGGTTTAGCTACAGTTCCTCCCTTTTATTAGTAGGTGACACTGTTACCTTTGGCATTAGTATGATGAGATACAGTGAAGCTAGTTTATAAATTAATGCATACTTTTCTCAGCCAAACAGTAGGAGTTTCTCTGGCCACTGAGCATGCTGGGAATGGTATAAATAGAATAGGGAGGTCAAGTGATCAGAGTCCTCCCACCCAGACTTCAGTCTGGGATGGATGTGTGAGGAACAGCTGTGCTGGGTAGTCCTAGCTATGTGCTTGAGGCTCTGGAAGGGAGAGTTTGCATGTTTTCTGGAGGCATGAAGGAAAGGATGGAGACCTGAGATTAAGTACCAGAAGTCATGGACGGGGAACTGTGGAGAGCATGGGAAAGCATCAAGATGGAATAATCTGATGCATGAACCACTTTAAAGACTCCTATGATAAGAAACATTAGATGACCTTGGGGTTTTGGGTGTTCCCACATACCATAAATCCAAGTGTAAAAAAATCTAGAACAGACAGTAGGAGCCTCTTTTAACCACCACCTAACTGTAAATGTTGCTTGCTGTCATAACCCCTGTATCTTTTTTTTTTCAGTCAGGCAGTCAACTTTCATATAAAAGTAGTCCCAGCGTCAGATTTTCCGCAAGATCACTTTTATAGGCATTGGGAAAGGTGCCCCCCTTCCCCACTGCTTCCAGGTCAACTCTGAGCTTACCGGAGCCGTCGATAAGCCCAGAGTCGATCCGTTCCCTTTGATGCCTGGGCAGGGAGCCAAATGAAGGCAAGATAGCCCCCACTCAGCTCTATGCCCTTGGAGGACTGGAGCTACATCTAACTTCACTTTCACCCCTTAGGCTTAAAGGGATTTTTTTTTCTTAGTCAAAAAAAAAAAATGTTTCTTTTAAAGGTAAAGGGGAGATCTAGGGTCTTTTTGACTCCAAATCTCGCAAAAAAGACAACTTATTACAAGGGATGTTTACATCCCTTGTAATAGGAATAAAAGTGATTAAAAAAATGAAAGAGACAGTGCAAAAATAAAAAAAAGTAAAATAAATAAAAAAATATATATAATTTAAAGTGCCCCATCCCTCCAAGCTTGTACACAGAAGCAAACACATACATAAGTCAAACCCGCATATGTAAAAGGCGTTCAAATCACACATGTGAGGTATAGAGGTCTTTAGAGCGAGAGCAACATTTCTAGTGTAAGTCCTCCTCTGTTACTCTAAATAGTTAACCTGTAAAAGAATTTAAAGCGTTGCCTATGGAAATTTAGTACCGTAGTTTGTCACCACTCTATGATTGAGCACAATTTTAAAGCCAGACATGTTGGGTATCTATTTACTTAGTGTAACATCATTTTTCACATTATACACAAAAATTGGGCTAATTTTACTGTTTTTTTTATTTATTTGTTATTTATTATTATTATTATTATGACATAAAATATTGCACTAACTGCCATTTTATTTTCTAGGGTCTCTGCTAAATGTATATATATATATATAAACAACAAATGTCAGAAAAAGACTTGGACTTAAAGCGGAGATCCACCCTAAAGTGGAAGCACCACTTATCAGCCTCCCCCCCCCCTCAGGTGCCACATTTGGCACCTTTTGGGGGGAGCGAGCACCTATTTTTGACAGGTACCCATACCCACTTCCGAGAGATCTCGCTGTGGCGAGATCACTTGGAAGTTCGGCTCCCATCCTTCTTCCTCCACCGTTGGGCCATTTGGTAAATGCATCACGCTTCACGCATGCGCAGTGGAGAACCAGCTGTGTAGCCAAAAAGTCTTCACTGCTGGGTTTCCTTGCTACGAATAGCGGTGGCAGCACCCGAGCACCGATCGAAACATTGGCTGGTGTACCGACATTGTTGGATTCCAGGACAGGTAAGTATCCTAGTATGAAAAGTCAGCAGCTACAGCTTTAGACTTTATTTTTTTTCCTGGGGGGACAACTCCTCTTTAACTACAGGACGTGCATAGACCACACACACACACGCAAGGACATCAACATTTACAGCATTTGAAAATGAGAAAAAAACAAGTTCTCTGTCACTTATCATAAACTGACCCCTAAAAGATTCAATACCAAGAGGTTTACTGATTATGGTGCTGGCTGGTACTTATGGTTGCATGTTACTTGTGTTCATTTTACTTGGACCATTTCTTTCATTAAAAAGTGTGTACTTGTTCCTTGGGTCTGGAAATCTGAATGACTAGTGGGTAGTAATGTACAGTATATGCATTATAATTATATACTGAATTATATATAATGTATGTATGTGTATGGAAATAGATAGATAGATAGATAGATAGATAGATAGATAGATAGATAGATAGATAGATAGATAGATAGATAGATAGATAGATAGATAGATAGATAGATAGCAAAACGGATGGACAGACAGGCAGACAGATAGACTATTGTCTTTATTCAAACCTACCTACTATGTAACTATGTAGCTAGATAGATAGAATGAATTACTGCCATGAACATCCTTCAAGTTTACATAGGTTATCGGATACAAAGTGCAGCCAAAGGTCAGGCATAGTTCCCAGACAAACATAACAATGTTAGAGGATATGCTGCCCTCCAAGATGAATGGCTAATAAGAGGACAGCGTTTCCCCTGGTGATGAGTCTTTCTAGTAGTTAACGCATGATGGGTAACACATGGGACAGGACTTGGATGTGGCTTTTTTTTAAAAACAGATTGCAATCTCTAGGGAATGTAAAAGGGTAACTATCCAAGGAGACTCAATTGGCAGACATAGGAAAGAACTTTTGTTTCCTCAAGAAAAAAAAAATCTATGGGAAGATCTGGAAAGAATTTAATTTCAAAGCTCATCAGTGAAGCCATGGCATTTGTTTCCAATTGTGCTGGAATGAGAGCATGGCTTGAAAAATCCATTTAAGGCTCCTGGCAGGGAGAATATAACTCATCTCAGCTGCTTGTTTTGAGATCATATGACAGTGTGTGTGCATTCACAGCCCTGGGTATCCTTTTGTGACCGGCACCTCCGTGCATCCTCCCAGCACTTTCCTGTGGACTGGGTCTCTGTCTTGTGTTGAGACAGACTGCTTATAGAATCACTTTACTATTGCCAGATGTTGGCACATTGCCAGCCTATGATATAATCATTTTAGAATGATTTTTTATTCTTCCCACAAGTTTACAATTAAAACAGATTAAAATGAAAACAAATTGTGCTTCTACCCCTTATGTAGGTTTATCTTTGCACTGTAAGTTATCTGTACGCCTACCATAGAATACATTACTATGCAACCTACATCTAAAGCCACTCGTGTATTCCCCTACAATTTTCGAAAAGAGCATAGTTATTGCATTACATTTTCGTCAACAACAAAACCTAAAGGATGACATCTTTGAAGATAAGCATGTGACATATAGGGCCAGATTCAGCAACACTTGCGCTGGAGTATTTCGATATGCGCCGCGTAACTGTGAAGATGCGCCGTCGTTTCTATGTGCCCGTACCCACCAAACTAGATGCGCCCGAAGACGCGGCATTTGCGACCGGCGGAACGTTCCGACGCCAGAGTATCGTCAGCGCATAATTTCGTTTGGCGCATCAGTCGCGCCTATTGATTTCCCCTGCAAATATGCAAATGAGGGAGATTTCCCGATTCGCGAACGGATAAGCACCATGCGCTGGCTACATGCGCCGCGCGTATCTCGTCCGTCCGGCGCAAAGTTATTTCTACAAAAGGCTGCTTTATCTTTACTCCAGACGGTCAGAGGTCAGCAGGAGAGCAGCTACAGCAGCGTTACCGACGATAGGAGCTAGCTGAACAACCACACTTGCAAGGACAACACCTCTGTGTGCCAACATGCCAGGAGCAATTGTGGTCCTCGAACTACTGATGGGTCCCCCGGAACGAAGGAGGCAGGCACGTGAGAGGATATACCGCACTCGTATGAGCCTCTTTGGCATGGGTGATGAGGAGGTGTATCGCCTCTTCAGATTCAGCCCTGATGCAATACTTGAACTAACCACAACCCTGCAGGGTGACATCACCAGCAAGACACACCGCTCACAAGCAGTGCAGCCACTGGTGAAGGTCCTGGCAACACTTCATTTCCTTGCAACTGGATCATTCCAGCGTACAAGTGGAGTGGTGGCTGGGATGTCACAGTCCTCCATAAGCAGATGTGTGCACCAGGTTGTCCCTGCAATCCTCAGACGCATGTCCAACCAGTTCATCAGACCCACCACTGAGGAGCTGCGGCTGAAGGCAATGACAGATTTCTACAACATTGCCAGATTCCCACGCACTGTGGGGGCCATTGATTGCACACATGTGGCCCTACAGCCCCCCAGTGCCACAGAGCACATATACCGCAATCGGAAGCATTGGCATTCCATCAACGTACAGGTGATAGCCGATGCCCAACGCCTCATATGGCACGTCCGTGCCAAACACCCCGGGTTCCAGCCATGACAGCTTCATATACAATCAGAGCCCCATCCCAGCAGAATTTAACCAGAACATGTATGGGGACAGCTGGCTGGTTGGTGAGTGACATGGGAGTCGGGCATGACTATCCCCTCCCGTGATGCACAACAGAAGTGGCACATGCATGACTAACATTCTCCTGTCTTTTACCTTACAGGTGACTCTGCATATGCATTGGGACCCCATCTAATGACTCCTTTCCGGAACCCCCAAAGCAGAGGAGAGAGAAAATACAATGAAGCACACATCAAAACCCATGCAGTGGTGGAGCAAACATTTGGGCTCCTGAAGTCCCGTTTCCGCTGCCTGGATAAGTCCGGGGGGACCCTATTGTATTCCCCTACCTTTGTGTGTCAGATCATCGGTGCATGTTGCATTCTGCACAACTTTGCTATGAGAAAAGGCCTGCAGATTGACCTATGTGATGACCTGACCCCCGACCCACACAGTCCCCACCTGCCAGAGGACACCCAGTCTGCTGATGGAAGAGCAGTCAGGAGGGTCCTCGCCGTAGGCATCTTTGGACACTAAACCAAAACATTAATAACACAGACAGTGCACGCGTGTACACCACTGATGTCCCTAGATCACACACACCACATACACATCGCATTGGATTAGCCCAAGTCCAGCATGTAGGACTTGGGAGCAGCAACGCCAGCGTCAAGGCCCCAATGATGTCACTGTTCATTCATACACCTTTCACACGTCATTCATACAGCCGTGGGGTTAACTTCACCACCACGGCCGAGGGTGACACCCCTTACTGTCAGGAGTGCCACCCTCTCACATTCACACACCATTCACACTGTCCCCTGCACTCCTGACCGTGTGCAGTAAAAAAAGAAATACAAAATCTCATAACCTGAGAAAAAAAAAAAAAAAACTCATGACCTGAGTATAAAATAAAGAATACAAAATAAACAAAAACTCATGACCTGAGTCTAATTAAAAAAATCATAGAAACCAAAACAAAAAAAAAAGCCCTGTCTGCCTCCTCAGCTGCCTGGATGGAGTGGGTGGGGGTGGGGGGGCATCTGGAGGTGGCTGATCCCCAGGTGGGCCACTCCTGGCAGGTGTGGCCTGCATGCCCTCCAAGGCCATGGCTATCCGGCCGAGGTAATTGTTCGTCTGGGCCTGCATCCGGAGCTGACGGGTGAGCTGGTAATGCTGGGCCCGCCGACTCAGCCTCCCCTGGTCCCGGATGGCAGCACTGTTACCCTGGATGGCAGCAGTGTTGGCCTGGACGGCTGCAGTGAGTTGCGTAATTTCACCATGCACCTCCCCCAAACTGGTGACCACTGCAGCGCAATTACAGCTGACATCCTGGACTGCGTTGCTTATCTGGGCAACGGAGCCCAGGCTGTCAGACACTTTCTGTAAGTGGCCAACTATGGCCCCTATTTGTTCAGTCTGTCTGGCGTGATCCCTCGCCAACTGGTCCTGGACAACATCAGACACCCCCCTGGTCTTCTGGGTCGCCTTCCTGGGGCCAGAAGATGGTTGTCCCCGGGGGGAAGGAGTCACCCTTGAGGGGCTTCCAAGGATGGGGGAGGGGATAACAGATGGCCCAGGAGAAGGGGAGGAGACCTCCAAAACTAAAGTAAAGTCCTGCTCTGCCACAGCAGGCTCCTCCTCAACGACCTCGGCAGGTGTGGTGTGGCCACTCTCCTCCACCACCTCTTCACCACCCAGGGGCTCGGGCACACGATGGCGTGGGGGGGATGGGGTGGAATGGACGCTGACCGATGATGGCCCAGCTCCGTCATCTGTGGATGACACAAAGCAGACACATGTTGGTGGTCCCACACACTTGGCACATGTACCCTCCCCCCCAAATGCAACAAATCAAATAGGGGATAAAAAACACTTACCTGTCCTGGAGCCTTCCTCCATGGAGTCATAGCCTGGGACCCCCTCCACCTGCTCCCTCTCCAGGCAGCGTGCGACCACCTCCTCCTCCGCGGTCAGGGTGACAGGACATGGGGGACCACCACCTGTGCCCCTCTCATGCCTCCTGATGGTGGACACCTTGCCCCTCACCTTGCGCCGCAGGTCATTAATTTTCTTCTGAATGTCCCCAGCAGTCCGGGTGGAGTACCCCAAAATATTGACCCGGCCAGCAATGGTGTCCAGGATGCCCTGCTTCCTCTCCCGGCTGGTCTTACGGCTCTTTTTCCCATGGAGAAAATGATTATAAGTCTCCATCGCGGATATGATCACTGAGACCTCCTGTGAATTAAAGTTCAGGTTCCTCCTCTCTCTGGGGGTAGCGGGAGCAGCCATCACAGCACAAAAGTATCTTCCCTGGGGTGGGGGGAAACGGATATACTTTTGCGCCGGAATGGCGTTTCCGCCTGCGCTTTTAAGCACCCAACGGAAGGCATTGCGCTGACGTTTCCCGGGAAGTGGTGCCGACGGAAGTTGTGAGCATGCGCACAAGGGGGCGAGTGGAGCCGCACTCACTGCGCATGCTCCGTGGATGATGCGCTGAACTTAAGCCTCTGCGCTGGGCTCCGCCCATCATTTACATATGATCACACCCACTTCCACTTGCGTCGGGTTACGCCAGCGCATTATCGTTACTCTGGCGCAAGTTTACGCGCAACTGCTATGTGAATAACAGTACTTGCGCTGAAAGGGTCTTCAGAGTAACGTAAATGAGAAGCGTTACTCTGGAGCAAAGATGCTCCCATCTACCTGAATCTGGCCCATAGTCTAATATTGAAAGAACAGGATATTAACTATGGCATTGGCATGTCAAACTACCTGTATAGTGCTCCCGATTCGGACCATTCCGGAGCTACCCCCCCGGATAGGCCGCCCGAGAGACGGGGACCCCCCGGCACCCCTGTCGGTATCAATCTGTACCTCCCACCTCCCCCACGGCCCAACCCTAGGGCCCCCGGGGCCACCCAGCTTTTATGAATTTCGTTTGCCATCTGTTCTCTTAAATTCAGTGACCAATGGGGTTTATTTACTAAAGCTGGTGAGAGCAAAATATGGCGCAGCTCTGCATAGAAACGAATCAGCTTCTAGGTTTTATTGTCAAAGTTTAATTGAACAAGCTGATTGGCTACCATGCACAATTGCACCAGATTTTGCACTCTCCAGTTTTAGTAAATAAACCCCACTGTGTCTTCTTGTATATACACTGCAATCGAATGCTCCTATGGCCTATGAATGTTTTGAAAGTTAATAATTGAGTGGTTTCCTGCTAGGAGGGGGAAGTTTTTTCAGAAGGGCCTAATGAGTGAAATGGAAGGAAAGAAAGAAAGAAAGAAAGAAAGAAAGAAAGAAAGAAAGAAAGAAAGAAAGAAAGAAAGAAAGAAAGAAAGAAAGAAAGAAAGAAAGACAATTTTTGTAAAAAAAAAACTGATATGACATATAATTATTACTCTAAAGATTTTCTAATAAAAATAAACACTTTGAATACCAAATTCTGATGATGGGAACAATGTGGCTAGTACAGAGGAAAGCTACCTTTTGTCTCTACTGCCTATAACTACAGGTCTACTATGCCTAAGGCTCTGTTTCCACTACTGTGAGCTGTTGTGCGACTTGACACATGTCAAGTTGCATTACAAGTAAAAATCTATGTATTTCAATGGCCCCCGTTGTAATTGGTGTGACTCAAGTCACAGTGACTCCAAAAAAGGTCTTTGTACTACTGTGTTCTGACTTCGGTGCAACTTGTTCTCCCGTGATTCTCACCAGCCGCATGACATCGCATAAAATTGCATTGCAAAGTTGCACTGTAAATCGCATGATTTTGGGGTCGCAATAGTGGAAACCTAGCCTAATGGGAAATCTGGACCCTGTTCTGGTTATCAGTGGTTCTCAATGAGATATTGCTCAATACTGAAGGAGCCCCTAGAAAGCCCTGAAAGAACCCTAGGGTGCCACTGAACCTTGGTTAAGAAATGGTGCTTTAAAGAATAATCTTCAAAGAATAAATCTTATAATAATAGGCACAATGCAAAAAAAAAAACAAACAGGCTGAATTGTAAATGACCAATTACCAACAAAGTAAAGTCCATATTTAAACAGCAAATAAACAATATGACAATCAATCACAGTTTTTTTTGCCACCAAGTTCCTTTGAATATTTTACTATAATTATAAAGGGCATTTGCAGCCTATGCACTTGCCAGGCAGAGTGGCATCAGAGGCATTGCTAGAGGTTTGCGGGGGGGGGGGGGGTGTGGTCCGCACCCAGGTGACACCCGCTAGAGGGGTGACACCATCCCGACGATGAGGTATTTTTATTTTTTCCCTCCAGCGCCACCGACGCCACGTGTGTGTCTGTGCCCGACTTCTCCTTCTTCCTCCGTGACCCCTAGTGAGCCAGCGAATGGCGAGCCTCAGCTCAGCTCAGCCTGTGCCTGTCACACTGCACTGTGTGATGATTCAGCCCGGGCGGCGTGGCTCAGCGGCTCAGCGGCTGCACTCCACTGTCTCCTCTCCAGACTTCAGCAGGCATATTTGGAACAGGGGAGGGGGGTGTCCACAGACTCCACCGCCGGCCGGAGCACACAAAGTGAGGAGTGGGGGGGGGTATATTCATTGTACTGCTAGTGTGAGTGGGACTGCGGGAGGACAGTGTCTGGTGCCCCCCAGGTATGACAAGGAAGGGGGGGGGTGTGCAAGGTGACACAGCTATTTATAGGTAATATACCCACCTGCACTCTGTACCCTGCACTCTGTACCCACCTGCACTCTGCACCCCCCTGCACTCTGCACCCCCCTGCACCCTGCATTCTGTGCCCACCTGCATTCTTCACCATGCACCCACCTGCACTCTGTACCCACCTACACTCTGTACCCACCTGCACTCTGCACCCTGCACTCTGTACCCACCTGCACCCTGCACCCACCTGCATCCTACACCCACCTGCACTCTGTACATACCTGCACTCTGCACCCTGCACTCTATACCCACCTGCACCCTGCACCCACCTGCACTCTGAGCCCACCTGCATTCTTTACCCTGCACCCACCTGCACTCTGTACCCACCTACACTCTGTACCCACCTGCACTCTGCACCCTGCACTCTGTACCCACCTGCACCCTGCACCCACCTGCACTCTGTACCCACCTGCACTCTGTACCCACCTGCACTCTATAGCCACCTGCACTCTATAGCCACCTGCACTCTGTGCCCACCTGCATTCTTCACCCTGCATCCACCTGCACTCTGCACCCTGCACCCACCTGCACCCTGCACTCTGTACCCACCTGCACCCTGAACCCACCTGCACTCTGTACCCATTTACACCCTGCACCCAACACCTACCTGCACCTTGCACTCTGTACCCACCTGCACTCTGCACCCTGCACTCACATGAACCCTGCCCCCTGTACCCACCTGCACCCTGCACCTACCTGCACACTGCACTCTGTACCCACTCTGCACCCCGCACTTTGTACCCACCTGTACTCTGCACCCCCCATGCACTCTGCACCCTGCACTCTGTACCCACCTGCACCCACCTACACTCTGTGCCCACCTGCATTCTTCACCCTGCACCCACCTGCACTCTGTATCCTGCACCCACCACCCACCTGCACCGTACACCATGTACCCACCTGCACCCTGTACCCACCTGCACCCTGTACCCATTTGCACCCTGCACCCACCACCTACCTGCACCCTGCACTCTGTACCCACCTGCACCCTGCACCCTTCACTCACCCGAACCCTGCCCTCTGTACTCCCCTGCACCCTGCACTCTGTACCCACCTGCACTCTGCACCCTGCACTCACCTGAACCCTGCCCTCTGTACCCCCCTGCACCAACCTGCACTCTGTACCCACCTGCACTCTGCACCTACTTGCACCCGGCACTCTGTACCCACCTGCACCTACCTGCACCCGGCACTCTGTACCCACCTGCACCCTGCACCTACCTGCACTCTGTACCCACCTGCACTCTGTACCCTGCACCCACCTGAACTCTGCACTCTGTATGTAGCACCCTCATGGCATTTAATGACCCTTTAGGACCCTCCCACACCCAGTTAATGTGGCACGCTCAACCCCCCACCCCCCTACTTTGGGGGAAGGTGTGGTGAAAGTTGAGTACTGCACCTTTTCCCTGAGAAGAATGCCCTGGGTGACACTATCAATTAGCACTGCGGCAGGCTGGGAACAAGAACGTGAGAAGTGCGTAATGCCCTACTGCCTGTCCTGCTGGGGGGGGGGGGGGGGGGGGGGGTGACACCATGTTTCACCGCACCGGGTGACACCAACCCTAGTGACGCCACTGAGAGGCATTAACTGCACATTTAGATGTCCATACTTAAATGGGAAACATTAAAATATATATCGAATCAGCTGCTAGCCCAAGTAATAATGATGTTATAAATGATTTGACATTGATTCCTTTGGAGGACCTGTTATATCCTGAGCATTCTACAATGTTTATGCACCACACTTTGCCCTCTCCAATAGCCACAGATGTATGTTAGATATAATGTTCCTCCTCAGGACCAATGTTGGTGGATCTAGGAAGGTCAATGTGCCTAGATTTGCCATCTTTATGTAAGCAGCTAAAAGTTGGTATTTAGAAATCTTTTGGTATGCAGTTTGCCATAAACAGTAAACACCAATTACTAACTGAAATTGCCTATATGTTTTACCCAAAATTATTGCACTGTACCTTTTATTAATGCTTTATTCAATGGTCACATGACAGCCCAGCCTTCTTTATCTTTTCTTTCCCTATAGTGGGGGGGGGGGGTGTGCAACTACAGCAAGTGGGTGAGCACATTGTGACATAACACAAACATCTACACATCTGCTGCCGTGCTTGGTGTAGTCAGTTCCAACAGGGAAACTGACAAGATCACTAGGCGTTTTGCAAGATTTAATGAAATAAAACACACAGGGTCGCTTCTCAATTCGCGGCCCCCACCCCCGCTTCTCAATTCAAGGCACCCCCCACTTCTTAATTCGCGGCACCCTGAAACCCCCCCTCGGTTTTCTGCTCCAGGGGGCCCATGCGTGAAGCTGCATAAGGGGCCCTAAAATTCCTGATGGCAGTACTGAAAACACATAAAAGACACATTTATTAAGAACTTCCTGGCACATATTCACATGTAATAAATTATCATTGTTGGGATATTATACACTTAACCTCCCTGGCGGTATCCCCGAGCGTGACTCGGGGTGGGTTTTTTCTGCTAAGAACGGTATCCCCGAGTCACGCTCGGGGTAGCCATGCAGAGCCTGCAGCGCGCGCTGGCTTACCTTGTTCCTGGATCCAGCGATGCATCCCCGCTGTGTGAGCGAGCGGGTGCTCGCTCGATTCACACAGCGTCCCCGTGTGCCGCCGAGCTCCGTTCCCTGCGACGTTACGACGCACGGAAGCGGAGAACGGCGCCAAATTCAAAAAAGTAAACAAACACTTTACATACAGTATACTGTAATCTTATAGATTACAGTACTGTATGTAAAAAATACACACCCCCCTTGTCCCTAGTGGTCTGTCCAGTGCCCTACATGTTCTTTTATAAAATAAAAAGTGTTCTTTCTGCCTGGAAACTGTAGATTGCCCATAGCAACCAAAAGTGTCCCTTTATGTCAAAAATGGTTTTAGATCAGCTAGAAAACAGCGATAATAAATTTTAATCACTTGCAGAATTGAGCGATAGCGATTTGTGGCGAAATTCGTCATAAAAAAATAAAATAATGACAGCGACAATTCTGCAACTGAGCAAATTTCAGTGTTTTTGAGTTGATTACATTATTGAATATTTTTTATTATAATTACATTATAATTTGTTATAATTATTTATAGTTTTTTATTATATAAAAAATTATGATTTTGTTTTTCAAACTTTATCATACCCGGGATGTCTTGTTTGGACAGATTTAAGCAAGTTATTCCTAAGAATTGCAGGCCTACAGTATAAAAATTCCCATGCAAATAATTGTACCGCTTTTGGTACGTAATTCCAGACAGAATCATACCGCCAGGGAGGTTAAGGGTGGAGCTGACTTTTTATTTGACAGCAGAGATGATCAGAAAGTTCCCCTTAGTGAACCCTTCATGATGTCACCCTTGATAATGGTTCCTGAGAAGCAATCTCTTGTATTGTATGATATCACTTGTGGTTTAGTACTGTTATTCAGCATTTCTAAAGCTGAAATAATATTTGTCATTGCTACCAGACGGTAGACATGTGCAGACTGGAATATTTTGTTTTGTTTTTTCGTTTTCTTTTGGAAAATACATTTATTTAGTTACTCCCGAAAATCATTTTGATTTATGTCGTTTTCGTCGGGAAAGTTTTCGTCCGAAAACGACGAATTTTGATGCTTTGACGAATTTTCGTCGTTCAATTCGACAAAGCATCGCAAATCGTCGTTCTGAATACAGTGAATAGGTAGAGATTGAACGACGAAAATTCGACGATTTTCGATGCTTTGTCGAATTTTCGTCGTTCAATTCCTACCTATATTCACTGTATTCACTGAATACAGTGAATAGGTAGGAATTGAACGACGAAATTTCGACAAAGCATCGAAAATCTTCGAATTTTCGTTGTTCAATTTCTACCTATTCACTGTATTCAGAACGATATTGTATATTGAACGACGAAAATTTGACAAATTTAACAAAAGCATCGAAAATCGTCGGATCTGAACGAAAACGAAAATAAAGCATTTTTTATGTCGGATCTTTCTTTTTCGGACGAAAACAAATGCACATGTCTACCAGATGGCATGATTATTGTACACCTTATATTTATTCCAGCTTTGTTAACCCACAGGTTTATTACAGCAGATCTCTAAATACATAGTATAAATATGTGTACATTGGATGTTTTACCTGACAAATAAGCTAGTTTTGGGAGATAGGGACCTTTGCCAGATGACATGACCTGCCTGCAGACTACATTATAGCTAAACATTACAGCCTGGTAAAGAATCACTGCACAAAGCACTCACACAGTCAAGGGTGTGAGTGTAGCCAAACTAAAGCCTCATACACACGATCGGACTTCAAACAAACTTTTCCGTGAATTTTTGTTCGAAGGCAGGACTTTTTCAGCAAACTTTCCCAAAATCACATGGTTTTTCAGCTCTTTACTGCCACCCTTTGGTCAACTTCTGTTGTCTGATCTTTTGCATTGGTTCTGAGAATGCGTGTTTGTACTTTGGACTTACGTTTGTTGGATTTCTGTACACAAGGCAAGACTTTGCACCATAGGACTTTTGTTGCCGGAAAGTTTGTCTGTTTGCAGAGTAAACTTTTGTCTGAGGAAAACCGAAAAAGTTTGTCCGATGGAGCGTATTTTTTGAAAAACCTGGTCATTTTGACGTTTGTTGTCAAAAAGTCCTATCATGTGTATGAGCCTTTAGAGAGTGGGGTTGATTTACTAAAATTGGAGCACTCAGAATCTGGCGCAGCTGTGCATGGTAGCCAATCGGCTTCTAAATTCTGCTTGCTCAATTAAGCTTTGACAATAAAACCTGGAAGTTGATTCGTTTCTTTACAGAGCTGCACCCGATTGTGCACTCTCCAATATTAGTAAATCTCCCCCAGTAAGTGTAGTACTGTATTCACTTGATTACAAGGTGAAAACAAAGAAAAAAAAGACAGAACAAAAAGAAAAAGAATGCAGACACCACATCTAAGGACTGAAAAGCAGTAATATATATTTTTTTTCTTTTTGAGGCATAGATACGCTTTAAAGTCAAAAGCATAGGAAGCAATGAACTTGACTTTGGCAACCTCATGTTGTTATTCAGTTGTTAACGATTTATTCCTATGGCAATATTTTTGGGTTTTTTTTATTGTCCAAAGGATTGAGTTGCAGTTTTAATTTTATTTCACCAAACACAGTGCACATCTTTACTATACTATAGAAAATAGGTTTCTTTTCTTATATATATGAATATATACAGTATGTAAGGTTTTTATTATATTATCATATAGGGAAAAATAAGCATTGCTATTTAGGGAAGCAGGGGGCTGCATTTGAAGAATCCCAGCTTGTTTATTACTTAGCTATATAATACCCTAGTTCTTTTGTGGAAAAAAAGCCACCAGAGTTTAAAATTCCATAAGAATACCAGCAAATCAATTATAATCCAGGCACAAAGCTTGAACAACCTATAAATTTACAGCTTATGGTATTTTCAAGACCACACAGTAAGTTGAATTATGTTGCAACGCAATGAAATGTCTAATTGGCAGGCACCACTGAAGTAGGACTGAAGTAGGACTCCTTGCCAGCTGTGGTACCTATATCTAAGACTCGGGGGGATTAGACATAATCTTTTTTTTTTTTATTATTGAGAATGATTGTAAACAACTAGTGGGATCAAGGTATTAAAATGTTGTTTCAGGCAATAGTTTATTTCCAGTAAATAAAAAAAATTACTGTTTTATATTTTTGAACTGTGTTCAGTCTAAGGCTGCATTCACACTATAACGCACGTATTTTGCCGCAACAAATTGCGGTGTATTGTACCGCGATTTGCCGCGACAAAACAGGTCGTTTTAATCGTTTTTTTTTACATAACATTGTTGTCTATGCCGAATACCGAAACACGCCTGAAAAAAGCATCCGGGACTTGTTTTGAGCTTCAGGCGTACGTTGTTTCGGCGTTCGGCGTGTAGATGTGAACCATCTCCATAGACAACAATTTAAAATCACCCCTCCAGGGGGGCGTGGCCAAGATGGCGATCTAGAAGGACGCTGGATTTAGAGCTCTGCTGGCTCATTGTCTTTTATCCTGCTCCTAGATGTTTATTTGATTCTGAAACTTTTGTGTTGCTCTCCGGATGCCACCTAAGACCAGAAACAGGGGGAAGAGGTTGGACACTGAGGCACCCAGAGCGGACCTACACGTGGCGACCCCTGCTACACGTGCCTGTAATAGGGCATCACAGATGGAGATGGAGGAGCAGCCGGCGGACATGCAGCTCGGCTTCCAGGAGGTGATGGCAGCGATAGCTGCCTGTCAGGCTACCCTGACTGGTAAGATCGAGGCTGTGCAGTTGGACGTTGGCCTCGTGCGCCGGGACCTGGACAAACTTCGCTCGCAGATGTCGGAGTTAGAGCGGCGGACTGGTCAGATGGAGGACACCGTGCAGGACCATTCTGCGTCCATCCGCACGCTCCAGATGAGGGTGCGAGCCCTGGAGTATAAGGTGGACGACGCCGAAAATAGAAACAGAAGGAACAACCTTTGTATCGTTGGTCTGCCTGAGGGAGTAGAGGGGAAGAACCGACGATCTTTTTAGAGGATCTGCTGAAGGAGTTATTGCCCGCTGCCCAGTTCTCACAGTACTTCACGGTGGAGCGTGCCCATCAAATCCCCCCGGTCCTGGGACCACCAGGAACTCGCCCGCGCACATTTATTTTCAGGGTGCTTAACTTCAGGGATCAGGATGAGATCCTCTGGGCAGCCCGCAAGGCGGGAGATCTGAGATTTCAAAATGGCCCCTTGCTCTTGTTTCTGGACTACTCCACGGAGATTCAGAAAGCCTGCAGGTCTTTTGACCAAGTTAAGGTGGGGCTGCGTGCACGGAACATCAAATACAGCATACTGTTTCCCGCTAAGCTAAGGGTCCAGGACGGAGAGACAGTCAGGTTTTTTTACTGTTCCTTGTGATGCTGCTGCATGGTTGGAGTCGTTGCCCCCTCTACGCTAATGTATGGCTGCTCTTTTAATCCTGATTGTTAACTGTTAACCCTTTTTCTGTGGCTGGGCGTTTCCTACTGGATTGTTCCTAAAGGGTGGCTGTTGGCCTTATTGAACCACTGGAGTCCTTGATGCATCGTCTGCTGACCGAACTGTGTCCCCCCATTTCACCTTTGCTGATGACTGCAGCGTGGCTGCTTCAGTTCTGTTCCTCTGTTCCCTGCTCCGGTGGGAGACCGTGACTGTTTCGACTGCCCGTGGATGATATCGCTGCCCCCCCTCCCCTCTGGTATGCTGACATTGTGGATCCCTCAACTTGGGCTTGGATATTCTGCTTGCATGGGGGTGGTGGGCGGAGGTGTTTTTTTTTTCTTCCTTATGGCTGCTCTGGCAGTGCATCTACTTTGTCCGCGGCCGGACGGTGTCATCTGCTTCTCCCTGCGGAACCCCTATCTCCTTCTGCACTGTTGTCCCCGGTCGTGGTCCCTTGGGGATCGTGGGCTCTCTGCTGTGGACCTGGAACTGTTGGGTGGATGTCGGGTGGTTGGGGCTACGCTGCCCAGGTTGGGGGCTTATAGACTGTGTCTCCCGCTCGGATGCTATAACTGCGGGACTGGACTCTGGTGGCCTTGGGACTAAGGGATCCGTCTGATCCTTTCATGGGGTAAAGACTGCCCACACTGTTTTCCTTCCTTCTCATATTTTTGATATGAGTGTTCTTCTCCTGCACTATACTGGATGAGTAACTAAGCTATGTGCCCCTGAGAACGTTCAGGAGACTGTATGTGTTTAATTGCCAGCATCTCTATGGATCTGCTGGGAGATACTTTCTCGCTCTAGGAGCTAGCCCTCTTTGGACTGTTAGACTGTTAATTCTTGTTGGGGTTCGGGGATATGATGCATCGCCAAGTTTTGCTGGGGGTGCGGGGTGGGAGGGGTAGTTTTCTGCCGTTGCAGATGTTGGGGGTAACCTGTGTTGTGTTGTTATGTCAGGAGTTGTTTTGCTGCTATTATTGCTATGCTACTTCATGTGTATATTGGGTTCACTGTTCTGAATATCAGGGTTTGCTTATCCAGTTAAGGGGCAATGTGCTTTGTTTTGGGTATGTGCTCATGGGGCCTGGTTGGGTGGAGGGGGGGTCTGGAGTGCCATGTTTAATTTATTTTTTGTATAACCTATGGCGAATATCTCTGTGATTTCTTGGAATGTCCGGGGACTAAACTCAGCTACTAAGCGATCCCTGGTCTTTAAGTACTTGCAGAGATACAACCCTCATATATGTTTTCTCCAGGAAACGCACCTGGTAGGCAATAGAATCCTGGGTCTCCGGAGGGCATGGGTTGGGGCCCATTACCACGCTACTTATTCCACCTATGCGAGGGGGGTGAGCTTGCTGGTCCACAGGTCCCTCCCGTTCCGAGTGCAGACTGTCCGAACGGACCCCGGTGGCAGGTTTATAATTGTACATGCTGTGCTCTACAATAGGGAGTTGGTTTTGGTGGGCTTGTATCTCCCCCTACTGCGGCTGAACAATTATTATATGATATCATGCAGATAGTGCTGGACTTTAATACGCAGGAGGTTTTTATTTTTTGAGATTTTAATATGGTGCCCTCGCAGGACCTGGACAGGCTGTATGCTGCTGCCCGCCCCTCGTCGGGTCTATCACATTGGGCTGACACGTTTGCTCTCACGGATGTGTAGCGTAATTTCCATCCCTCTGCTCGGGAGTACACCTGTCACTCCTCCTCCCACCGTGCTCTGTCCCGCATTGACTTGGTTTATGCCTCTACTGGGGCGTTGAGGTGGACGAGGAGGGTTGAGCACTTACCTTGTGGGATTTCGGATCATGCCCCTCTCCACCTTTCTATCTCCCTCGGGGAATCTCCGAGTATACGGCTTTGGCGTCTGTCCAGGTTCTGGGCCATGGATGAGAAGCTGCAGGAGCCCATGGTCGAGGCCATCTGTAATTATTGGACCCTGAATGGGGATTCTGTTAGTGCTAATGGTTTGTGGGATGCTTTCAAGTCTTGGGTAAGGGGAGAATATATTTCTCACATTGCTGCGCTACAGAGGGAGGCCTCTAAGGTTCTGGAGGCGCTGGAGGGGGAAGCTGCTCAGTGCGAGAGGAGATTTGTTCTATCACCTGATGAGGCTACACATCGAGCTTGGCAGGGCGCGTTGCGTGATCTCTCTCTACATAATGTGGAACAAACTAAGAAGTCCATGCTGTACTCTAGGCAGAGAATATTTGAACATGGTAACAAAAATGGCAGACTGCTGGCATGGTTGGCGAGGTCCCAGGGGTCCTCTACGCACATAGCTGGTGTCTGGGATGCCCGGGGGGAACTGGTGACTTCTCCTGAGGACATTAATTCTCGATTTTTCGAGTTCTTTCAGGGAGTGTACTCCTCTAGGTTTGGCTGCTCAGTCGCAGACCTACAGGATTACCTGAATGACATCCCCTTCCCATCCCTGTCTGATGAGCACAGAAAGCAACTGGAAAGTGACATATCTCTGGAGGAGGTCCAGGCTGGGATTGGGGGTCTGCAGAGCGGCAAGACCCCGGGCGCAGACGGCCTTCCTGCTGAGTTCTACTCGCAGCATGCTGACACCCTTGCTCCTAGACTCAAGGCCTTATTCTCTGGACTTGCGGAGGCCGAGGCGCTTCCAGCGTCTATGGAGGAGGCTGTCATTGTCCTGATACCCAAGCCTGGTAAGGACTTACGAGACTGTGCATCATATAGGCCTATCTCGTTGCTAAACGTGGACGCCAAGATTTTGGCAAAGATTCTAGCTACCCGCCTGTCCGCAGTGATTTCCACGTTGATACATGTAGATCAGACTGGATTCATGCCGGGCAAGGGCACGGATATTAATATTAGGCGACTTTTTTTGAATCTTGCGATCCAGCATGAGAATATAGGGACCCGAGTCATTGCCTCTCTCAATGCCGAGAAGGCATTTGACTTGGTAGAATGGGAATATCTTTGGGGGGTTCTGGGGCGGTTTGGTTTTGGCCCTGGTTTCCTCTGGTGGATTCGGCTGTTATATCGGGCGCCGAGGGCCAGGGTACACACTAGTCATGAGAAGACTGGAATATTTTGTTTCGTTTTTTCGTTTTAGTCCAGAAAATAAATTTATTTAGTTACTCCCGAAAATCGTTTTGATTTATTTCTTTTTCGTCAGGAAAGTTTTCGTCCGAAAACGACGATTTTCGATGACTTTGTCGAATTAAACAACGGAAATTCGACAAAGCATCGAAAAGCGTCGTTCTGAATACAGGGAATATACCTATTCCCTGTACTCAGAACGACGATTTTCGATGACTTTGTGAAATTGAAAGACGGAAATTCGACAAAGCATCGAAAATCATCGTTCTGAATACAGTGAATATACCTATTCACTGTATTCAGAACGACGATTTTCGATGACTTTGTGAAATTGAACGACGGAAATTCGACAAAGCATCGAAAATCGTCGGATCTGAACGCATCGAAAATCGTCGGATCTGAACGAAAACGAAAATAAAGCATTTTTTGTCGGATCTTTCGGTTTTCGTTTCTTGCGCTTTCGTTTTCGTTCATTAAAGCGATAACGAAAATACCAGATTTTCGGCCGAAAATGCATTCTAACGAAAACGAATGCACATGTCTAGTATGCACGAATGATTGGGTTTCTGAGTCCTTTCACCTCCACAGGGGTACGCGTCAGGGGTGCCCTCTGTCCCCTGGCCTGTTTGCCTTGGTGCTGGAGCCCCTGGCGATTTTGGTCCGGGAGTCTCTGGTGGTTCTGGGGCATGCTGATTGGTGGGCTGGAGGAGAGAATATCCCTCTACGCCAAAGACACCTTACTGTACTTGAACGATGCGGGCCCGTCCCTGTCTGCTGCTCTAGATCTGTTTGACAAGTTCATGTCCTTGTCTGGTATCCGTATTAACTGGTCGAAGTCAGTTCTCTTTCCTCTAGAGTAGACCCACAAACTGTAGCTTTGTCCAGTCCCACGGTGCTGCAATGGGTTGCCGAATTCAAGTATCTCGGGGTTAGGGTGGTTAGGTCCCCATCACAATACTGCACACTTAACGTGCTACCCTTGCTTCGCCTTCCGTTGAATTCAATTGGTCGAATTAACATCTTGAAGATGATTCTCCTACCCAAATTTACTTATGTATTCCGGAACAGCCCGGCCTGGATTCCGGCGGCCTTCTTTCGGGAAGTGGATAAGTGTATTTTCTCCTTTATCTGGAATGGGGCCATTCCTAGATTGGCTAAGTCCACACTACATCTACCTATACACCTTGGGGGTCTGGCGCTCCCGAATTTTAAAATCTTTTGTTGGGCTGCAATGTTGGTCACAGTGTACTGGTGGTTTGGTGCCAGGCGCTCTAATGCTGCGGTGTGTGTGGAGGCAGCCTGGCTGGGCTCTCTTCAGGCACTGCAGAATCTGGCTTGTAGAGGTATTGTCATGGACAGTCTGGCCCATCGGTGGGCACATCGGCGCGCACGGGCGCGCGCATGCGCGGAAGCGGCGCATCGGCGCGCACAGGCGCGCGCATTCGCGGCACCATAGCGCGCACGGGAGCGCGCACCAGCGGCGGCGGCGCACGTGCACGTGGGGACGCCGTTCTGGTGCCAAATCCAGCTTTAAAAGGGATCTGATCCCTGTGCTTCTTGCTGTCCTGTCTACAGCGTCTCTGTGAGCTACCAGCGTCTGTATCCTGATTGACCCTGATCCTGACTACCCGGCTTGAACCTGTTGTACCTGTCTGCTACCTGCCCTGATCTCGGCTTGCTCGACCATCCCTCGGATTATCCTCTGTACTTCTGCTGCCCGCCTGTTGTTGACCCGGACTGGAATCTGACCCTGCCTGTACCGACCCTACCTGCTCCTGCACCCCAAGCCAGCCAGTGGACTTACCTACGGGGACCTGTTCCAGCTTGTACTACGGAACACCTCCCCCGCTTCTGCTACAACTCCAGCTCCCAGCTGCCCTACAGTGAGCCTGAACCATCAACCTGCACAAGTACTTCTACGTGTCTCCACGTGTCTCCAGGAACCACCGACTCTGCTCACGGGCCCAGCACCCGCCAGTACCAGGCGCTTGTGCGACTCTGTAGTCCCGAACCTCCTGTCTGCACTATCAGGGGTCCCGGGATCAGAGAAGCAAGGGCTGCCACTCCCTGCACGCCGGGCTCGTACCACCAGGGACGTGACAGGTATGCAGGCCTATGTTGGTCTGCCGGACCCGACTAGAGTAACCCTTAAGGTGTGGATAGCGGCGAGGCGTAGGTTCTTTCGGGAGGGGTGTTGGGCCCCCGGTACAACCTTTATGGGGAATCCTAAGCTACCTCACTTCCAGTCCATACCTGACCCTCAGGTTTAGGCAAGATTTGGTATTAATACTCTCAAAGATATTATGCCGTCGGGTACTTTGCTGTCATTCTCGCAATTGACTCGGAGTTATGAGCTGCCTGGCTGGATGGTCTGCCCTGTATGGTGTGTTGCTTCCCGTTGACTCCCTCGAATTGACTAGGCTATGGGACTCTTGGAAGTTGGATATCCCGGATTTGGAGAGGGAGGATTGGGAGGATTGTCTGGAGCGTGCTCCCAAATTGGTAGTATCTGCGGGTGACAAGCTTGTGCAGACGAAATTTCTGCATTTAGTCTATTTCACCCCAGTGCGTCTGGCTAGGATCTTTCCTGGCAGGGATCCGCTGTGCCCGCGTTGTCGGGTGGGGCAGGGCACTTTCATGCACATGTTTTGGGAGTGTCCGGCTCTGAGGCCCTTTTTGACAGGAGTATTTGATCATCTTAATGCCCGTATGGAGCTTTCGGTCCCCGTTGCGCCTGCACTGGCTCTGCTGGGCGTTATGGACGACGAGCAAAGGTCCCATCATTGTAAGCTACTGATTTTATACCTCTTATTCTATGCCAAAAAGGAAATACTAATTAATTGGACCTCTTCTGCCCCCCTTCTGTGTCCGCGTGGGAAAATAGGGTAAACGCAGCACTGCCACTATATAAGTTGACCTATATCAGTCGTGGGTGTCCCTGGAAATATGATAGGGTGTGGCGGCCATGGATGGAGCTCTGACCGCCTGGGAGGCGGGGTGGCTCTTGGGGCAAACACCACGCAGTGGCTCCCTGGGGGGCGTCCCGTCTTCCTTCCTGACTCCTTGATGTGGGTTGCAATCCTGTTTATACTGTTGAATGTGCATGGTATGTGAAATACGTGATTGTCATGTTTTCTAGTACATCATTTTTGTCCGACAAACTGACTATATTGCTGTTATGTTATGTATTTGTTTCTTCTTCAATAAAGCACTCCTGATTGTTAAAAAAAAAAAAAAAAAAAAATCACCCCTCCAGCGGCACGAGCGTCGGGCGTACGGCGTAAAAACGCCTAGGTGTAAGTGCAGCCTAAGATATACAGTACATACTCGTGTTAAATGTCTCAGTTTGTCATGGCTTATGCCGCGTACGCACGATCAGGCATTTTTCCCGGCCAAATCACATCGGAATTCCGACGGAATTCGATCGGAAAAATATAGAACATGTTGTACATCTAAAGTCTGATGGAATTCATTGGAATTTCCGATTAAAAAACGCAGATGGAGCTACACACTATTGGAAAATTCAATGGAAAAAGTCCATCAGAAATTCTGATCGTGTGTACGGGGCATTACGCATACCTAGAACTACAAAAATTCTTATCATTCTGCTTTAAAGCCTTAGTTTATGCCAAAAAATGTAAATAAATAAAGAGAGAATAGGCATAAGGTACTTACTCAGTCACATTTATATAGTAATTAGTGCATATTTATAGCACTGATCGCAGTATAAATGTGAATGGCACCAAAAATGTCAAAAGTGTCCGATGTGTCCACCATAACGTCGCAGTCCCAATAAAAATTGCAGATCGCTGCCATTTCTAGTAAAAAAATAAATAATAAAAAATTATAATAAAAATGTCGCCTATTTCGTAAGTGCTATAACTTTTGCGCAAACCAGTCGCTTATTACCAAAAATATGTAGAAGAATACGTATCGCCCTAAACTGAGAAAAAAAATGTTTTTTTTTTTTTTAAATTGGGATATTTATTATAGCAACTAATTTCCCATGAGTAAGTCACGTGACCGTGACGCAATGCGTAGGGGGAGGAGCCACAAGTATGGAAACCAGCGGAGGTTCTCTCATACGTTACTCAGCAATACTGAGCGGCTTGTATTTTGAACGGGGATCCGTGAGTGTAACTTGTTGCGTGCCTCTTTGCCGGAACTGCTTTGTTAAACAGTACTGTGCTGTGGTATGTTTTTTTCCTTCTTACATGTACCGTGGACCGCACTGAGCGATGTCAATACATCTACATGAACCAGGATTTTAGATGCACTTGGTGGATGGACGTTGATAGTTGCTGAATTGATTTGCATACCTTTGGATCCTGTGGAGCTGGGATTATGGATATTATCATTTGCTATAGGACTGTTTTTAGCATCTAGCACCTACACGATTAATATTATTTTCATAGTCATTTATTCATCTTTGTATATGTATATACTATTGTGAACTTGTTGTGTCAGCGGGATTCACTTGATATTTGACACTGCTTGGCTGTCAATGTATGATTGTTAGCCCCATCATGGTGTGTATTCACTGCATGTTTTTCACAATATTAGTTGTAATTTATCACATGTTTTCTTGGTTGGTGCACCAGTCATGTAATGCAGCTTGTTACATTTGGTCATTAATTTTTGTGGTGTAATTATTAGTTGTAGTAGCGCTGTATTATTACATATATTTTTTAAGTAAAAAATATTGTATTTTTTTTCAAAATTGTCGCTCTTTTATGTTTATAGCGCAAAAAATTAAAACCGCACAGGCGATCAAATACCACCAAAAGAAAGCTCTGCTTGTGGGGAAAAAAGGACGTCAATTTTGTTTGGGAGCCACGTCGCACGACCGTGCAATTGTCAGTTAAAGCGACGCAGTGCCGGAAGCTGAAATTTCACCTGGGCAGGAGGGGGTATATGTGCCCAGTAAGCAAGTGGTTAAAAGAAATACGGAAACAGTTAAAGACAGACATTAAGAGTGCCTGATTATGCCCACCTTTTCCACCCAGCTCCTTCAATTTGTTCAAACCATATTACATCTTCTATAAATACAATTTGATCTATGAATGGAAGGGGCTGACCTTTCCTTCCTCCGCCTGTCCTCCTTTCAGAGATCACATTTAACTGATAGAAGCTGTAGTACTGGCTTCAATGAATGGAGGAGCTGGGCAGAAAGGACAGCCATAGTTGAGCACTCGTGATGAACACCACCTGGGACAGCTCCCTTAGTTCTAATATAACACATCATGCCAAAAGATTACAGTTTCGGGAATGGGGGGCATCGGAGGGGGAATGTTTCTGCTAAACATGGACACAGCAGTACGACGGACACATCTCTCTGAAATATAATAAAATGCTTGGTAGCAGAGATTCTTTGCAGTGCCATGAGTGATATAGGTAGATACTTCCTACCCTCTACTCTACACTTTCCAATTGTTAGCAAAGCTTCGATAAGTTGAATTAAATCCTTATTTACATTTTTTATCTGGCATATTCAACCTTTTTCCATATTCCTTTCATATCTATGATGTATTACGACAGGTATTAAATTACCATCTGTAAATCTGGTCTGCACTCAATTATTGTTAGGTCTTAAAAGAACAAATTTCTCTTCCAACATTTTTTTAAACTATACAAAGATAAATAAAGATGTTGCTTTAGCACATTCACAGAACTCACAGAAAATTTGTTTCAGTTCTTGCCAAAAATATTATATTATTTCTAACATAGATAGATGGTGATTCAGTAAAAAAAAAAAAAAACATAAGTCCCCAGAAGAAGACCGGTGACGTCTCTTCCGGGTATGGCCAAAGCCGGAAGTTTTAACAGGGGTTTGCTGATCCCTGACCCCTCGGTCGTTTTTATCAATCGCAATACTGCAATTTTAACTGTGAGGCCTGACCGAGGGACTTGTCGTAAAAGACACATAGTTTTCCTTGACAAGTTCCTTGTTAGGCTTGTCGAGAAACTCGACAGGCTTTCTTCTCGACAGGCTTTCTTTGCATACACACGGTCAATACCAAATCTCCTCGTTGTCAAACGCGGTGACGTTTACCACATACGACGGCACTATAAAGGGGAAGTACGATTCCATTGGCGCCACCCTTGGGGCTGCTTTTGCTAATCTCGTGTTGCCGCGTGTTAGTAAAAGTTTGGTGAGTGACGATTCACGCTTTTCAGTCTTCATGCTTTCAGATCGATTTCTGCCGCTTAGTTTGTGCTTGTGGGTTCGTATCTTGTCTTTCAGGACGTGTGGTCAGGTCGTATTTGTTTTACAGTGCGTTCCTGTCCGCTTGTTTCTGGTTTTCAGATCGTTTTTCATAGGACTTGCTGTGCGGTCTGTTTAGTGCGTTCTGATTAGACGTTCGTTTCTAGCCATGTTGCAGGCACTTGCTCGTCGTCGGCGATGTGTTATGCAGTCAGTGTGTGTAGGTCTGCTTGTTTTAGACCTAGACAAGTCCATGAACAGGGAGAGGAACCAATTCTCGCATATGCCTCTGCTGCGGGAGATCCAAGAAAATAATCCTGATTACTACAGGAATTTTCTGAGGATGTCTGACCCCGTATTCCAGCACCTCTTGGCTTTGGTGTTGCTATATATCACCAGGCAGGACACCGTTATGTGGGAAGCCATAAGTGCTGAGCAGAGGCTAGTTGCCACGTTACGCTATCTGGCAACTGGGAGAAGCCTTCAGGCCTTATAATCCCGGATACCTGCTCTGCAGGACGACTATATGAGGGTACGTTTTCTCCTTTAATATCACATTTAATGTATTTAATGTATGCTAATGTATTGTATTTATTTCCTCCTTCCCTAATTTCCATGATTGTAATATGCTGTGAATGTCCCCTTTGTCCCCATGCATTCTGTAAGCTCTTATTGCACCTTTTTTGGCCTACATGCATATTTCCCTTCACTTACCTCCCCAGCATTCTAACCTGGGCCCTAACTCATCTGGCCCGCCCCCTCTCCCCCTCTAAAATGTGTTATAAAGTATAGCTTCCCCATTTATTTATTTTTGTAGAGGTCCCAAACTCATCTAGCCCCCCCCCCCCTCTAAAATGTGTTATAAAATATAGCTTCCCCATTTTTTTTGTAGAGGTCCCAAACTCATCTAGCCCCCCCCCCCCCCCGCTCTAAAATGTGTTATAAAGTATAGCTTCCCCATTTATTTAGTTTTTGTAGAGGTCCCAAACTCATCTAGTCCCCCCCCTTTCCCATAAATATTGACAATGGTCCATCAGAGGGGGTGATGAATGTGATAATTGGGCCTTATATTTTTGGTGTAAAATTTAAACTAAATGTTAGAATGATGATTATGACTTTGTATAACCTGCTTGCAATGTTATGTGCAAAAGTATTTTTTTATTTTATTTGGTTTGATTCCACAGCTTCTGTCCATGCCACAGGAATGGCAGACTGTGGCATTGGAGTTTGCTACGCGGTGGAGCTTCCCCAACTGCGGTGGAGCTATTGATGGGAAGCACGTCCGCATCGTGCCTTCACCCTGTTCTGGTTCCGAATTGTTTAACTACAAGGGGTTTAATAGTATTGTGCTGATGGCGGTGGTGTCAGCACAGTACGAATTCCTCTATATGGATGTGGGGAAGAACGAACGGATGTCGGATGGGGGAGCCTTCAGGCAGACGGAGTTTGCGCTTCGTCTCCAGAGCGATGATCTTGCATTGCCACCAAATGCAGAGAATGTGGAAGGACTCCCCTTTGTGTTTTTGGCTGATGAAGCTTTTGGCATGAGGCCATTCCCCCACCGGACACTCACCCCAGAAAGGAGGGTGTCAACTACCGGCTGGCCAGAGCCCGAAGAGTTGTGGAGAATGCCTTTGGTATAATGGCCAGCTGGTTCCGCCTGTTTCTACCCTCATTGCATATGGCGTAGTATAAATGGAACTATATCATTTTTTGCTGCTGCATCTTGCATAATTATTTAAGGAGACAGTCTCCGACCTATATGGTCACAGTTGGGCCCGAGGCCGGACTTTTTCTCTGGTGAAATCAACTTGCCGGGCCTAGAACCTGCCCGTACTGGCTTGCCCCCCCAAAGTGCCCATGCAGTCCGGGATGTTCAATATTGCATGGGTAGGGGGGCCATACCTTTGCAAGACAATCTGTAAATTTTACTTTTGTGCAAAAACCACAAAAAATCTGTTTAAAATCCATTTTTGATGTCTCGCTTGTTTTTTTTTAGCTGTCTCCTAATTGTTCCTAGTGTACTACATGTAGTGTCAAGTGTATTTTCAACTTACAGCCATTTCACAGGTAACAGCAAAACTAAACACATCTAAAGTTCTAGGTTATCTAAAAAAAACAAGACACACTTTCTTGTTGGTTTGACCCAAATTTTACTTGGTGCATATTCACACACATAGGGCCAGATTCTCAGCGGTGCTACGACGGAGTATCTCAGATATCCCGTCGTTTCGCCGTTTTTTTTTGACTCGTATCTATGCGAGTGATTCCTAGAATCACTTTGGCATAGATACGCCTGAAGATCCGACAAGTGTAATACCATTACACTTGCGGATCGTAGTTGTAATGACAACTCCGGCCACTAGGTGGCCTTTACGTTGTTTTCTCATTTGCCTATGCAAATGAGGCTACTACGCCGATTCCCGATCGCTTTTACGCCGCCCCGTCGTCGTTTACGTCGTTTACGAACTCGTAAGGTTACCCCTGTTAATATGAGGGTTAACCTTACGCAGTACCGTCGGATGCCGTCGGGTGCCGTCGGATGCCATGTTAAGGATGGCGTCGGGTCATTGTCGGCTTTTTCCGTCGATTACGTAGTTTTACTAACTCGTTCGCGAATAGGGCATTGCGTAGTGTCGATCACGTAGTTTTGACGTCGGTTTCCACGACGCTTTCCGACGTGCGCTGGAGCATGCTCACTGGGCTTTTTCCCCAGCCGGCGCATGCGCAGTTCGTTCGACGCGGGGGTGCGCTTAATTTAAATACAAGCCGACCCCGTTGATTTACGCGGGCTTACGCTGGGCGATTTACTCTACGCCTCCGCAAACTACGGAGCAAGTGCATGGAGAATACGGCACTTGCTCTGTTACGTTGCGGCGGCGTAGTGTATATAGCTTACGCTACGCCGGCGAATTTGTATGAGAATCTGGCCCATGGTCTTTGTCAATTTTTTTTTTTTTTAGTTGCCATAAACAAAAAATAAAAACAGAATCTTATATAGCACAAAATGTAACAATATAAACCTCTAGGCACTAACGCAGACAATGTTTTTTTTTTTTCAAAATTGTCTACCTGCCCATAGTACGATGGGGTGTTGGCACCCCTGGACAAGCCAAATTTCCAGGATGCACACTGTCATTTTAGGGTCAACATCAGCTATCTGCCATCATGGGTGATCAATGGACGTATTTTGTGGGTGCAATCCCTTCTTCCTTTCACCTACTTGAGCAGCGAGGAAGGGGTTGCACCCACAAAACACGGACATATATATCCCGAGATGGCAGATATCACATGTTTACCCACTGTGTGCATCCTCAAATTTTGTCTTGAAAGAAAAAAAATTAGAAATTTGGTGCTAAAACTGGGAACCAAAACATTTTCTTTATTTTATTTGCTCCCCAAGTCCTCCATTATGTCCTTCAAGCTTTTATCAATAAATACCATTTTTTGCTTGATTTCAGACATCTCCCTACTGCACGCCTTTATTTGGAGGAGTAGATTTGGGGTCTTGGCATGGGAGGATCAAGGCCTTTCTTCTGGCACATAATCATCCCCTAAAAAAAAAAAAGGGCATTACACATCTGCAGGCCTACATCTTGTATTACCTGAAGCTGTGGTGACTAGTGTTGAGCGGAATACGCCATATTCGATTTCGCGATATTGCGCGAATATATAGAAGAATATTCACGAATATTCGCTTATATCGAATATTCGTGATATTTAATCCAAAAGAAAATCATTGCGAAATTCTCATAAACGGAGATCATTTCCTGTATTACTAAACTAATATGCACTAAACACAAACTCTACACTAACTCTACTTAAAAGAAAGGAGAATAAGGGGACAAAAGAAGGGCGGAGAAGATAATCGCGCAATATTCCTATTACGCGATTATCTTCTCCGCCCTTCTTTTGCAACAGAGCCAATCAGAATAACTTGAATATTCGGCAAAAGGAATATCACGCAATATTCCTTTTGCCGAATATTCAAGTTATTCTGATTGGCTCTGATGCAAAAGAAGGGCGGAGAAGATAATCGCGCAATATTCCTTTTGCCGAATATTCAAGTTATTCTGATTGGCTCTGATGCAAAAGAAGGGCGCATCAGAGCCAATCAGAATAACTCGAATATTCGGCAAAAGGAATATTGCGCGATTATCTTCTCCGCCCTTCTTTTGCATCAGAGCCAATCAGAATAACTCGAATATTCGGCAAAAGGAATATCGCGCAATATTCCTTTTGCCGAATATTCGAGTTATTCTGATTGGCTCTGATGCAAAAGAAGGGCGGAGAAGATAATCGCGCAATATTCCGTTTGTCGAATATTCAAGTTATTCTGATTGGCTCTGATGCAAAAGAAGGGCCGAGTAGCTGATGCGATTCTTTTATGTTGCCGAAAATTCGCAATGCGAATTTTCGGCAACATAAAAGAATCGCATCAGGTACTCGGCCCAGGGTCTCTCTCTAATCATACCAGCAATGCTTTTAGACGTCGATGGAGATCACTAGGATGTGATCTGTTTTAAAAATAAATTTGAAAAAATACGAATATTCGCCATAGCGAATATTCGCCGCAATATTCGAGTTATTCGCGAATACTCGAATATGCAATATTCGTAGCGAATATTCGCAATGCGAATATTCGTGAGCAACACTAGTGGTGACAGATACTGACCTGTTGTAGTAACTTCAACCACTTCTCCTTCCTCCACATACTGAGGTCTGGGTGGGCGCTGAGTGGGCTCCTTGCGAGGAGGGCGCTGAGGTGTGGGCTCCTTGCGAGGAGGGCGCTGAGGTGTGGGTTCCTTGCGAGGAGGGCGCTGAGGTGTGGGCTCCTTGCGAGGAGGGCGCTAAGGTGTGGGCTCCTTGCGAGGAGGGCGCTGAGGTGTGGGCTCCTTGCGAGGAGGGCGCTGAGGTGAGGGCTCCTTGCGAGGAGGGCGCTGAGGTGAGGGCTCCTTGCAAGGTCTGTTTTTTTTCAGGATCAGAGGAGTGGTATCCTCCTAGTCTTCTGTCCCCTATGAGAATGAAACAAAAAGTACACTTAGCACACACATATTTGAGGGAAAAAATAGGAATATTAAACATTGCTTGGAAGTGGAGTACAAGTGTCTGTTTGGGCAGTTACAAGCAAAAGTATTTTTATTGTTCAAATACAGATCTTCATTTTTAATTATTATTTAATTATTATTTCATTTCTAGTCATCTCCATGTTTATTTATTTTTTGGTGTCAAGTTACCACCATTGTAACATTATTGTTTGGTCTTATCTGATCTGTCCCTTTATAATTAGACCTTTTTTTTTTATCTTAAAGTTAACTTGACTACTCACAAGCTAAATTTTTGGTTGGAGGAAAAACACATAGACAAGTATGAACAAGGGAGCACTGAATAACCTTTTTAGGGTGACCCACACAGGGGCTCCTGTACATTTTTAGGAGTGTCTACATGTGTGAAACGTGTCCCAAAAAGGTGAGTATTCAAGAATAGAATTTGCCAAAAAACATGTCTTTTACCAAAGGTGCGTTCCCGTCTCATACTTTATTCTGAGCATGCGCGGGTTTCTAAGTGTAGCGTCCCCTTACTTTCAGTATGGGGACTGCACTAAAATTAGTTGGAATGGGAGAGTTACATTGCTCCCATTCATGATTTATCTAAATTGTGACCTCTGTCATTCCAGAAGGGTCCACTGGGTCAGTCTGCATTCTAGGGATGCAGACTGACCCTAGAATGCAGTCTGCATCCCTAGAATGCAGACTGACCCAGTGGACCCTTCTGGAATGACATAGGTCACAATTTAGATAAATCATGAATGGTATCATCTCTGGTCAAAGCAAAGAATGGAGGGCGCATCGACCTAGTGTGATACCGCTAAATGAATTTTATTAAAATGTTAAAATCAATCATTATACTCACAATACGGAGTTAAAATCAGACTTTGGTCGGCAGTTGGCGGCAGAGGGGTTTCTGGCAGAATTGGAGGAGTTTTTCCCTCGCGGGGCATTCTGGGGAGGGGTATATCTGTGACGGGTGTCATGTGTTCTAAAATCTTTGCAGGGTCCCAGTTCTAGATGCGGCATCCACCTTTAGGGTGCGCGCATCCATGGACCCCGCCGGCGTGGCCCACCTAGCCAAGCTTACAGGCTTCACCAAGCCTCAACCAAAGGCGAAAGGGGACCCCAGTGATTCACTGGGTTCCCAGTCCAATTGAAAGGATCCCAGGATGGGTGCTGTGTGATTGGGGGAATCGGCTTGAGGGGAACCCGAAGGCAGGTTGTCCAACAGGGCTTGACAAACCAATCGGGGATCTGGTGACCGGGATGTTGACAGGTACGCTTTACTGTCTCCCGTTGACCTGTGCTAGAGTCTACTGGGAGGATTCGCTCTGTTGATCCACCTAATCTCATCTAAAGCAATTAGCCTGTGGCAGAGGCCCTAGAGCCGGGTCTGTGTGACAGGCCTGTTCCTCATAGAAATCCAAAGTGACACCTCGGCTGCCAGGCTCGTGCGAGAGACCTGTCCGTGGGCACTTCACCCACTCAGGCAGCAGTGGCGACGAGTTTACAAATTGGTACTACTGAGGGCAGGACTGCCCTGTTCATGTCTAGGCCTGACACCGAAAAGTTCTCCTCTTCTTTCATCAACCTTTTTCCCTTCCTAACTGAAGTTGATGTTGGCTGTGTTGGCCTGGAAAAAAGGCATTGGAAAAAACGCTATTGACTGTCTGGACCTCCGCTCACTATTTTGTTCCTGCATCACACCCCTAGACAACGCTAGGGTAACTTAAAGTGCTGATCCCAACAATCAATCAGCGGCTCCTTCGGGGGTAGCACTACACGTGGGGGCTCGTAGTCCGGGATTCGGCTGTTATCCCTCTCAACCAAAAGTGAGTGATTATTTACTAAAGAGCGGAGAGAGTCCAGTGTTGTGTATTGAACTGTCCGGCGGAGAGGGAGTTAACCTCACATCGCTAAGCTGGGGGCTTACGTGCAGCACAGCATGCGCCTGCAACGTGTCCGGACAAGTTCTTTCAAGTGGGAGGAGTCACCCTCCCTGCGTGAGACGTACACTGGGATTTTGCGCCAGACGAGTGACGGAACGCCCATCTGCGCCAGAAGGCAGAACCACCATTTTCTTTGAGAAGGACGGATCACTGTTGGAGATGTCCACAATCTTGAAGACCCCACCTGCCATAAGGCGCCCCACGACTGTACTGGGTTTGCCCTCTGAGCCTGCAGGGTTCACAATGCCCGTGACGGATATGGGCATTCGTCTGTCCACGGCGGAACAGTTTGTTTTGCTGTCTTCTGAAGGGACAGAGATGCTGGGACTCTCCTGCTCCAGATGTGAGGAGTTGGCCGTCTGCCTCCTGCCCTTTTCCCGGTGTCATCGGTGCCAGGCTCTTCTGTTTTCTACTACGCTCGTGGTCAAACGCCCAAAGGAGTATTTTATGGACCGGGCTTTAGGAGTCATCACCGCGGGAGTGGAGGCCCTGTGGAAAGAAATCCCCTCCTCCAGGGAAAACACAGAGTTGAGGCCCCAGAGAGAGGGAAGTACCACCGCCCCGTCCACCAGGACTTCATTACCGGCTGCTTTGTTCTCTCACCCTCAGAAGGCAGGCCCCTCGGACGGGACGAAGGATGCCAACAACCATGCGGGCCGACACCACTGGCGAGGTTGTCTCCGTTGGCGCCGCCTCCATCAGGTGCATAGCCACGGGAGAGAGGCCTCCCTGACCAATCGATTGGGGTGCAATAAGGGAGCTTTGTCGACCTGCTACGGCCACCGCTGCAACCCGGGCTCTAAACTACCTCCCTGCTGCAGCGGAGGATTCCTCTGACCCCGAGTTTCTATCCAGTGGATTGCAGGCGGATGGTGGGGACTTACCCGATTGCCGTTTTGAGCCACGATTCCCCGAGCAACAGGGCTTTGGGGGACTTTGGGGCTCCACAAAGAGGAGGAAGAAAAAGAAGCGTCCTGTTCGGAGCGAGTTGTGTGAACCGGGAGTTGTAGGTGTTGCCCACCTTAGGCACTCACCTCGAAGGAAGTTACGGACAAGTATGCCCCCCCCCATCCTGTTGAACTGTTTTTTTTTCCCCCCTGATCCTCCAGAACCACATAAACTTTTGTGCAGAACTCTTGGGAGGGGTTTGGGTTCAGTCAGTTAGAATAGTGGGCCTTGCACAAACTTTCTGCCACAGTTTGTGAAAAACTGTGGACGATTGCGAGAGGACTTTTTTTTAATTTTCCTCTCCCTCTTTGTTGCTACTTCCGCACCTTTGATTTTTTTCTTGGGACTGCTGCAGTACCAGCGCACTGACCGCTAGGGGCAGTGTTCTGCACCATGACTTTGCAATGAGAAAAAAAAAAATGTGTTGAGTCTACTACTCTGACTTTCTTGCATAACCAAAAGTATTTCTTCCACAGCACTTACAAGGAACACGACGAGGAAATTGAGACTCCCGTCGAGGAAAAAGATAACTTGTTCTCTTTTTTCCTCATCGAGTTCCTTGACAGTTTTCTCGATGAAAAGCATACACACGACCGTTTTCCTCAGCAAAAAAGCTCTACCACCAAGTTTCTTGATGGATTCTGTCGAGGAAAACGGTCGTGTGTACGAGGCCTCAGTCTACACATTGCCTTTTTAATAAATGTTACTTAATACTACACCATGATGAGGTCTCTTTCCCTTATTCCATGTGCAATGTTTTGTGATGGACTATACCCTATGGAGATCACACTAGTAACTTGATGCCTATGGTCTCTGTATTGGAGGTGAGTGGCCATTGCACATGGTGGTGGAGTCTGTTTGAATCTTTGAATTTAACACTGGATTATAATTGATGACACTTGGATTTCCTTTTGAAGCACTCAGTTTTTCACCAATAAGAACTTTCTGTTTTATGACCACTATTGGCACTGGACCTTTTTATTCACATTATTATTACATTTGATGTGATTGTTCATGTTTTTGAACCTTTATATTTTTGGTATTGATCACTGATATATTATTTAACGCTGCTCTATTATCAATTATATATACTTTTATTGGTGTAAGTGACACTATAAGAGTTGGCAGCTTTCTATATTCATATATTCACTTATTCACATTTATTTGTATTTATCTTTCTTGTCTGTTTTACTTATGCCGCGTACACACGGTTGTTTTTTGTGATGAAAAAAACCCCCAAAGTTTAAAAAAACTTAATTTAAAATGATCGTGTGTGGGCAAAACGTTGTTTTACAAACAGAAGCATAGTGAACAGAGTTTAGTATGCTTCACTTATAAATGGATACATGAGTGATTATTGCGCAAATACCGTGTAAGAAAAAAAAGTTGCAATGACCGCCATTTTATTCCCTAGGGTGTCTGCTAAAAAAAAAAATATATAATGTTTGGGGGTTCTGATTAATTTTCGAGCAAAAAAAATATGATTTTTACATGAAGGAGAGAAGTGCCAAAATAGGCCCGGTGATTAAGTGGTTAAGCTTTGACAAAAAAAGTGGAAGCTGCACCTGATTTTGCACTCCACAGTATTAGTAAATCAACCCCTTTGATTCTTTAAGATTCTTTTTATAACCAATCATGTTGCTGACCTGTGCCAAGCTATGTTGATGCCCGGTTCCAACTTTTTTGAGATGTGTTGCTGCCACCATTTTCAAAATTAACTTTTTTTTTTTGAGAAATGTGTTTTTTACAGATACTTATATAGCATGCACAATTTATGCAGCACTTTATATATATATATATATATATATATATATATATATATATATATATATATATATATATATTCACATAAGTCCCTTCCCTCAATTGAAAAGGAAAAAAGTTGCGCTGCTAGTATTAATTTGTGTAGCTGCCAGCACAAACAGTGAAACAATCTGTGAGTGAACAATAAAAGAAAAAACAAGTGCGGCGCTAAAAAGGTATAACAAAGTGATAATAAATCAATTTGCATGAATCACACCCAAATGGGTGGGACTATATAGTGATGAACAAATTACATTACATAAATCATGAAGTAGTGCTAGGGATATTATACTCTTAATGTGCACATATCAAAGTGTTAAAGAGCATGTAGGAAGACTTTCCAAAAAACAGTGTATAAACACCAGCAAAATGAATCTTCTTAGAAAGCAAGACAGTCCTGCATCATTGAGAATTCAAATGTGGGATGGGATTACACCAAACAATCCGCCTCCAAAAGCATGCAATGTAGCCAACATGGTGAATTAAGAGAATGGATACTCTTACCGCATTAGATGGACACCTATGCCAGCGGCACCGTGTCAGATGGGCATGTGAGAGCTCTTCAGATGGATACCTTAATCAGAAATGATGGTGAAGAAATGATGGGTCCTTCCCAGGAATCCAGGGATCACAGATGATGGATGGCTCCAGGGATTGCAGGTGATGGATGGCTCCAGGGATCACAGGTGATGGATGGCTCCAAGCTGTTTAACTGGAACAATTTGCATGTATGGCCATAGAAAGGATTAAAAAAACTCCACATAGTGTAGTTTGTTCAAAAAAGGGAGAGACTTTATTAGCCTAATAAAATACAAGGAATTAAAAACAAAGAGAAATACCAGTACTATGGAAAGATCGGGCACACGTGATCACATGAATAAAAAAGCGTAGTAATTGGGTATGTAAAAAGAGCTATGTACCCGACATGTTTCGAGCTAAGGGCTCTTCAACTGGGACCTAGCTCTTTGACCCACTTCACGCCATATATATACTAGAATGACAATTCACTGTGTCTCAAAACAGCTGCAATCAATTCGTTTGGGAAAAGCAATTATGATGAAATCTTGATACCTCCGCCCACTGGTGTCTGCAAGGAACGACATAGTTCACATGTCTTAATACCTCCGCCCACTGGTGTCTGCAAGGAACGACATAGTTCACATATGTCCCACCCTACGGACGAAAGATCACATAATGCCATTGGTCCAGGCAGGCATCACGAGATGTATATGCGTCTCCACCCCGTCATGCATAACACAACAAGGGGACGTGATAAACGCTAATCAGCTCCAGGGGACAGCCCACGGAGGATGGATGTCCTTCCCTGAAAGGTGATTGGCCGCACCGCTACCCGGTGGTCAAGCGTGCGCCATCACGTGACACCGCGATGACGCAAGTCCGCTTGTCATTCCACAAAGGATAGACATCACCCCCCTGGAGAGGTGATGGGCCACACTTCCACAGGGGGACAGGCGCATGCGGTCATGTGACACCACAGTGACGCACTTGCGCACATCACTCCACAGAGAAGTTGAAGAGCCCTTCCCTCAATTAGCTTACATGTATGTGCCTAACTCACATACAAGGGACAATCGAGACAGGATCCACCCAATTAGCCTACCAGGATGATCTTTGGAGTCTGGGATGAAGAAGAAGAATCCCACACAGACACAGGGAAAACATGCAAACGCCAGGCAGGTAGTGTCATGGTTGGGATTAGGTAGAAGTGATATCTACTACACCACTGTTTTTGTTCTCCTAGCGCCTCCTTATTAGTACCACTTACGTTGTCAGCTATTTTGATGCCCTGTTCCAACTTTTTTCAGATGTGTTGCTGCCACCAATTTAAAAATTACCTTGTTTTTCCTTAAAATGGCACATTTGCTCAGTTTAAACATTTGATATGTTTTCTATTTTCTATTGTGATTAAGTAGGGGTTCGTGTGATTTGCAATCATTGCATTCTGTTATATTGTAGTTTTACACAGCACCCCAACTTCTTTGGAATTGTACAGTGTAAATGTAATAATATACAAAAAAATACATAGATACATAATGTTTTATTAATCAAAGAATTGATAATAAATACATAAAATACATATAAAAAAATAAATTAAAAATAACTATTTTCTTTTTACAAAATGTAATAGATCAGTAGATCTTTTCACACTCAATACATGTACATGCACATTACAATGTAAGGAGTGGAAAAGGGTCATCAGAGTTTATGCTTTGTTGGACTTGCCTTTGATGATGCTACCACTGATCCAGAGCGGCGATGCCATTGTTTCATATGTATAAGGATCCATAACCCCCATGAAATATATTTTCCAGAGCCAAAATGTGTTCAGGAAGAAACAGCTCCATCAGAAAGGACTTGGGAGATTTTGTTATCAGTCTGGGGAGGAAGGAAGGGAGGGGCAGTGTCACAGTGCTACCGCTACTCACAAGTCTGGTTGAGGCTCTCCTCCTCTGAGCTAAACTTACTGGAGATTTAGGAGGGGAGAGACAGATTCAGCAGGCGAATCATAAACAACAGAAGCAGTGCCACACTGGTAGGGTATAGGGGGTTTTACAGTGTATACTTTGATAGAAGGAACTGAATAAAACCATTTATATTACAATAATCCTCTCTATGTGCTCATAAATTATAAAAAGTGGAAGAAAGAAAAAACCCAAACATTAGTACAGAATTTATAAATTATGTTTTACATAAATCCTGCAAATTAAACTAGGAAGGTTCATATCTGTAACAAAAGGATACATTTAAAAACTGCAGAACAAAATGTACCGTATGTCTTCATCCCATTAGTTATAATAATTCCTGAGTGCCAAACTATGAAGGATGTAAAACCAATGGATCAGCAGATGGGGAGAACATGAATGAATAATGTTTATACCCATTCCAATCTCACACTACTACCAAAAACTGTTTGTGGACTTCCATTTAATGGGATGCTTTGATAAAGTTCCGATGGAAGTAGACATCCTTCAGCTTATGTGCTGCTTACTAGATCTAGGACAGTTGCTGCAAATTGGTATGGCTTCGTAGCCCAGCACATGAATTGAGGAATGGTTGCTTCCATCACACCATTCTCACTTGGGAGTTTTGATTTTAAAGGGCCAGATTCAGGTAAGAGAGCAAATCTTTATTTTGGAGTAACGTTTCTCATTTACGTTACTCCGCCGAAACTTTAGGAGCAAGTACTGTTATTCACATAGCACTTGCTCCTAAAGTTGAGCCGGCGTAATTCAAATTGGGCGGGTAGGGGGCGTGTATTATTTAAACTAGGCGCGATCCTGCGGCGAACGTACTGCGCATGCGTCGACTTTCAGTGCGCATGCTCCAAATTCTGTCAGTGAACGTTAATGACGTCAATCCCCATTCACGGACGTTTTACGCAAACGACGCTAAACTTTTTAAATTCGATGCGATGACGACGGCCATACTTAACATAGGATACTCCACCTAGGGGGCATGTTTTTCTTTAAGCCGCGTATCGCTTACGGAAACGTCGGAAAGTCACTGCGTCGGGCCCGAGTACGATTGTAAATTGCCGATTCTCGCTGATTAAAGGGGTGTTCCACCCAAAAAAATGACCCCTTCTGAATCCACTCCTCACCCCCATACATGCCACATTTGGCATGTAATTTTTTTGGGGGGGGAGTGGGGGCTTCAGTAGGAGTGGGACTTCCTGTCCCACTTCCTGCTTCCGCCGAGGGGCTGGTTAGGCGATTAAGCTTAATCGCCTACACCAGCCCCCTCCCTGTAGGCGATCACATGGGACACTGACAGGTCCCATGCGATCGCCTCTCCAATCAGCGGCGAGCCGCGCCGCGCACGCATGCGCAGTACGGCTCGCGCATGCGCAGTGTGTGCCCGGCCGTGAAGCCGAAGGCTGTCACGGCTGGGTGCCCACAGTCAGGATGGAGACGCCGGCCGGGGAGGGGGGCAGAGGAGCGGAGCCCCGGTCGGCGCGTCGCTGGAACGCAGGAGCAGGTAAGTGAGTGTTTATTAAAAGCCAGCAGCTACACTTTTTGTAGCTGCTGACTTTTAATAAACACAACTTAGGGCTGGAACACCCCTTTAACATATTCTCGGCGTTAATCAGCGGGAACGCCCCGAGCGCCATTTTTTAAATTGCAGTTCCGATACGACGCAAAATACAATTACGCCACTCGTATAGGAACTCAAACTCGGCGTTTCTTGTTTTATGCTTACAGAAAACAGAAACGCCAGCTCAAAGTGAGAGTTATGCTGGCGTATCACTGATACTCCAGCCTAACTCTACCTGAATCTGGCCCAAAGTATATATTTTAAGGCAGGTCTGTATTATCTTAATAGTAATTAGGGTGACCCTAAATCCACTAAGGACTGTGTGTATATACTGGAAGGAAAGCAGTCCAGGAACTTTTGTAGAGAGGAAGGAAGTCATGCCCTGTTGTTGTTCATGATTCAAGTTTGGCAACCCATAAATCCCTTCGCCCATCCAAGTTATTACCCCTAATAAAACATAAAAACAAAGCCAATGGACTGACTTCTTGTTTCTGCAAGCAAGTGGAGAATGCATATTTCCTGGCTGTGCAGGAGTTGGACAGCCAGTTACCATCAGCCCCTGAGGGGGCAGTGCTACATTTGAATAACATTGAACCCAAGGTTTCGGTGACCCACAGAGCATTATGTCAACTCATGATATTTATGGATGCCTGTTTATTATCTTGGGCTCTGTTTACTTGCATTTAATTCAGTTCAGGTACACTTTAAAGCGGAGTTCCACCCAAAAATGGAACTTCCGCTTTTTGAAACCCTCCCCCCCTCCGATGTCACCTTTGACACCTTTCAGGGGGAAGGGGTGCAGATACCTGTAAAATACAGGTATTTGCACGCACTTCCGGGGAGAGACCCCCCCCCCGCTGCCTTCTGGGAAATACACTGGTTTCAGGAGACAGCGGGAACGTGTTGCGCTACTTGCCAATGCACAGTAGGGAACCGGGCAGTGAAGCCACAAGGCGATTGCCCGTCCTCTCCTGCTGACATCGCAAGCGCACTGGACAGGTAAGTGTCCATTTATTAAAAGTCAGCAGCTGCAGTATTTGTAGCTGCTGGCTTTTAAAATAAAACATTTTGTGGGACCTCTGCTTTAAGGTAATGTATGCCCAAAGCTAAAGCTTGCTCTTGTACTTTGGGGTGATTAATGTATATGCAAAATTAATGATGTCATCTCAAAAAATGGTGTCTCGGTATAGAGAAGAAAACCGTTTTTATTAATTGGTTTCAAATAGCTAAAATACTTTACGTACTATGAACATTGGAAAAACAAACAAGGGCTTGTAAGAAAACACACTCAAATATATTTATACATCTTTAACCTTCTGTAAAGACTATATTAATCTCTTTGTGTTATCTGCCAGTGAATAAAAACATTCCAAAAAATCCCAACATTTCATTCTACTTCTGCATAATGCTGGAGCAAACATTTAGTTAATGATTAGGCAGCATTCATCACATGATAATGAAAGTAACAAGAATAGATAGAATTCAATAAAACTGAGAGGGCAAAACCTGTTTTGTAAAAAATGTTTATCATAATAATTGTATTTGCAGATCACAAAAAAGCAAGTTTAAACAGTTCTGAATTGCTGTATGTAGAAAAAGGAGGCTCGTAAGAATACTTTAAAAGCTTGCATTATTTTCTTCTTTAAAAATACCATTATGGAGATGAAGATGATGATGAAGGGTTTCAAATCCTGGGGGGAACATAGAACTTTGGATTAAATTAAGAAGCGCTAAGTGGGAGGAAATGTGGCCAATTGAGTACGGTATTTTGGAATCCTATACTCTAATGCCGCGTACACACGATTGGTTTGTGTGATGAAAACGGTCTGTTTTCATCAGACGAACCGATCGTGTGTGGGCCCCATCGGTTTTTTATCCATCGGTGAAAAAACTTAGAACTTATTTTAAAATTATCTGATGGTTAAAAAAACGATAGAAAAAAACGATCGTCTGTGGTGCCCATCGGTTAAAAATCCATGCATGCTCAGAATCAAGTCGACGCATGCTTGGAAGCAGCATGTCGTTGTGTTTTACGTCACTGCGTTCTGACACGATGTGTAGGCACGACTGATGAAAAGCAGCTTTATCGGATATTCGATGAAAAAATCCATCAGTCCGTTTTCATCGTTTGAACAGATCGTGTGTACAGGGCATAAGAGTGTTCCAGAGGTGGAGCAATAGATGACTGCTGGTAAGTAGGTGAGAACCCCATTCATGATGATATACAGGTAGCTGTGCCGTTGGAGTCTATTGCATTCAAGGGCTCTGAATAAGGAACTTCAGAGTTAGCATACAAACGTGTATGGGGGCGAGTTCGGCCACCCTGTTGTAGTGGAGTAAGTGAGAGACCACTAGGCCACCACTAGGTTTGTTTAAGTAGAGAGTATGTTTATTGATCTTAGGCTTTCTTGTGTTCCATATAAACTTCATGATCTTATTGTGAAGGACATGCAACACAATCATTGGAAGTGAGATAGGTAATACTTGGAAGCAATACAAAAGTTTCAAGAGAAATCTCATCTTGGTAGCGTTTAGTCTCCCCAAACAAGAGATTTGGTATTAAGTGCATGTGCGTAGAAGAGGGCCTAGGGTACAGATAAGTGGAGGATATTAAGCCTTGTGTAGATTGTTGTAGGTAAGCGTTAAAAAGATTCCCAAGTATGAGAGGCGGGTAATGCAGGAGAAGGTGAAAGAGCTTTGTAAGTTTATAATGGTAGTGGGGCTCAGAGAATTATCCTTAACCATAGATTTGGACTGGTTAACGGTCAGACCAGAATAAGAGGCAAAATTGTCTAATGTTGCAAACAAGCACAGTAGAGACACTTGGGGCAAGGTAATCATGAAAAGGATGTCGTCGGCGAGGAGGCTTGCTATTGACACCAGCTGTGCTTACTCCCTGAATAACCTTGCAAGCCTGAATATACAATGCTAAAGGCTCCAGAGCCAATATAAATTAAATGGACGATTGGGAGCAGCCTTGCCATAGGCCCATACAGATAGGGAAGGACAAGGACTGAAAACAACAACACCAAATCGAGGCAGCGGGGGAGGAATATAATGCTTCAACCCAATTCAAAAATGTTTACCTAAATTCCCATTTACGTAGGGTGAAAGACAGGTACTAAAAGAAAAAAGTGTAATACTGCGCTAACAAAGAAGTGTAAATAACACAGCTTAAAACGTGGAATAAACGTATAAAGGCATAAGAAAGTGTAAAGCAAGCTGCGCTACAATATAATAACTGAAAGTTCAGAATAAAACCAATAGTAATTAGTGATTGAAGTCAACCAATCCTCAGTCGATCACTAGTGAAAAGGTGAAATTAGAAAATTGGTGAAGGACCACATAGAAAAAAGTCTATGAAGACAAATCCAATTAGGTCTTGAAGATGATTATAGATCACACACTTGAAGGTGCCAGCAAAAATACTAAGTCTAACTTTACACCACAAGGTACTCGTGATCCACCACCATGAGGGTTTTGTGCTTACCAGAACAAGCTGGCAAACAGCCTGTAAAAACTGCAGGTGTCAGTCACACTCCTCCGGCTCAGACAATTGCTGGATACTGGTTAAACTGCTGCCACTCAGGGATCACCAACTTTCAGGGAGCTGTCATTCGCACCAAGGAAAATGGCGACTGCAGCAATGGTTTCAGAATCAGAGCTTTTGGCGATCAGCTTTGGAAGAATGTGCTTTGCACATCTGGTGTTGTAGCCGGATAGACCGCGGTTTAGGACGTCACACTTCCTGAGTGATGGAATCTCCAAACAAAACCACATGAGGCCAGGAAGTCATGGCAGATTTTACAGTGGAGGTAGTACACACAGGGAAGCAGGAAGCCCGGCTGTAACACCAACACCAAGCTCTGATTCTAAAACTATTGCTGCAGTCGCCATTTTCCTTGGTGCGAATGACAGCTCCCTGAAAGTTGGTGATCCTGAGTGGTAGCAGTTTAACCAGTATCCAGCAATTGTCTGAGCCGGAGGAGTGTGACTGACACCTGCAGTCTGTTTGCCAGCTTGTTCTGGTAAGCACAAAACCCTCACGGTGGTGGATCACGAGTGCCTTGTGGTGTAAAGTTGGACTTAGTGGGCCAGATTCAGATACAATTGTGTATCTATCCGGCGGTGTAGCGTATGCTCTTTACGCTACGCCTCTGCAAGTTTTATGGGCAAGTGCCTGATTCAGAAAGCACTTGCTCTGTAATTTGCGGCGGCGTAGCGTAAAGTGGCCGGCGTAAGGGTGCCGAATTCAAATTAGTCATGTAGGGGGCGTGATTCATGTAAATGAATCATGACCCCACGCAATGTACGTATTTTCTGAACGGCGCATGCGCCGTCCGTGGACGTATCCCAGTGCGCATGCGTGAAATCACTTCGCAAGTAGTCAATGTAAACGACGTGAACGTAACTTACATACAGCCCCATTCCCGAACGATTTACGCAAACGACGTACAATTCGACGCTGTCCCGACGTCCATACTTAACATTGGTTGCGCCTCATATAGCAGGGGTAACTTTACACCAGACTAACGCTTACACAAACGACGTAAACTATGACGCCCGGCCGCAAGTACGTTCGTGAATCGGCGTATCTCCCTAATTTACATATTCGACGTGTAAATCGACGGAAGCGCCACCTAGCGGCCAGCGTAAATGTGCAACTAATATACGACGGTAAGAAAGGTTCCCCCAATTAAGGGTGGAGTGTGGTTTTAGGGATTCTTGCTGATGCACAATGGATAACTGTACAGTATAAATATATGAGTCTGATCAAACCCAAAGCAACTGAGGCGTGAAAACAATAAATGTTGGTAAAAAAATAACAAAAATGTATTAATACATATTAAACATATTAAACAAAAAAATATATGTTAAAAACCACTCAAGTTTAGAATTTAAAGAAAGGTGTTTGATAAAGCAAATTATTGCCAAACAGCTTCTTCATTCCTGTCGTGTAACTGGTTCGACTAGTTTCGCCCTATCGGGCTTCGTCAGGAACCCACAGTGGAATGTATTCTATATAGATGAAAGATATACAATGAAAAGCATATCAGAAAGAGTATTGATAAAGATCTTAACATTGAAATAATCAAAGATCTTTATCAATACTCTTTCTGATATGCTTTTCATTGTATATCTTTCATCTATATAGAATACATTCCACTGTGGGTTCCTGACGAAGCCCGATAGGGCGAAACTAGTCGAACCAGTTACACGACAGGAATGAAGAAGCTGTTTGGCAATAATTTGCTCTATCAAACACCTTTCTTTAAATTCTAAACTTGAGTGGTTTTTAACATATATTTTTTTGTTTAATATGTTTAATATGTATTAATAAATTTTTGTTATTTTTTTACCAACATTTATTGTTTTCACGCCTCAGTTGCTTTGGGTTTGATCAGACTCATATATTTATACTGTACAGTTATCCATTGTGCATCAGCAAGAATCCCTAAAACCACACTCCACCCTTAATTGGGGGAACCTTTCTTACTCATATTTCATTGAGGGATTTCGATGCAGATGGTTTCTTTTTGCATAATACATAACAAAAGTTGCCTGCTCTAGAATTTTTCTATATTAATATACGACGGTGTAACAGACTTACACCGCTCGTATCTTAGCTGAATTCCAGCGTATCTTGTTTTCTGAATACAGAAAAAGGATACGCCGGCTATTCTTAGTATTTACGTGGCGTATCTCTAGATGTAAATACGTTCCGAATCTGGCCCAGTATTTCTGCTGGCACCTTCAAGTGCGTGACCTATTCTCATCCTTAAGACCCCATTGGATTTGTCTTCATAGACTTTTTTCTATGTGGTCCTTCACCAATTTTCTAATTTCACCTTTTCACTAGTGATCGACTGAGGATTGGTTGATTTCAATCACTAATTACTATTGGTTTTAATCTGAACTTTCAGTTATTATATTGTAGCGCAGCTTGCTTTACACTTTCGAAAGACAGGTACTTCCATGAGATGGTATCGAAAACTGTTTTGATATCTATAGATTCCTTTGAGGTTTGGACCACATCTATTAGATGGACCACCTCCCTAACATTATTGCTAACTTGTCTGAACAGTATTAAACTAATTTCCCTATGTGCTTATGTAGTATGAACACCTACAGAAAATAATCTAGCCAATCGATTTGTATCAAGTCAGGCATACTCTTGTACTACATAGTTGTTGGTAGAGCTAAAGGAGATTTTGCAATCAACATGTAACATGTGTGATAAATGCAACACTAATTAGTCTAACAGTGCAAAATCTTCCTTGCAACCTACTCCACTTATCTTATATTGAGCAGGCAGTGGTGTATTTTGATTGTGTGCTTCTCTAGGCAGAATAATATTGTGCACCTCCCTTATCTTTGCAGACTCTCAGGTGGCTATGTGGGGTCTTTGATCGACTATGCAAACTTTCAAATGGCTATGCGGGGTCTCTGGTGGCTATGTGGGGTCTCTGGTGGCTATGCAGGGTCTCAGGTGACTGTGTGGAAGTAAATCTGCTATAGGGAAGTCGTGAACTACATAAAAATTACTGGGTTGGGGGTTAGCAGAGGTTAATTCATTAACAATGCTATTTGTAATATTCAGCATTAAAGGGGGATAATCAACTTCCACTGGTCACTTATGCATTGGTGACCAGTGGCAGTTAATAAACCCATTTGTGCTGCATTAGTGGCAACCGTGTCCATAAACTCCTTTGTGCTCCAGCATGGGGGGTTAATTAACACTGACATTGGTGCCACTAATGTATAAGTGACCAGTGAAAGTAGATTATCTCCCTTTCATGCTGAATATTACAAATAGCATTGTTAGTTACCTCTCCTAACCCCCAACCCTCCAGCACCCCACCCCAAAGAGTTATCCACTTTAGTCAGTTTACATTGACACTGTGACACAACATAACAAATAATCATCTGCCAGCCCAGTGCCTTGGGTAAAGTTATGGCTCTGCCCACTCACTTGCAAACTCTTTCCTTTCTTATCAGACGGAGATCATTTTGTGGCTCTGCTTGACAGAGAATGTGTTGGTCCTAGACTTGTGCTGGGAAAACATAGTCGGCACACCGGCACTGTTGCAGGCAGCTCTGGAACTATTGTACTGTAGTGGCGGCTGGTGGTGAGCTGTGTATAGTCCAGCCCTGTTTGTGGTATATCATGTTACTTCAATCCTAGGGGCAGCACTCCCCCCTGATAAATGCTGCCCAAGGCAAACGCCTTGTTTGCCTCATGGTAGATACACCCCTGTGAGTAGGTTGACACCTCACACAGCTTAAAACTTCTCGATGAAAGGTTAAGAGGATGGAGTAGGAGGCGTGCATATATAAGCCTGAACATATAGTATAGCCTGTCTTTAAGCAGAGCTTATGGAAAACATTCCTTTTTCTGTTCCAGTTATGTCCTTAATCCTTACTTCCTTAATCAAGGAGCACAGCACATCTTTTACTGGCTTATATTATCTTATATAGATGACAGGGGTAATAATATTTGACAGTTTAATGTTTGTATTTCTAACCCCGATATAAGGATAACTATTTTGCTTTGCACTGCGAAAGTGGAAGGTAATGCCCTATTAAACATTAGGAAACTTAAACCATATCAGTCAGCTTCATACACATAGATCGAGCCAGTTATTCAATTCCTTGTTATGTCTTCAAACCTGCAGAGCTTGTGACCTGAGGAAAAAGAATTGTACAGCACAGCATCAAAATGCTTTAAAAACAGGAGAAATAGAAATTTCCCAAGACATCTTGTTCAAACAAGAAGGTGGCAAACAAACTCCTTGGAAGTCTTTTGAGCTGATGTTTAATCAATTGACCAACAAAGGTTCTAATGAAAATGAGTAATAAGCATTACTCATGGATGGCTTTTTCAGCTGCGTAAACAACACATTGCAGTATTTGCATTAGTAAAATGAACACTTGAGCTTCTTTTTCTAGGGTATTTCCTTGTGTTTTAGCATTAGTAAAACACCTTGCCATTTATGATGGATAAGCTGCTTTTTTTAACTTTAAAACAAACTTGTACTTTGACTATGCGAGGCAGGTTCACTTTAATGACCCCCCAGACCACCTACCCCCAGGCCCGGAATTTCTCCCTTTGCCGCCCCAAGGCCGGGTCCTTCAATGCCGCCCCAGCCTGTGCAGTACAGGGGGGAAATTATCCACCGGGTGACTTATTCGGCAGGACACTGAGAAGCAGGGGGGTGCTGCTGCTGAAAATTGCATTGACATGACAGGGGGGAACTCCCAATACAAAATGAAAGTGAAAGTGGTGAAAGTGCCCTCTCCTCTCAGTCACAGTGCCGCCTCTGCACCCACTGCCGCCCCCAGGCCTGGCCTTGTTGGCCTTGTCTGGAATCCGGCCCTGCCTACCCCCCACCAGCAGCACATACTCACTTTTCCTTCATGTTCTCGATACTAAGTTTAACCATTAGGAATAAAAATGGGCAGAACACGAGGCAGTAGGTATAAGAAATATATATCTTTATTACAAAAATGTTAAAACTACACATTCAACAAAAACAACACCCTCTACTAGACAAAGGGCAACAGATACACAATTACAGACATGAAGGCGTGGATCCTTTCATTGAAATAGTGAAATATCCATCAATGTGCAGAAAAGAAATGTAGATAATTATCAAAAGGTTAGGTCCATGAACTCCGCCATGCTTGCTTGTCAACGCATTTCACAACTAATTGCTTCCTCAGTACTGGATAGGTGCTGATTTAAAATTAAATTCCATACAAGAAAAAAAGAAAATAGATAGCTATCAACAATGTTGAAGCTGTATACAATAGCATTCAACAAGTGTGTGTGTATATGTACAGTATATATATATATATATATATATATATATATATATATATATATATATATATATACACACATATATACAGTACAGACCAAAAGTTTGGACACACCTTCTCATTCAAAGAGTTTTCTTTATTTTCATGACTATGAAAATTGTAGATTCACACTGAAGGCATCAAAACTAACACATGTGGAATTATATACATAACAAAAAAGTGTGAAACAACTGAAAATATGTCATATTCTAGGTTCCTCAAAGTAGCCACCTTTTGCTTTGATTACTGCTTTGCACACTCTTGGCATTCTCTTGATGAGCTTCAAGAGGTAGTCACCTGAAATGGTCTTCCAACAGTCTTGAAGGAGTTCCCAGAGATGCTTAGCACTTGTTGACCCTTTTGCCTTCACTCTGCGGTCCAGCTCACCCCAAACCATCTCGATTGGGTTCAGGTTCGGTGACTGTGGAGGCCAGGTCATCTGGCGCAGCACCCCATCACTCTCCTTCTTGGTCAAATAGCCCTTACACAGCCTGGAGGTGTGTTTGGGGTCATTTTCCTGTTGAAAAATAAATGATGGTCCAACTAAACACAAACCGGATGGAATAGCATGCCGCTGCAAGATGCTGTGGTAACCATGCTGGTTCAGTATGCCTTCAATTTTGAATAAATTCCCAACAGTGTCACCAGCAAAGCACCCCCACACCATCACACCTCCTCCATGCTTCACGGTGGGAACCAGGCATGTAGAGTCCATCCGTTCACCTTTTCTGCTTTGCACAAAGACACGGTGTTTGGAACCAAAGATCTCAAATTTGGACTCATCAGACTAAAGCACAGATTTCCACTGGTCTAATGTCCATTCCCTGTGTTCTTTAGCCTAAACAAGTCTCTTCTGCTTGTTGTCTTTATTTAGCAGTGGTTTCCTAGCAGATATTCTACCATTAATTTTTTGTTATGTATATAATTCCACATGTGTTAATTCATAGTTTTGATGCCTTCAGTGTGAGTCATGAAAATAAAGAAAACTCTTCGAATGAGAAGGTGTATCCAAACTTTTGGTCTGTACTGTATATATATATATATATGTAAACACACACACATCTTGGAAACAACAAGAAAAAAAAAACGCAAATCCACATATATGCTTGCCTGATTGACCTTGAAGATAAGGTAATGGGTGAAACAGAGTCAGTCCTCCCAAAAAGCGGAGCTTCAATTATTAAAGGTTTCAGTTATTATTAATTAATACTGTGAGATCTCCCACCCCGGCCAGATCTGCCCCCCGTTTGTGCTCTGTTGGGTTGGTTTTTCCTCTGCCTCCTCAGCTCCCGAGCTGGACATTCATTACTGCCGCCTCTGGGTATTCAGCATTTGGTAATCTGATCTAGCCTTTGGTGAGTATAGTGCCATGTGTTTTGGACTAATTGTGATGATACTATTTCTGTGTTGATAATTATTTGGTTTATTATACCCCCTACAGATGTACTACACACACATCTACCCTTGATGAAGCGAGCATGGTCTTGTGAAACGTGTTGGGGGGTACTTTTTAATCATGTGTACTTCGCAATATCCATTGTATACCATGATACGTGTAATGATATTTTTTTACTGTATGTATCATTTCAGTGGCTTGGCTATGATTCATGTTTATGTTTGCATAACAATTTTAATACATTTTGAGACTGCATTTACTCTGTCAATTGTTGGCTAACCGCATTCACCTCACTTAAAGTACCGTGCGATTTCCTGTTTTTTCTCACATACTACATGGAGAGAATGAATTGAAGAATCAGACAGCACAACCAAACTTTTTAGACAGTACATGATATACTCTGTGAAAAGTCCTTGGCCTCTTCCTATGCAAGAATAATTGTTCTGCATTATTTTTATTTTGAAATGAGTTATGTTTTTTGGTGTATTAAACATAAATACAACCAAAAATAAAGACTTTTATTATTTCATGTTATGCATATATTGAATGACAATATATAAAAACAATTTCCCCCTGTGAGCATACATATTTATCAAGCATCTTTAATAAGGTTGAAAAAAAGACTGCTGTCCATCAAGTTCAACCTCTCACATCTCCAGCAGCTTTGGTCCAGAGGAATGCAAAATTAAACAACATTAAGCAACTGTTGCCAGATTTGTCTCACTGGGAAAAAAACAAAAAAACCTTCATGGGCTCCAAGGTCAGCCAGCTCATTTCCAGGGTCCTCAGCCTTTAAAAATCATAGGTCTGAATATTATTAGTTACAAGAAAATTATCCAGTCCTTTTGAACACTTGATGCTTGCAATCTGTAGAACAACATATACAGGCGCAGTCTCCCATGGTGAAAGAAAGCTAATTTGACACTAAAATGTATACTTATTCTCCAAAAATAATTCACTACTCAATGACCCCATAATTTTTCATGTAATAGTTTCTTACTGTGTTGTTCTGCCTCCTAATAACATCCTCGGTGCACTCCCAAAACTTTCCCTTTCCTCCTCCACTTATGTTTGTTTGGAATGAGCAATGCACATGAGTCGTGGTCATGTACACTGCTCTATGTACACTAAAAATTTCGTAGACCATAGTTTATAGTAAATGTATATACAGAAAAACTGGATATTTAAGGCGTCACAAAAACATAACACAATATATTCATTAAAAATCATAAAAGTTTTATTGTAGTATATAAATATTAAAGTGGTTATAAAGTTTTAAGCCTTAAGACTAATCGAACCATTAAGGTGAAAAACCTTCTGTGCTGCAGCTCCCCCCTTTCCTTACCTGAGCCTAATCTGATCAAGTGATGTGCATGATCGCAGCGACTCTAGCCGCTGTCTCTCTCCTCATTGGACATATTGATAGCAGCTGGAGTCATTGGCTACCACTGCTGTTAACCAAATCCAATGGCGGGGGCAAGGCCAAGTCTCTCTGTCTGTGTCAATGGAAGCAGCAGTGGGACTCGGTAGTGAGCCCACATGGGTGCCCCCAGGGAAAGCGGCTTACCGTGGAGGTACCCAATGAAGAGGAGGGGCCTTGAGCGCCAGCGAAGCACGCCAGAAGAATCGGGGCTGATCTTGCACAGAGCAGGTACGTATAGACATGTTTGTTATTTTTATTTTTTAAACGACCCCTTTAAAAGCAGTAGTATTCTTTAAACCATCAAAGAAAATCCATGCGGCCATATTGTGGATACAGCAACTTCAGCTCAACATGTTTCAACGATTACTGGCTTCCTCAGGGGACTTGTAAAGTACTGCATAAAGTACCACTATAGAATATAAAGATAACACATAAATCAATAATGCGAATCTTATCATCATATATTATATGAATATTCACCAATTTTTACTACTTTGACAATTAGAACACACACATGAAATCATGGTAGGTCATCTGGGGGTCTCTCTTACTCAAGGTGCTCAGAAGTGTTTGAAGAATCAGTAAACAAACAAACATGATCAAGTAGGATTGCACATGGGAAATTCACTGTGCCATAAGTGGGATGCAGTCCAATACATAAAAGCCGAAAGTGAAAAATCAAAGTATACACTTACCGGGTGCAGCATCTTGGGAGTATATTATGCTGTTTTTATGGAATCAAATATAGTTTATAGCGCCTAGTTCATTCTGGCTGCTAAAAAGAGGGGTTAGTATGCTTCTACATACAGAAGAATAATGGAGAACAAATAGATTCACCCTCTAACAGGAATTTTGATCACAGAAGCAAAAACAAAGGATTTTGGAGATTTGGAGGAGGTTGAGAGCAATGGAAGGTACGTTTTTGAGTTAAGAATTCATACTTCTTTGTCTTCAGATTGATCGATTATAGGTTAACAATACATGTTGTGGGCTGGGCCTTGGTGAATGAGTCGTTAAGATCTGAAACATTATGGGCCAGATTCTTAGAAGCGCTACGATAGGGTATCCCAGATACCCCGTCGTATCGCCGTTTTTTTGCCAGTGTATCTATGCGTGTGATTCCTAGAATCACTTACGCATAGATACAGGTGAAGATCCGCAATGTGTAAAACAATTACACTGGCGGATCGTAGATGTAATGACAACTCCGGCCGCTAGGTGGCCTTTACGTTGTTTTCTCATTTGCCTATGCAAATGAGGCTAATACGCCGATTCCCGAACGCTTTTACGCCGCCCTGTCGTGGTTAACGTCGTTTTCGTCCGCGTAAGGTTACCCCTGCAAAGATGTGGAGTAACCTTACGAAGTCCCGTCGGATGCCATGTTAAGTATGGCCTCGGGATCGCATCGTCGATTCTCAATTGGGCTGGCGTACGCTACGATTACGTCGTTTACATTGAGAAAATGTGACGTCCTTTGGAGCATGCGCACTGGGATTTCGTCGCGGCCGGCGCATGCGCAGTTCAATCGGCACGGGGGCGCGCTTAATTTAAATACAAGCCGCCCCCTTTGAATTACGTGGCCGTACGCTGGGCCATTTACGCTACGCCGCCGCTAACTACGGAGCAAGTGCTTTGGGAATAAAGCACTTGCTCTAGTACGATGCAGCGGCGTAGTGTAAATGGCTAACGCTACGCCGCCGGAATTCTATGAGAATCTGGCCCTATGTGCTTGAATATGTCCTTTATGTTCACTTCTTTAGATGAAACCGGTCACATATTATTGTATGGGAGCTGCATTATACACTAGTGCTGACACTTTGTAGTGCTGACTGTTAAATGTTTATATGTTTGTAACTTTATTATGAACATTTTAATAAACAGAATAGAAAAAAAACACATACTTGAAAAGATATTTTTAAAACCAGAATTTAGTGTCATATTAACCTATGTGTTTTTTTAACAAGGTTGAACACTCACCTAATTATAAGACCATACTTTCAATCTAAATATCAGGAACAATTTTGGTTCCAATAATTTGAACAAAATCGCAACTTATCTTGGTGATTATATGGGTTTATTTACAACCAAACCTTCCAGCTTCTGCTGTCAACTGGCTTTTTTGTTTAAGCAATGTCTTGCTTTTGCTAATATACATTTATATTTCCACTGCCGCATTTAACTGATTTTTTATTTATTTTTCTGAAGAACATGAACTTACTCCTTACTATTCCTGATAAGCCCACCTCTACTACATACCAATTTTATTCTGGCAATTACCACTCATTTGTTTGTCTTGCCCATTTAATAAATCTACTGTAGTGGTGGGTGCAAGACTCGTTAACTCACAACTGCCATCATTCCATCATTTCATCAATTGTAGATGCTCTTGCCTTCCTGTGGTCAGTGTGATGGTGCCTGGTGGAGCAGCCTTGGCTGGGCTAGCTAGCTGCATCCAGATACAAAGCTCCCTACCCCAAAATTATCATGCAAGCCACCAAAGGGCATAGGAGCATCAATCTCTAGCCACTAAGTTCCAGTGACACTGGTAGATATTGTCCAGACAGATTCCTCAACACAGCTACTTCAAGTGGGGTGGTATTGCTTACAGCTGCCTGGACTGCTTTACTAGAGTCTTCTGCAATAAAGCTTGGACCTTGTGCCTGGGGTTCAGTACTCAACTACCCAGGCCAGGGGTGTCAAACTCAATTTCATTGTGGGCCACATCAGCATTATGATTGCCCTCAAAAGGGCTGGTTGTAGCTGTAAGATTAGATGTCCAGCACATCCCCTCCCCATATATTAGATGTCAAGAGCCACCCCACCATCAGAAGTTGAGTCCCCCACTCTCCCTTACATCACAGTGCACCCCCCTTTCCTTATTCTGCTGCTGGGAAGAAGCTGGATGCATTGCTTGAAAGCAGAAAGTAAGGGTCTGGAGTAGGACCAGAGGAGGGCTGGAACTCTCCTGCAATTGCAGGAGAGGTGTGAGGGCCACATGAAATTGACTGGAGGGGCAGAATTGGTCCGTGGGCCTTGTGTTTGACACATGTGACCTAGGCTATCCTCTGCATTTGGTTCCCAAGCAAATAAGAGACTGTATTCCTCCAGGGCACCGGACATATTTGCCCTATCTATTAGTTCACGTTCCACATAGTTTGTTTGCCAGTAACTGTCTGTGCTATATTGTTAGATCCACTGTATTACCACCTAAAAGGCACATGTTAGAATTGTTGCTGGTATTCCTGTAACTCTGTTTGGATACATTTTTTTTTTTAACCCTCAGTTTAACCTCCCTGGCGGTATGATTCTTTCTGATTTTAGGTGCTGAAAGCGGTACCATTATTTGCAAGGAAATTTTGCGTTTTATACTGTAGGCTTGTAATTCTTAGGCCCCATACACACGAGCGGACAGATTTGTTCAAATCTGTCCGTCCGACAGATTTGAACAAATCTGTCTGCTGGGATTTTGGTTTGCTCGCGTGTACACACGAGCAAACCAAAATCCCCGCCAGCAGAGAGCACGCTGACGTGTCGGTGACGTGGCGGTGACATTGACGCCGCCACGTCACCGCATCAGGAAGTAAAACACTTCTGCGCATGCGCCGAATCCATTCGGCGGCGGTGCGGCAGCGGAGCGGGACGACATGTCTGCTGGTAAGTGTACTAACCAGCAGACATGTCGGGCAGACAGATTCCCACCCTATAGATTTCAAAGCATGCTTTGAAATCTGTCGGGTGGACAAATCTGTCTGCTCGGCCGTACACACGATCGAATCTGTCTGCTGAAACGGTCCAGCGGACAGATTTGATCGTGTGTACGAGGCCTTAGGAATTACTCATTTAAATCTGACCAAACAAGAGTCTAATAGGCATCCCGGGTATGACATTTTTTTTTAAATAAAATTATAAATTATAATATAATAAATAATTATAACACATGATAATATAATTATAATAAATGTTATTCAATAATGTAATCAACTCAAAATGACTGAAATTTCCTCAGTTGCAGAATTGTCACTGTCATTACTTTTTTTTTTATGACGAATTTCCCCACAAATCGCTATCGCTCAATTCTGCAAGTGATTATAATTTATTATCGCTGTTTTTTAGCTGCTCTAAAACCATTTTTGACATAAAGGGACACTTTTGGTTGCTATGGACAATCTACAGTTTACAGGCAGAAAGAACCGTTTTTAGTTTATAAAAGAACATGTAGTGCACTGGGCAGACCACTAGGGACAAGGGGGGTGTGTATTTTTTACATACAGTACTGTAAGCTATAAGATTACAGTATACTGTATGTATAGTGTTTGTTTACTTTTTTGAATTTGGTGCCGATCTCCGCCCCCGTGCGTCGTAACGTCGCAGGGAACGGAGCTTGGCGGCACACGGGGACACTGTGTGAATCGAGCGAGCACCCGCTCGCTCACACAGCATGGATGCATCGCTGGAACAAGGTAAGTAAACCTTGCGTATGGACAATGCGAGGAGAGCCCGAGTCTGACTCGGGGTTACCGAACGCAGCATTAAAATTTGGAGAATACCGCCAGGGGGGTTAATAGTGGTTATCTCTCTTTCTACATCTCTGTCCTGCATACAGCCAGTAAAGTAGCTAAGGTTGAGAGAGAACACACATTTTAAGGCACCACATCAAATGTTACATCAGAATAGAGAAATACCCATCCCTTAAGCAGAAGCGAGAGATTGGAGAAAAATGGCAGACACTGTGGACTTTTTCTGGTGCATAGGGACAAAAAACTTAGAATACCTTTACCAATTTGTATTAACAAATATAGAGGTAAAATACATAGATACATAAAGATTAAAGTAGAGTTTTTACATCATTTTAATCTTCTTGTGTGTTTATGTACACTGCCTTGAAAAAGTATTGATAACCCTTGAAATTTCCCACATTTTGTCATGTTACTACCAAAAACTTAAATGGATTGAGATTTTATGTGATAAACCAAGACAAAGTGGCACATACAGTAATTGTAAATTATAAATGGTTTTCAAAATATTTTACAAATAAACTTGTGAAAGTGTGATGTGTATTTGTATTCAGGCCCCCTTCGTCGATACTTTGTAGAACCACCTTTCACTGCAATTACAGCTGCAAGTCGTTTTGGGTATGTCTCTACCAGCTTTGCACATCTAGAGAGTGACATTTTCACTCATTCTTCTTTGTAAAATAGCTCAAGCTCTGTTTGAATGGATGGAGAACGTCTGTGAACAGCAATTTTCAAATCTTGCCTCAGATTCTCAATTAGTTGTTGATCTGGACTTTGACTGGGCCATTCTAACACATGAATATGCTTTAAACTAAACCTGCTGGAAGGTGAACCTCCGCCCCAGTCTCAAGTCTTTTGCAAACTCCAACAGGTTATCTTCTAAGGACTTTATTTACTAATTAGGTGACTTATGAAGGCAATTGGTTCCACTAGATTTTAGTTAGGGGTATCAGAGTAAAGGAGACAATACAAATGCATGCCACACTTTTCAGATATTTAATTGTAAAAAACACTTATCATTTTCCTTCCACTTTACAATTATGTGCCACTTTGTGTTGGTCTATCACATACAATCCCAATAAAATGCATTTACGTTTTTGGTTGAAACATGACAAAATTTGGAAAATTTCAAGGGGGTATGAATACTTTTTCAAGGCACTGTATTTTAACTCTGTTTTACCAACTTAAGTGTGACCAATGAGGGATATCGCCAGCTTTATGATGCTTGTTTTTTTCATAGATACTCACCAAATCATTGGCTGAAATTTGCTGCCGAATTCGTGCTGTGTCCAATCATAGCATGGGTTGGCAGGGGGTAAGCGCATGCATGCCCCAAAACCAGAAGAAGACCGTCATGTACGTGATTGTTCTTGAACCTGCTATATTTACTGTGAGCAGTCAGCAAGTAGCGTCCAATTCACAATTGACAGCTGCAGTGCAATGCCCAAATATTATTCAACAAAGTGGACCAGTGTGTATGGGTTCTTATAAATGAGATTCAGAAATACTTTATTCATATATGGGTGTAACCTGCAAATCAGAACACATGTGCCCCCATGTACACATGCCCATTATGCTCAACAGCCCAGTAGCATAGCTTGCAGAGAAAAACAAAAAGATTAGGTGGGAGGGGGTACAGCAGCATTTTTGCAGGTATTAGACTCCATGAGTCTACAAGCACCTGAGGTGACTATTACTTTAAAGTGGGCCGGGTGGCTAGGCATCACTACTGGCAGCTGTGAGGTCCTAGCCACAGCTTATGTGGCCTAGGAAAAAATATGTCCTTGCTCTGCCCAACTTTTCACTGACATTAGCCAGTGTTTGCTCGGTTAGCAGCAACTTGTACAACTGCCCCTCAGTGTTGAGTTGCTTATTTTGATCCAAAACTTAGGCTTTCTGATTAGAGACAAAAAGGCAGTACCCTCAAACACTTCTACCAGTAGTGCATACATTGCACACAGTGTAAACCGGATAGTATCAACAAACACGCACATCTACTTGTGGTCTCATGTTATTCGGTTGCTTTTAAGTCTTTTTGATGATTACTATCTTTAATACTTCTAAGAACATATTGAAGACGATTAGATTAAAACAACAGAGAATTCATATCCTGATAAAACAGGACTCCTGTTTAATATCATGTCACTGGGAAATGTGCTGTCTTAAGGGACACTTTGTTGTGTCTATTTAGTTATAGAACTTGTGATAAAGAAATGATCTCAGCCTTTTCCCATTTCCTTCATGGCCAAACTCCCTCAGGGAACATAGCTTGATTTGATGAGGTTGGACGTGTGTTTGATGTTTGGTGGATGTGGAAAAAGCCTTAAGATTTAATTTTTCCTTTGTGCAATGTTTAAAAGGAGGCTTTTTGAAACATTTTGTACAATCAGACTAGGGCTGTTATGTTTTTCTCAAAACTTCCATGCTATCTATGTCAAGCAGCACAATATTTTGTTTCATGAAAATGGTTTATATGGTAAATGTTTCTTTGCTTTCCTGTTTCCCCCTAACTGTCAAAGTGTTAGTTTTGATCCTTATTAAAAGGATATACAGAATTCAACAGAGCCATGACTATTACAATAAAACCGTGGTTCTCAACTAGGGGCATGTGGGCTAGTAAGGGACACCTATAGAATCCTTTTACATGGGCTGTCCGATCAGGTCCACCTGTTAGTTTTTTTAGGCAGACTTGATCGGACCTTGCAGTCTCCTCTAAGGAGTGGCAGATGTCAGGGAACACATGCCCTGTTCCATAGATGGAAGGTGGGCCTATTTTCAATCCATCTGGCAGATCAGATCAGATAGGATTAGATGGAAATGGATAGATGGTCCGATTCCATCCGATTTCCACATAGAGGAGAGCATGACTCCGCACAGTGGAGCAGACAGGACCTGTCATCCGCCTGCACAACGGGGATCATCGCAGCGATCCCCCACTGAGCAAGCAGAATCCGCAAGATGGAGGTGTCCGTGTGAAAGGGGCCATAGGCATAGACATGGGTATCTTAGGGGCTGTATCAAATATTGCTAATCACTGATCCACTCCCACATTAGTGAACTTCTACAGAGATCCATTGGAACTTTTTACTAATTCACAAAAAGGTACACCATGCACCCTTCTCCAAAAGATTTTCCTCTTTCCATAGTACTTCTAGAAGCATATGGGAACAGGGGGGGGGGGCGCCAGACTGAGTGCAGTATAAATCATATATTTAATAAAAACAAGTAGTAACTCACAGGTTAAATTAGATGAGTTCCTTATAAGGTGAAAATCGTCAGTCCTGGAGTCTCATAAACGTCCTATTTAGGGTCCTGTTTTCCCTTTGAAGCCTGGGGCACTGGTGTGATCTTACAGGGATCCAGAGAAGGCTAAAAAACAGGAAGGCTTCCTGGTTTTCAGCCTTCTCTGGATCCCTGTAAGATCACGGGACACAGAGCCTTAATTACTTAATGGGTTATGTAGTCACCACAGGTGATTGGACACTGGCAAACCCAAATAAAATTGAGTTTCTCCCTTATATAACCCTTCCCAAATGGAGAGTACCTCAGTTTTTTCGCCAGTGTTAAGATGGTTGGTCACGTTCAACATGTGCTAAGAAGAAAAATGCTCTTTTGATGGTCTGGCTGCGGAGACCTAGGTGCTGTAACCGGATCCATTCCTCATGCTTATATCAAAGGCCTAAGATGGTTGGTACCCGGGCTTCGTGTAAGAAGAAACAAGTTTTGCCTGTAATGTCTCTCTGCGGAGGTCTGGGCTCTGGGATCCAGACTTTGCTGTACTATTACATCTGTGGCACGAAAAGTTTCTGGTCAAGTCTTCTACAGGTCCAGGTATGAGTTTTTTTTCTAATAAAACCTGAAGGTTGGCACAACTTGCCCACCGTGATGGGTGAAAGCTGGAACTAATTTTAGTAGCTTTCCTGCGGCGTGGATCAGGTAAGAAGAGGATAATTTTATTTATGTATTATCTTCTTTGACTGCATTTGAATTTGTGGATAGTACCTTTGATTTGCAGTAAGGACTATGTCCCCGAGAAGAGGGTCTAGGGCTAGTAAAAGGGGAACCAGAAAATCCCTGCGTACGGCTAAGGATTCAGAGCTTGCCTGCAGTTTACCATCCCCCTCTGTCAGCCTGATAGCAGTCTCACAGGATGAGCCCCTGTCTGGTTTTGCAGAAGGGATGCCCCCGCTCGGCCAAGTGGGGGGAAGGCTGCTGCATTTTGCAAACGCCTGGTGGAACGAGGTTCAGGAGAAGTGGGTCATTGCCATTGAGAACTTCCGCCACCCCGTTTTCTGAGATCAAAAGTTGCCAAAGATCCAGAAAAAATAAGCCCTTTACTGTTGGCCTTGGAACACCTAATGTCCCAATCTTGGAGTTAGCCCCAGAGGATCAGGGGTCAGGACTCAATTCAAACTTGTTTAAAGTTGCAAAACCAAACGGGGATGTCAGACCTATCCTAGATCTGAAAAGTCTGAATCCGTTTCTGAACATTCGCTCCTTCCGCATGGAGTCTGTCCGTTCAGTTGTTTCCACCCTTCAGGGAGGAGAATTCCTGGCATCAATAGACATCTGAGATGCATATCTACATGTGCCAATATTTCCCGCTTACCAAAGGTTTGCGTGAATCAGCGCCACTTTCAGTTTGTGGCCCTTCCTTTCGGGCTGGCTACAGCACATCAAGTGTTCACAAAAATACTGGCTCCGGCCCTAGCAAGGCTAAGGGCATGAGGAATAGCAGTAACAGCCTACCTGGACGATCTGTTGATCATAGATCAGTCCGCCGCACGCTTGGACCACAATGTGCACAGCACAGTGAAATATACCTAGGCTGGGTCCTCAATCTGAAGAGATCTTCCTTGCAGCCTCAAAAAAGGCTAGAGTGCTTGGGCATGATTATAGACACATATATCAAACAGAGCAGTGCAGCGCAAACCTAAATAGCATAATATTAATATTAAAACGAATATGCTCATACCAGTGAAGACATAATTGAATTAATAACAGTGAAAAAATAAAATAAAATAAAAAGAAAGTCCACATTTGCAAAGTGCAAACAAATCCTGTGATCAAAACAGTCAGAGTATCTCCACCATGTGACTTGGAAAACCAATATTTCAAATATTTCAAACGTGATCCCTTCACCAGTAAAGATGGGTACTCTCACCTCACACCAAGACCCTTGTTTTACCAAAGGTCTAAAACGAATCAATATGCAAAGAAAAAAGGCCAGATCTAAGAGCTTCTGCTGAGGAAGTAGTATTACGATACGCGTCCGGGGTCAGGAACCATCCCTTGTCACTCCTTGATGTCCCACATCTTCATTTGAGCTGCCTGATATGGTGTTTTATGCCTGTATTTTCTACTTGAATGTGAGTACCCTGCACATTTTTTACTCATTAAAGAGACCTGGTTTTTATGGAAGCTCTTAGATCTGGCCTTTTTTCTTTGCATATTGATTCGTTGGTGCCACTGAGGATACTTGCATATCTCCGGGTCCTTCAGCTGACAATTGCACATCTTTGAGCCATCTGGATTTCCTGCCATTTGTTCTAAGCGTTTTAGACCTTTGGTAAAACAAGGGTCTTGGTGTGAGGTGAGAGTACCCATCTTTACTGGTGAAGGGATCACGTTTGAAATATTTGAAATATTGGTTTTCCAAGTCACATGGTGGAGATACTCTGACTGTTTTGATCACAGGATTTGTTTGCACTTTGCAAATGTGGACTTTCTTTTTATTTTATTTTATTTTATTTTTTCACTGTTATTAATTCAATTATGTCTTCACTGGTATGAGCATATTCGTTTTAATATTAATATTATGCTATTTAGGTTTGCGCTGCACTGCTCTGTTTGATATATTTACTTCAGGAATTTTGTGATTGTTCTTTTGGTGTTCAGCTTGCATCCATATGAAATCCACTCTTTGAGTATTTTTCATTTTTACACTTATTATTTTTATTTTTTTCTGATCTTTATATTTTTGCGCTGATTGCACCCCCCCTGTTTTACATGATTATAGACACGTCCCTAAGCAAGGTATTACTTTCCAAACCAAAGGCAAAAGCCATAGGAGACTTGGTCCGAGTGGTAAAGGTGAAAAGAAGGCCTTCCATCTATGCATGAGATTATTGGGGGCTGTTTCCCTGAGTGCCCAGTTTCACTCAAGACCGTTACAGGTTGGAATTCTGTCAGCTTGGAACAAAGATGTTCAAGCCCTGGATCTTCCTATGATCTTATCGCCAGGGGTTCGCCAGAGCCTCAATTGGTGGTTGCTCCCCCAAAATCTGTCAGAAGGAAAAGCCTTCACTCCAGTTACCTGGAAAGTGGTGACCACAGACGCCAACCTTCTGGGCTGGGGGGCAGTGCTAGAAGAAGCATCTGCCCAGGGGAAGTAGTCCGGGGCCAAGAAGCTCCTACCCATCAACATTCTGGAGATTCGGGAAATTAATTTGGCCCTCAAAGTTTGGTCTTACAAACTGCAAGGCTGGCCTGTTTGGGTTCAGTCTGACAATGCTACGGCCGTGGCCTATATCAATCACCAAGGAGGCACCAGAAGTCTGGATGGCCAAAAAGACTTGAATCACATCTTGGCCTGGGCAGGCGGATTTTTTAGGCAGCCAGCAACTGAGTCCAGGAGAATGGTCTCTACACCCCGACATGTTTCAAATCATATGTCAGAAATGGGGAACACCACATGTGGACCTGTTGGCTTCCAGGTTCAACGCAAAGCTGGACAGCTTTGTGTCAAGAACAAGAGATCCCTATGCTCAAGGCTCAGATGCCCTGACAATCCCATGGGATCAGTATTCTCTGTCTTATGCATTCTCTAGTTCCGCTTCTCCAACGATTCCTTCAGAGTCAAGAAGGAAAGAAAATCTGTGATTTTGGTTGCCACGGCTTGGCCCAGAAGACCCTGGTATGCAGAAGTCATAAGGATGGCAGTAGGAAGACCTTTGGTTCTTCCATTATGCCCAGACCTACTATCGCAGGATCCAATATTCCATCTTGCCTTACAAGGTCTAAATTTGACGGTTTGGCTGTTAAGACCCAATGTCTGAGAAAACGTAAGGTGCCAGTTCTATCCACTCTGGTTAATACTAGGAAGCTGGCCTCCAGGCTCATCTACTACAGAATCTGGTGGGCATATGTTTCCTGGTGTGAACCCAGAAAGTGGCATCCTAGAAAGTTTGCCATTAATAGGATTCTTGCCTTTCTTCAGTTGGGCTTTAATATGAAGTTGGTCTTAACCACTTGCTTACTGGGCATATAAACCCCCTTCGTGCCCAGGTGAAATTTCAGCTTCCGGCACTGCACCGCTTTAACTAACAATTGCGCGGTTGTGCGACGTGGCTCCCAAACAAAATTGGCGTCCTTTTTTTCCCCACAAATAGAGCTTTCTTTTGGTGGTATTTGATCGCCCATGATTTTTTACTTGTTGCTATAATAAATATCCCAATTTAAAAAAAAAAAAAAAAATTCTCAGTTAAGGCCGATACGTATTCTTCTACTTATTTTTGTAAAAAAAATAAGTGACTGCTTTGCGCAAAAGTTATAGCGCCTACAAAATAGGGGACAGAATTATGATTTTTTTTACTAGTAATGGCGGCGATCTGCGATTTTTATTGGGACTGCCATATTGCGGCGGACACATCGGACACTTTTGACACATTTTTGGCGCCATTCACATTTATACAGCGACCAGCGCTATAAATATGCACTAATTACTGTATAAATGTGACTGCCATTGAAGGGGTTAACACTAGGGGGTGAGGAAGGGGTTAAATGTATTGCCTGGGTGCATTCTGACTGTGTGGGGGGAGGGGGGTGACTGGGGGAGATGACCGATGCTGTGTCCCTATGTACAAGAGACACAGATCGGTCTCCTCTTTCCCTGACAGGATGTGGAGCTGTGTGTTTACACACACAGCTCCACGTCCCTGCTCTGTCACCGCCGATCGCGTGTACCTGACGGACACCGCGGCCGCCGGGTACACGCATCGAATCCTCGGTGATGCGACGGGACTGTTTTTCCCCGCCGCGCGCCACCCTGTGGCGCGCGCAGGGAATTACAAGTACATGACGTCCAAAGACGTGACCCCGGCGCCTCAGGTCCGCGCTGTTGACGTATTTTGTCAATAGCGCGGACCTCTAGTGGTTAAGCACTATCAAGGGCCAAATCTCGGCTTTGTCAATATTTTTTTCAAAGACCGCTTGCCTCTCTTTCCTTAGTCAGGGCCTTTGTTTAGGGTGCACTGTGGTTGAATCCGCCGATTAAGTCTCCTGTGTGCCCATGGGATTTCAATTTGGTGTTATCTGTCTTACAGAAGCAACCTTTTGAACCTTTACACCAGGTTTCTCTAAGTCTGTTGACACAGAAACAGTTTTTTCTTGTAGCCATATCCTCAGCTAGGAGGGTATCGGAATTGGCGGCTCTTTCGTGTAAAGAACTGTATATGATTATTCATGAAGACAGGGTGGAGCTGTGTCCCCCCCCGAATTTCTTACCTAAGGTGGTTTCAGGTTTTCATCTGAACCAAGATATAGTCCTACCATCTTTTTTTCCAGATCCGCGGTCTGGGGAGGAAGAGAGTCTACACTCTCTAGATGTTGTAAGAGCGGTAAAGGTTTATCTGCAAGCTATGGCTCAGATAAGGAAGACTAATTGTCTATTCATTCTGCCACAAGGCAGAAAGAATGGGCAGGCAGCGTCAAAATCCACTATTGCAAGGTGGATTCGACAAGTCATTATTCAGGCCCATGGTTTAGAAAGGAAAATCCCTAATTTTCAGGTGAAAGCGCACTCGACGAGAGCAGTTGGTGCTTTATGGGCAGTGCATCACCAGGCCTCCATGGCTCAAATCTGTAAGACTTCTACTTGGTCTTCGGTCCATGCATTTACTAAATTCTACCAGGTAGATGTGAGAGGTTACGAGGATGTCTGGCTAGATGTTGGTCTTATTCTGATCTGTGTCTCCCTCCCTTCAAATTTTAGCATTGCTTTGGGACATCCCATTAAGTAATTAAGGCTCTATGTCCCGTGATGTATGATCAAGAAAACAGGATTTTTAATACAGTTTACCTGTAAAATGCTTTTCTTGGGAATACATCACGGGACACAGAGCTCCCACCCCTCTCCAGAGGAACACTTATTGCTTTTCTACAAAACTGAGGTACTCTCCATTTGAGAGGGGTTATATAGGGGAGGAATTCAATTTTAATTGGGTTTGCCAGTGTCCAATCACCTGTGGTGACTACATAACCCATTAAGTAGTTAAGGCTCTGTTTCCTGTGATGTATTCCCAAGAAAAGGATTTTACAGGTAAGCTGTATTAAAAAAAACTATTATTTGCTTGCACATAAATACTGTAGATAGCTGAAAAGAACCCAACTTATATATTACCCTCTAAACTGTAAATAAACATTTACAGTAAGAAGTGAGGAGGCTTTACTACTTTGGTAAACCAACCAACCAATCACCCCCCACCCCCAAAACATATAAATGCTACTGTTGTTGTATGAATGCTATGGTAATAACATGTTATGCTGTTTATATTACCATACTATCATACTCACATTTTGTACTTAGGAACAAATCGTCCTAATTTCGCAACTTTAAGGCTGAACTCATAGCAGATCTAAAAGACACATCAATGCAGTTACAGTGGGTATAGAAAATAATCAAATTTTGTTGCTTTGCAGCCTGAAATGAAGACAGACACAGCTTATAGCATCCAAGTGAAAAATATAACAACAACACGTCCAAAAAAAAAAAAAAAAAGATTCAAAAACAGAAACACTGAGTTGAAAAAAAGGATCACCACATTTGAACCACCGTTTGCCTTAACCACTTGTGACCGGCCCCACGTCCAAAGACGTCACGTTTTTGAAGATGGATATCTCGGTAACGGCAGCAGCTGCTGCCACAACCGAGATATCCATCTCTTCGTGGGGCGGTCCTGTTAACGATAACGGCGGTCATCGCGGCGGATTCGCCGCGAGATCGCCGTTACCGGCGGCGGGAGAGGGTGCCCCCCCCTCCCGCCGCTCTCCCGCGCCCTCCGCCGCTTACCGTAGCCGTCGGTAGCGGCGGAGGCGATCGGGTCCGCTCGTTGTCTGTCCGGGGATGTGACTGAGGGAAAAAATGTCCCTCAGCCGTCCCCCTCTCTCTGCTGGGCGGAAGTGACGTCAAAACGTCATTTCCGCCCAGCGTCTTAAAGAGACATTTAATATGTTTACATTTTGACTTATTTTTTTTTTTTTTTTTTTTGCATTTAAGCCTGAATATGAGATCTGAGGTCTTTTTGACCCCAGATCTCATATTTAAGAGGACCTGTCATGCTTTTCACTATTACAAGGGATGTTTACATTCCTTGTAATAGGAATAAAAGTGATAATTTTTTTTTTTTTTTTTTTTCAGTGTTAAAAATTATAAAATAAATAAAAATAAAAACCAAAACCAAAAAAAAAATTTTTTAAAGTGCCCCGTCCCGACGAGCTCGCGCGCAGAAGCAAACGCATACGCGAGTAGCGCCCGCATATGAAAACGGTGTTCAAACCACACAAGTGAGGTATCGCCGCGATCGTTAGAGCGAGAGCAATAATTCTAGCCCTAGACCTCCTCGTCATCTCAAAAAATGCAACCTGTAGAATTTTTTAAACGTCGCATATCGAGATTTTTAAGGGTAAAAGTTTGACGCCATGCCACGAGCGGGCGCAATTTTTATGCGTGACATGTTGGGTATCATTTTACTCGGCGTAACATTATCTTTCACAATATATAAAAAAATTGGGCCAAATTTATTGTTGTCTTATTTTTTAATTCAAGAAAGTGAATTTTTTCCAAAAAAAGTGCGCTTGTAAGACCGCTGCGCAAATACGGTGTGAGAAAAAGTATTGCAATGACCGCCATTTTATTCTCTAGGGTGTTAGAAAAAAAAATATATATAATGTTTGGGGGTTTTAAATAATTTTCTAGCAAAAAAAACTGTTTTAGTCTCGTAAGCACCGAATCTGAAAAACAGGCTCGGTAATGAAGTGGTTAAAGTGGATGTAAACCCCCAAAAAAATTTTTTTTTTTTTGATGTCACAATGTAAAGTATAATATTTCATATCATTTGTGCCCAGTCTTGCCACACAGAGTTAATCCAGCGCTGAGTAATCCTCTTTTATGTACAGTGAAAACGAACAGCCTTCCAGATAAAACCCTGCCTAAAGCAAAAAGTCCGGAAACTCTCTTCTTGCTTTGAGTGAGAGGTTATTTACAAATATAGCTAGGACATGTTTATCATATGTTATGTTTTGTTTATCATAACATGAGGTGATATAACATCATAACACATCCTAGTAATATACAATGAACTTTGGATCACCTCTTGTTATGATAAACATGTCCAAGCTCGATATGTAAATAACCTGTTACTGAAAGCAATAACAGAGATCCGGACTTTATAATTTGGCAGGTTTTTATCTGAAGTCCGGTTAATTTGCACTGGATTTTAACCACTTTAGCCCCGGGCCTGTTTTTCAGATTCGGTGTTTACGAGACTAAAACATTTTTTTTTGCTATAAAATTACTTAAAACCCCCAAACATTGCAATACTTGTTGTTACACCGTATTTGCGCAGCGGTCTTACAAGCGCACTTTTTTTGGAAAAAATTCACTTTTTTAAATTAAAAAATAAGACAACAATAAATTTGGCCCAATTTTTTTACATCTTGTGAGAGATAATGTTACGCCGAGTAAAATGATACCCAACATGTCACGCTTAAAAATTGCGCTCGTGGTATGGCGTCAAACTTTTACCCTTAAAAATCTCGATAGGCGATGTTTAAAAAATTCTACAGGTTGCATTTTTTGAGATACAGAGGAGGTCTAGGGCTAGAATTATTGCTCTCGCTCTAACGATCGTGGCGATACCTCACTTGTGTGGTTTGAACACCGTTTTCATATGCGGGCGCTACTCGCGTATGCGTTCGCTTCTGCGCGCGAGCTCGACGTAAAGGGGCGATTTAAAAAAAAAAATTTTTGTTTTCGTATTTATTTGTATTTATTTTACCAATTTTTAACACTAAAATAAAAAAAATAAAAAAATTATCACTTTTATTCCTATTACAAGGAATGTAAACATCCCTTGTAATAGAAAAAAGCATGACAGGTCCTCTTAAATATGAGATCTGGGGTCAAAAAGACCTCAGATCTCATATTTAGGCTAAAATGCAAAAAAAAAATAAAAAAAATTTAAATGTCATTTTTCAAATGACATTTAAAAAAAAATGTCTCTTTAAGACGCTGTTTGGAACTGACGTTTGACGTCACTTCCGCCCAGCAGAGCTACGGGGATGGACGAGGGAAACAAAGTAAAACAAGACTTAAAAAAACCTAGCAAAGAGGCAGATCTCTTGGGTAGGGAGGATCAATGCATTTAAAATGATGGTTTTACCAAAGATAATCTACAAGTTCCAAATGCTCCCAATTAAAATCCCACCAAGCTTTTTTAAGATAATTAAAACTATAATCTTAAAATATATCTGGCAGGGCAAAAAATCCAGAGTAAACTATTCTATCCTTACCCGAAAAAAAAGGGGGGGGACTTGCGCTCCCCGATATAAAAAGATATTACCAAGCCGTAATTCTAGCAAGGCTAGTGGAATGGACAAATATAAACACAGATGGAAGGGGATATAAGTTTGACACAATTAAACACAAATGTATGGATTCCACCTAAATTTAGGAAAATATGCACAGATTCACACAGTATAACGAAGAATGTTTTCAAAATATGGGACATATTAATTAAGCAGGACAAATAGAAATATAACTCCCCGTTAATCCCACTAGCTGGCACAAAATTTTTTCCACCCGGAAATAGGACAAAAATAGGTAAGAATTTAGGTAGTAAAAGACTAGGGGAAATAGTCACATTAGGGAAAATAAGGTCTAAAAATGATATTCAAGCACAGGAAGGGGTTCAACAGTTAAGCGATTGGGAATATTTTCAATTAAAACACTTTGTGACCACACTACCATTGCCGATAAGGGATGATAAAGCACTGAACTAAATAGAAAAATTATGTGCCACGGGAAAACCACTACAACATGTAATTGCGGCATTATATGGGATATTGACAGACCTAGAGACAAAGGGAACATTGACATGTGTAGAAAAGTGGGGACAAGACATCGGGGAAAGGATAGAGGACTCATTCATGATAGGTGCTGTGTTTAATTATGCAATCAATATCAACACAATTGAAGTTAACTATAAATGTATGATGCGTTGGCACCTGACTCCAGACAAAATGAACAAAATACACCCAACCAATTCTGCTCTATGTTGGAGGAAATGCAACCAAGTAGGCACTACAATACATGTTTGGTGGGACTGCCCGAGAATACAGGAGTACTGGAAAGAAGTTCTAGAATACATAGAGGAAATCACAGGTGAAAAGATTCAACAAAACCCCTTGACCTGTCTGTTCCACGGAACCGAAGGGTCAAAAAAAAGGTATAGATCGACACTGGTCCCGGCGTTGCTAAATGCAGCAAAGGGCCTAATTCCAAAAAATTGGTTACACCCGGAGAGGCCAAATATAAAAGAATTGATACACCGAGTTGACTACATTTTAGAGATGGAATATCTGAGAAGGGTGGACCTTGGAGAAGAAGTTGGTAGTAGAAATAGAACAGCCTGGGAGCAATGGAGATTATTTAAAACCTCAAGAAAATATGCACAGGCAATAACAGAAATAGATAGGTAAGACCAATGAAACAGTAGAGCAATAAAACGCAATTGCGTAGGACAGAACCGAAAGGTAGAACGAACCGAGAGGCAGGGGGGGGGGGGGGATCAAGAATGAGGAAATGGGGGGCGAAGATAGTGGGATAGTAGATGAGTATGGGTAGTAGGGCTATGTTCGAGTTTTTTTTTTACTCTCCCATTTTGTTAATACATTGGAATAAAAAAAATAAAGAAAGAGAATTAAATACATATATGGAAAAAATAAAAATAAAATAAAATGAAAATAAATAAATAATATATAAAAATAAAAAATAAAAAATAAATAATATGTAAACAAATAAAAAACAAAAATAAATAAATAAAGAAAAAGAAAAAGAAAAACCACATGTGATGCGAGACCACAGAAGAAATGCGAAGGGCGGAATTACCGTGAGCATGTCTTACTGTCTCATTCCCCGGTTGAGTCTGATGTGGAAAAAAATAAATAAAAAAATTGTCATGTTGGAAGGTAAATCCCATTAACAACTTTCTGTCAAAGAGCAGCAGGTTTTCCTCAAGAATTTAAAGGTATTTTACCAAATCCATGTTGGAAGAGAACACACGCGCCTACTAAGTGTAGCTTTGTTGAACTTTAATAAGTAAAAAAAGAAATATTACTCACAAAGGTAATAAAATACAGGCACATGTATTACTGCACTCCCACACACAGCTGGCAGTCTTGTGTGCTCCATATGGAACTTTATTGACTTTTAATGGACTTTTTGGAATAGTTTTTTTTTTATTATTGTCCCCTTCCTTTAAGCCTAGGACCCAAACCCAGTGCTTACATTTGCACAATTCTGTTTTTCCCTTTTTTGCCAAATCCATGTTTCCTTCTATCCCGACAAGCACTTCAGTCCCTCCTGCAGAGAAACACCCCATAACAGAATAATACCACATCCATGCTATACTTTACTGTAGGAATGGTGTTATTTGGAAAATAGACATATCGTTTTGTGTTGAAGCCAAATAATTACATTTTAGTCTCATCTGACCATAACACATTTTTCCATATGGCCTCATAATCATCAAGGTGCTTTTTTGACAAAGGTCAGCCGTAACTGCATGAAGCCTTTCCTGAGGAGTGTCTTTTTTTCTTGCAACCCTACCATATAAGCCACATTTGTGAAGAATTTGTGATATTGTTGTCACACAATGACCACTCTTTGTCATAAATTCCTTCAACTGCTTTAGAGTTGGTAGCCTCTCTGACCAGATTCCTCCTGGCTCTTTCATTCAATTTGGAGCAACGTCCTGATCCAAGGAGGGTTTGTGTTGTGCCAAATACCTTCCACTTCTTAATAATAGACCTTACTGTACATCAATAAAAGCATTGATATAGCCTTTGAATTATTTTATATCAATTTCCTGACTTGTGCCTGTCCACAATTATATCCCAGAGATCTTTTGACAGTGCCTCGATACTCATAGTTGATTGTTTGCTTCAGTTGCACTATCAGGGACTGAAAACCTCCAGGAAAGCTCTTTTTATACTAAGCTTAATCAAAATGACCACAACTGATAACAGTTGAAAATCAAATGGCTTTGTGTGCCATTGAGAAGGTGATTGGCTACACCTGATTTAGTTTAGAAGTAATTTTTAAGAGGGGGGTGAGCCTTTTCCAACTCATTTGGATGTTATATAAAGGTAGATAAAATAAAAACTGTGTCTGTCTTCAGTTCAGGCTGCAAAACAAAACAAAAAATGATTTTAAAGGGGGTGACTCTTTTCTATATCCAGGGGAAAAAACAATGCGCTATTAAAAATAAATGAAAAATAGAAAATAAAAATTAACAAAACGGATGGAAAATCCAAAAGCAGCAGCTAAATGTTGGTTATATACAGAACATAGATAGATAGAAAAAAGCTGTGCTAGTTAAAATCCAAAAATAATTGAGTTCATTTATTGAAGAGCATAAACTTATTTCAATAATTCCAAAGGCAAGATTAATTCATCCAGTAGTAGACACAGTGATTGATTCACAAAAGTGCACCGCCACCTTATAGAAAACTTGCTTAGCAGATAGCCTTGCTTGCTAACAAGGAGTTATGCTGTAGTGCTCATGCATTAATAAGGAACATGCTGATTAGAAGATAGAGAAGAGGGATAGAGAGATAACCTACCCAGTTTGCTGTTATTTCTTTTCGAGTCTAGTCACAGGCTTGGGAATAAACAACAAAAAGACAGGCACCACTAAATAAACTGCTGGACTTTAATGAAGAATAACATAAAAGCACTCACATAAAAGTTGAAGTAAACAGGCATGGGGTAGAGGTCCTATGATTCGTCCGAACCAGCCGAGGAATGGTTGGGTCCCGGGGAACTCTTCATACTGTTGCCAGCTGTGCAGGAAACAAACAGCGCTGAGCTCCGAGGGCGTGCTGGTGTTGTGTACGAGCGTGCCGGCAATGGAAGCTGGAGCGCATGCTGGAACGCACGCTGGGACGCTACAGCTTGGAAGGGGGGAATGACGTCATCACGTAGGACCTCGATGATACGACGTGTTTCAATGCAAGTGCCGTGTGTTGGATGTCTGATGACACACGGCGCGCACCTTTCTCAAGTTGTTTGTAATGGCTAACTGTGGCCAATTTATATATGCCTGTGATCGCCATCTAGTGGCGTAGTAGTATAATGTCCTCAATTTTGAAGCATTAATACTATGTATGTCACTTGTTATAAATAACAAAGAATAATAAACAAGTCAGTGGGGTTTTTTGTGCTCAATAATAACGGACATATCATTAACATCAATAAATATACACACATGTATAGGACAAAAAAATTATTATGCAGTGTACAATACCATATAACTAGAAAACCTTATTGAGTAGCCTATCAGGAATATTTATAGATATATGAAATATACATATAATAGGCACATAACTTAGTAAATGATGATTTGAACTAAGTATGATAATTAAGTGAAGAGAATACACTAGGTATATATAAAGATATATTGTATACAATTTTTTCTTGACTAATAATGGTCTGGTTTACTCGTTGAATAGTTAACTTGATCCATATGTACATGCTATACGAGTCCATTAAAACAAATTCAAATATTCAATATGCATTGGCCTATATACTGTAGTCTATTTGGGTGAAATAATTCTGCGCAAACAATGAAAACAAAAAAGAATACTAGACGTGATAAATAATGTAAAAAGCTGCTACAAAAAAAATGTGACAAGTTTTCTGATGAAGGTGAGTAAATGTAGCGCTAACCCTAATGTGATATGGAATAAAAACATTAAACAATGGACGTAACTGAGTACATTCAGAACTAAATGCAAAAGTCCCACATGGTGGTGTACATAGAATGGGAAAAAATTATACAGGAAAGTCCAATGTCCTAAACAGAATGATGAAGACTGGTACAGTCCATGGACATCAATCTGATCCAAAGAAAACATAAAATCAAATAATTTTCTTCTAGTGGGTCACAATAGGCAAAACAATCCTCTCATATGTGGTAAGAATGGATACCCTTACTGCAACTGATGGACCCGTATGTCAGCAACAGTGGATCGTATGAACTTATGAGCCAGATCGTATGAGCCAGATCGGTGCGTGGCCAGAATGATGGAAGAAATCCAGGATCTCCAGTGGACACTCCGATGGACCTTGTAGCACTACAATGAATCTAAGGCAGCCAGTTGAATGGATAACCCCTCTTAAACTTAAATCTCACAACGATATATGCAAAAGAAGAGGAATGGGGCTTCAATAGTGTAGGTCAAAAATATGTAGGTTTATTAAACCAACAAACATTAATAAAAGTGATCACACATATATATGTAAACAGCAATGCGAGTAGTTATGAAGTCTATTGCCTATTGGCCTATATACTGTATGACTTTACAGATTTCTACAAAGAGCAATCACCCCTCATTATCATCAATTGGCAATTTTAGTCTGTTTTTTTTTTTCTGATTGGAGTTATCAGCTATACCTCTCTGGTTAAACTTCATACTCTAGTTACATTTCCATGTTGGTACAATATATCACTCTTAATGTTTTAAAGTCTAATATTCATGATTCGTGTTTTCTTTTCTAGTTTTCATAATGTATGCTTAGTGCCATCAAGCACTAAATCTAATCCAACAACTGGGGTAAAATGTCAAGAGAAACATCTTGGTTGGGATTTAGCATACAACAAAGGGTTTAACTTATGAGCTAAGCAAGTACACATGGAAATGAAACCCAGGACAACATAGGAGCAGGCATTGTTTCAAGCAAAGCAGATCCAATCTGGAGGATTTTAACATTCCTGGAATATGACACAAGAAAACCTCCTGTGACTAATTTATAGCGACTTTCAATGTGAATTTAATGTCACAGCAGGAGGTAGCAGAAAGATAATTGAATCCAACAATTACGGTAATCCAATTCATATTGGAAAGCTCAGTCAATGACACCAACAGTTTGAAAATACTGCTAGTAGTGAAAAATTAAAGTATAGGCGAGAATGAATTAATGCACATCAACAATAGTTTAACTTATCAAAATAGACTATGACATTATTTTTCCTTATTAGATGCACACTAGGGGTCAGATTCAGAAAGTATTTACGTCAGCGTATCAAGAGATATGCCGCGTAAATACTAAGAATAGCCAGCGTATCTTTTTTTGCTATTCAGAATTCTGCTAATATACGAGCAGCGTAATTCTGTTACACCGTCGTATATTAGTTGCAATTTTTACGCTGGCCGCTAGGTGGCGCTTCCGTCGTTTTACGAGTCAAATATGTAAATGAGGGATTTACGGCGATTCCCAAATGTACTTGCGGCCGGCCGTCGTATTTTACGTTTGCGTAAGCGTTATAGTGGCGTAAGGATATCCCTGCTATAGGACGCGTAGCCAATGTTAAGTATGGACAAACGGGACAGCTTCGAATTGTACGTCGTTTACGTCGTATGCGTAAATCGTTCGGGAATGGGGCTCGACGTTAGTTACTTCACGTCGTTTACATTGACAAAAAGCAACGTGATTTTGCACATGCACACTGGGAACATCCACGGACGGCGCATGCGCCGTCCAAAAAAAACGTCAATTACGTGGGGTCATGATTCATTTACATGAATCACGCCCCCACTTCAGAAATTTGAATTACGCGCTGTTACGACGGGCACTTTACGCTACGCCGCCGCATATTATGGAGCAAGTGCTTTCTGAATAAGGCACTTGCCCATAATAGAGGCGTAGCGTAAACACCATACGCTACGCCGCCGGAAAGATAGTTCAGATGTATTTGAATCTGGCCCTAGGAATCTATCTACACTGGTTTATTTTAATGTAGATTACCTTCTCATTTACTCTTACGTGTTTTAAAGAATACCATTGCAAATGCATGTTCCTCTTTTCTGCTTTTTGCTAGCATGGCTCTGCTGAAAGAAAATTACAGAAAAGTCATGTAATGCCCATGATCACAAGTAATATGATGACATCTAGGCCAGAGGGAGCTGAAAAGGAAACTTTAAACCTACGTAGGTTAAATCAGAGCTCCACCCTAAAGTGGAACACCTGCTGATCGAATCCCTCCCCCCCCCCCCGATGTCACATTTGACACCTTTCAGGGGGAGGGGGGCAGATACCTGTCTAAAGATAGGTATTTGCACCCACTTCCGGCCACACAGTCTCAGGCAGACTGCGGGCATTACGTCACCTCCCGTCCCCCGCTGTGTGCTGGGAACACTCGGCTACCAGCACACAGCGGGAGCCAATTGACAGGCGTAGCGTGACTCGCGCATGCGCCGTAGGGAACCGGGCAGTAAAGCCGAAGCCCTTCACTTCCTGGTTCCATCACCAAGGATGGAGGGGGGGAAGCAGAGTGACGAGCGATTATTCATCCTTTGCTGCGGAAGGCGCTGGACTCCAGGACAGGTAAGTGTCCTAATATTAAAAGTCAGCAGCTGCAATATTTGTAGCTGCTGGCTTTTAATATTTTTTTTTCAGCTGACATCCGCTTTAAAATCACTGGAAACCTCTGTTGGCATATTAACATTTTTCTCAAGACCTTGCATTTAATCTATCATGAGATAAATACCCTTAACTGCCACTAACTGACCTACTTCTGAAAATACTAGTTGCCTGGTTGTTATGCTGACACTCTCAATTAAATTATTTCTGAGTAACTGACCCAGAACAAATATTCTGATCAGGAAATATAGAATACAGTTAGATCTTGATATCAACCTATAAATACAGCATATGTATAGCCAGGGCTTTTTTTCTGGGGGAACTTGGGGGAACTCAGTTCCACCACCTTTGACTCAGACCCTTTGGTGCCCCCGGCTCACCAGAATCACTTGTAAACACAGAAGTCTGGTTTCTGTGTTTACAAGTGACAGCTTTGTAACCCCCTGAACTCTGCACTCTGTATGTAATGCAATTCTGGTATTTAATGCCCCTTTAAGACCCTTCTACTGTTTGTGAAATCTGAACGGATCGTGGTTGAGTTCCTGTACCTATTTTCTGAGAAAAAAAGCTCTGTGTATAGCAATATTTATTTTATTTTACCCAGGGCTTTTTTTCAGGGGGAACTTGGGGGAACTCAGTTCCACCACCTCTGGCTCAGACCCTTTGGTGCCTGGTCACCACAATCACTTGTAAACACAGAAGTCTGGTTTCTGTGTTTACAGGTGACAGCTTTGTATCCCCCTGAACTCTGCACTCTGTATGTGATGCAATCCTGGTATTTAATGCCCCTTTAAGACCCTTCTACTGTTTGTGAAATCTGAATGGGTCGTGGTTGAGTTCCTGCACCTATTTTCGGAGAAAAAAAGCTCTGATTTTACCTGGAATAGACTAGTGAAGCGTTAAACTCCCGCTAGAGGCACAACAAGTATAATACAATAGGTAATTGGTTGAATATTCACACAAAGATTAAAGTGTTTGTAAAGGCAGAATGTTTTTGTTTATCTTAAGTTCTATGCATTAATATATAAAGCCTTCTATGTGAAGCAGCCCCCCTCATCCTCCTAATACTTACCTGAGCCCCATCTCGATCCAGCGATGTTGCACGAGAGACTGGGCTGTCCAGGACTCTCCCTTTTCATTGTCTGAGACATCGGTAAATCGCCATTGGCTCCTGATGCTGTCAATCAAAGTCAATCAATCAAAGTCAGTGAGCCCATGAGGAGAGGAGGGTGCGAGGCCAGACATGACCTGTCTCATCGGACATGTCTCCTCGTGTGTACGCGGCCTAAGAAAGGGTGAATATACCTAGTGGGGGAACAGATAGCAATAAAAACTTGACGGGGATTCTTACCTAGGAAGCTCAAATTATAGGGAAATTACCAGGTTAGACTAGCCCTCTGCCACCCGCCAACCATTTGCCATTTTTTAACGCAAGTGCACCTGGCATATGTAATTGCATCCATATATGCCTGTACATGGAGACAAGGGTCTTTTTAGAAAATCTTGTAAAATAAACTTTATTTTTTAAAACATTTTAACTTTATTTTTATCGCTTAGGTGAACGTAAAGAGCTTGAAGCAATCTCTATAATTACCTCTGTGATTTTTTTGGTGCTGCCTGTGCATATAACCTGTTTGATTGGCTTTTTCTCTAGCCAGAGATTGACAGCTCTCAACAGCTCTAAACTTAGAAGTTAAGTGGAATTCCAGTCAAATTCCAATTAAGCCTAAAACTTAAGCCTATTCTATCTACACTGTAAAAGAAAAGATGTCTATACTTACCTATTCTGAGATCTCTCTGGTCCAGTCACATGATCGACTTCAAGCTTTGGCTTCAGAGGAAGCACAGCCAACAAAGGATGCCCCATAGTAGGCCTGTGGGTGACAGGTGACATCATCGCCCAGGCTCTACAGCTGTTGTATATCTGTAAATCACCTAAATGAGATAGGAAAAATAGTGGCGCTAGTGAATATTTACTAAATAACTGTAATAATATAAAAAAGTACAGTAAAAATATACTCAATAACACCAAGTGACAAGTGATAAAAAGTCCATAAAGATGACAAACGATGAGAGATTTTCTTGTTTCTGTAAATCTTCCACCACAACACTGTGCTGTGACAACTCCCCTCTGAAAAACACACTCACTAACTGAACCTGCCCTTCACTCTCGTGTCAGGCTAGATCGCTTGTGTATGATCCCGCAAATGGGAAAACAATTCTCCACTGTATCACCGTGATAAATTCTTGATAATTCCAAATGGAAAAAGTGTTCCAATAGTGTAAAATTGTATTACCAGTTTAATGCAAAATCATGTCAACACTAAAAAATCAGCCTCAAATGAAAACTCACAGCAAACATTCGTGATTGTTGGCTCTGCGGTGCACTGCGGCCACGGCAGACCTGAGGTGTGTACTCGGTTGTAAAAGTCTCACCCACTCACGAGTCCCGGCACACGATAGCGGGAAGTTGTTTAAGCAGCAGAAGCGCCTCTTGTCAATGAAGATAGTGTTAATGTAGCCACGCCCCCGACATAGCTTGTACTTATTCATGGGATTGGCTACAATGCTCTCCCTTTCACTGCCAGGCCCATACACCATACGGACCTAAAAAGTGCCCGCAGATGGTCAAGTCTGTATGCCGTAGAGACCAAATATCTCCCTCTCCTATAAGATTATGGTTACTTCAATGACCATAAGCTTATATCAGAATTATTCAGCAGACTCTGCTGAACAATTCTATAACTCTGATCAGCGTATTACAACCCGCTGATCAGAGTTATTAACCTGAAATGTGACCGCCCTCCGCCGCTTCTCTGCCCCCTGCTTCTATAACTCCCGCCGCTAACTTTCACCTTTAACTGCCCCCACACTCTCCTTCCCTATCCTTTATCTCCCTTCTCCCCCCCTCAGCACCGATAACCCCCCTCCACCCGAAAGACCCCCCCCCCACAAAGGGTTCCCCTGCAGCTACCTTTAGAAGTCGGCATCCCTCCACTGCCGCTTCCACTGGCTTCAGCTGCTACATGGGGCTTGGGGGGGTTCAGATGTGTCCCCTCCATCAGTCACATCACCCCCAGTACTGGCCCCCGCAGCCTCTCTATAAAGAACAATGGATGGTCTGATTGAGCCCACCTGAAAAATGGACAGGCAGACCCGATCAGTCTGCTTGTGTGAAAGGTGCCTAAGGCCTTGTTCACACAGGGCATACACAGCGTACCTTTACAAGGATGCACAGGTATTCCATGCATCCCTGTGCAGGCAGTCCAATTGATGTCATTTGGGATGTAGCGAATGCACGCATAGAGCCATTGCTCCCAATTTTACATCCATGTAGGTCTACATGCATGTTCCTGAGCTTACACTGTCTGTGTTTGGGGTCAACAGCAGCTATACCTGTGCAGCCGTTGCATCCCAATTGACATAAATGGAACTGCCTGTACGGGGATGCATGGAACAACTGTGCATCCATGTGCGAGTAAACATGGCCCTCCATGATATTTTAGTAGTAATTTAGCAGGGGTTTTGCAAGAGTTTTGCAAGTTATGTTGTGTTTATGTGCACTAATAATGAAAGCTGTAAGTGAAAAAGGGAAACCTCCAGATTTTTCAAGAGACTTTTGCATATGTCCGATTTTCACTATTTCTCAAAAGGCGCAATCTAAAATTTACAAATATTTGTTATTTATTAACTAAATACAGGTTATGCTTTTATATTTATGTAGCGCCCCCTTACTTTCAGTATGGGCACTATACTAAAGTTAGTGAGAATGGGAGAGTTACTTTGCTCCCATTCCATAGGCGTGCACACAGGGTGTGCCGGGTGTGCCTGGGCACACCCTAATGCCCAGGCACACCCCAGGGCTTTTTTGCTGCCAAAATTTATGAGAACTTTATTTTTTTCTCTAATTGACACTGGTAGCTGCCTGCAAGTGGGACTATTTGTCATGGATGTGTACAATTCCTGTGGGAACTGCAGCCACTGGCTGCGGAGTAATCAGTCTGTCAGCCGCATTTTGCGATGCTGACTCTGTAGTTCCGGCTACATCATCCCTGTCAGCTAGATATCACTCCGCCGCCAGCTGTCAGAGAAGAAGCCTGTAAACTTCAGAGAGCAATGAAAAACTCCTGACTGCTCACTTCACAGCTGTGGCTGCAGTCCTCACAGTAGTTACTCACCATCCTATACCCTGTGTGCCAGAAAACATCTGCTTGCCGATCTCCTCTCTGATGCAGCAGAAAACTGTCTCTCTCCTCGGTTTCCTATCTGGCTGAGTCAGTCGGGGCTTTCAGTGCCTGTCACAGCTCAGTACAGGTGGGAGGAGCAGGAAGAGGAAGAGATCGTCACACAGAGTGCACCCACAATCTCTTTCCTCCTGTCCAGCACACAACACAGCTCACCCTGGGGGTGACTGGAGATGTGAGAGGACAGCCTTTACATGTGAGTACTGACATCCTCTGCCTTCTCCACTATACAATTATGTGCTGTTAACATGCCCTGTACTTTGCAGGACAGGGTTACTGAAAGACAAAGTCAGGGATCTGGTGACTGGAATGCTGACAGGTACATTTTGCTGTCACCTGGTGACCTATGCTAAACAAATCTACTGGGAGGATTCGCTCTGCTCATCTATCTAGTCCACTTGCAGTACTTGGCCTGTGGCAGAGGCCCTAGAGCTGGATCTGTGTGAAAGATCTGTTCCTCACAGAAATCCGAAACAGTTGATTCTACTGAGGGCGAAACTGCCCTGTTCATATCCAGGCCTGATACCGCAAGGTTCTCCTCTTCTTTCATCAACCTTTCCTTTCCTAACTGAAGTTGATGTTGGCTGTGTTGGCTTGGAAATAAAGCATTGACAACCTTTTATTGACTGTCTGGACCTCCGCTTACTACTTTGTTCCTGCATTACACCCCTAGACAATATCGAGGTAACTTAATATGCCGATCCCAAAACAACCAGTGGCTCCTGAGGGGGTAGCGCTAAATTTAGTAGGAATTTAGCAGGGATTTTGTAAAATTTACTGTGTTTGTATCTGCTAATAATGATTTTGGTGTATTTTTAGCAAACATATTGCTTTGGTAAACATTTGTGCAAATATCGTGGGGTCTTAAAAATCAGTAGCACCTTCTTTTTATTTTACTGATCCTATGATTTCAGAAAATATATGGTTTGGGGGGGGGGTCTTTCACAAATTCTAAATACTGTAAGGGAAAAATTAAAACCTTCCGATTTTTGGAGAAATCGGTTTATTTACAATTATAGCGTACGTTCAATTTTAACCATTTTGCAAAAAGGCACAATGTAAAAATGACAACTATTTGTTATATATTAACTCCATACAGGTTAAGCTTTTATACTTAGTTGTAATTTAGCACAGATTTTGTAAAGTTAGCTGTGTTTTTATCTGCTAATAATGGTTTTAGGCCCCATACACACGATCGGACATATCCGATGAAAACGGTCCGCGGACCATTTCCATCGGATATGTCCGATCGGGAGTTTGATCCGATGGCGTGTACACACCATCGGATCAAATTCCCCGCCGCCGGACGGCGGGGTGACATGGCGGTGACGCGGCGGTGACGTTGACGCCGCCGCGTCACCGCCACATCACCGCACCAGGAAGTAAAACACTTCCGCGCATGCGCCGAATCCATTCGGCAGCAGCGCGGCGGCGGTGGGGGACGACATGTCTGCTGGTAAGTGTACTAACCAGCAGACATGTCGGGCGGACAGATCCCCACCGGATAGATTTCAAAGCTTGCTTTGAAATCTGTCGGGTGGAGAAATCTGTCCGCTAGCCCATACACACGAGCGGAGATGTCTGCTGAAACGGTCCATCGGACCGTTTTCAGCAGACATATCCCCTCGTGTGTATGCGGCCTTAGTGTATTTTTTGTAAATATATTGTTTTGATAAACATTTGCGCAAATACCGCTGGGTCTAAAAAATTAGTAGCACCTTCTTTTTATTCTAAAGGTTGTATGTAAGGTAAAAATTTGGATATTTACATGTTTGCGTATGTTTTCCAAAAAGGCACAAAGTACATTTTTTTTTGTTATTTATTAACTCCATACAGGTTAAGATTTTATATTTAGTAGGGATTGAGCAGGAATTTTGGAACATTAGCTGTGTTTTTATCTGCTAATAATGTTTTTAGTATATTTTTTGCGGATTTGTTGGTTTAATGAACATTTGCACAAATACCGCTAGGTCTAAAAAAATTGTCTAGAGGCTATATGCTTTATATGGTTTTGGGGGTCTTTCACAAATTCTGAAAGCTGTAAGGAAAAAATAAAAACCTTCAGATTTTTAGAGAAGTTTAGATATTTACACTTTTGTTCAATTTTCACCATTTTGCAAAAAGGCGCAATTTAAAAGTTAGAAATATTTGTTATTTATTGACCTAATACAGGTTAAGCTTTTATATTTAGTTGGATTTTTTTTTAATTTGCTGTATATTTATCTGCTAATCATGATTTTAATGGATTTTAGCAAAAATATTGTTTTGATAAACATTTAAGCAAATATCGTGGGACCTTGGAAATCTGTAGCACCTTCTTTTTATTCTATTAGTCATGTGCTTTCAGGAAGTATATGGTTTGGGGGGGACTTTTTGAAAACTCTGAAAGCTATAAGTGAAAAATAAAAAAGCAAAGGAAAAATTGCAAAAATGGTCTGGCCACCTAAGGGTACAAAATGGAGCACAGGGCCTGGTAGCGAAAGGGTTAAAGAAAGGGAAACAATAGTGAACAAACACTGATTTACAGGTCAATAATGCTGCCAACCCAACCTTTATTTTAGCAGCAGCAAAAGTGTTAAAGTGTGTAACCAACCCTTTTTTTCTCATAGAGTATGGATGGGTAAAACCCTTGTCAGATTATTTCCTGCTGTGTATGTCCCATTGGGGAGATTTTCCTTTATTTGCGATCCTAGAGATGCCACGGGAAATGAGAGGAAACCTCTCTAATGTGAAGAGTTTCCCTTTTAGGCCTCGTACACACGATCAAATCTGTCTACTGGAAACGGTCTGCTAGACCGTTTCAGCAGACAGATTTGATCGTGTGTACGGGCTAACAGACGGATTTGGCCACCCGACAGATTTCAAAGCATGCTTTGAAATCTGTCGGCTGGGAACCCGTCCACCCGACATGTCTGCTGGTTAGTACGCTAACCAGCAGACATGTCTTCTCGCACATGCGCCGAATGGTTTCGACGCATGCGCGGAAGTGTTTTACTTCCTGGTGTGGTGACGTGGCGGCGTCAACGTCACCGCCACGTCACCGACACGTCAGCGCGCTGTCTGCTGGCGGGGATTTTGGTTTGCTCGTGTGTACACGCGAGCAAACCAAAATCCCAGCAGACAGATTTGTTCAAATCTGTCGGACAGACAGATTTGAACAAATCTGTCTGCTCGTGTGTACGAGGCCTTAGACAATCTTCGAGTGCAAATTGGAAGATAATGCCCTTACCCCTTGTTCTCGAAATGACTTTAAAGAACTTACTCACTAATACGGATCTACTACTGTCTCTGATGCATTTCTAGCAGTATGTGTGACAGTGCAAGTTGCACAGAGCTGCTCTCACTTTCTCAGTTTCAGGTATAGATTTCAGATAATATAGATAAGGTTACCCAGAGTCCATAATTATTTATTTGGTGTCAGTTTGCTCTACAGAATGCCTTTTAGGCAGAATTAGAGAAGGGTGTGTCTACAGTTTAAAACAATTACTATAAATCTTCCCTTCATCAAGCCTTTTTATTTCAGTTTAGTGTCAGGTACAGTATAATTAAGTTGAAGATTAAGAATCTTCGTATATAAATTAACCCTTCCCAGAGAAGATTGGACGGATCCCTTAAATTGTTCCAAATAAACAGAGAATGTCAATGTCTTTACACCTCTTTCTAACATAAGCCAGTGATGGTCTGCATGTGACCCTTCTAGTTTAAGGCTGCATTCACACCTGAAGCCTCGTACACACGAGGCTGACTTTTTACCGCCAGAAAATCCGAGGGGAAAACCGAGAACCTACACACGACCAGGTTTCCGGACAGGAAAATTGCCATGAGAGCTTTGGTCGGGAATCCTGGCCGTGTGTATCTTCCACCGCAGTGTTTCCCATAGGAAAATTGCCAGGTTAAAAACCCCTGGGAATCCCGGCAGGAAAAAAGAGAGCTGGTTCTCTTTTTTTTCCCGGGAGTTTTCCTGTCGGGAAAACTGCGAAGGAACATACACACGGCCTTTTTTCCCAGTTAAAAGCTCTCATGGCAGTTTTCCCAATGGGAAAACCATTTGTGTGTACAAGGCTTGAGCATTTTCAGCCAGTAAAATGCCTTAAAAATGCTCGAAAAATGCCCAACAATCAAAATAAAATTAATTTAAATCCCCCCTGTTCACATCTGAGCGCTTTGTAGCAAATCGACTGAAGCTCAAAAAGGAACATGAGCTTCTTTTTGCGCAGATTACAGGAGTGTTTCCGCTTTTTACATTGGTGACCTTTTGACCTGTGCAAAATCGCAGCAAGAACTTGTGGTAAAAAGTGTGGTAAAAACGTGCAACTTTCTGCCTGAAAAGGAAACGCTCAGGTGTGAATGCAGCCTAAAGCATTTGTAAACCCAACATATCATATTCCTGATATGTGCCTGCTGTACCATGTACTGGTATGAAAAAACATATTCTGCCAGAGAGGGAAATGGAGATCTTGTGTTTCTGCTAAGCAGAATTTTCCTTCAGTCGAAGCATCCCCCACACACAGTTAGGCCTGGTTTACACATATGCATTTTTTTGTGCATTTTGCAGAAACACACTATAATCCATTAAACATGATTTTATATGAATTTAGTTCACATCTGTGCATTTCAAGGAAAGGGTCAGGGACTTTTCTGGTTTTTGGTTCCGTAGACTTCAATAGATCTAAAAATGTGTATTGAAAAAATGCAAAACGCACCTCCAATATGCAAACTGCATTTATTTTTAGCACTGATCACTGTATTGGGGTCACTGCTCCCCAAAAAGAGTCACTTAGTGTCAGATTTATCCACCGCAATGTCTCGCTAAAAATCACTGATCGCCGCTATTACTAGTAAAAAAATTAAAAGGTCCCTAAATCTATCCCATAGTTTGTAGATGCTTTAAATTTTGCGCAAACCAATCAATATACGCCTATCGTTTTTTTTACCAAAAATATGTAGCAGAATACATATTGGCCTAAAATTCGATTTTTTTTACTTTTTTTATTGGATATGTTTTATAGCAGAAAGTAATATATATATATATATATATATATATATATATATAGCACAAAAAATAAAAACTGCAGAGGTGATCAAATACCACCAAAAGAAAGCTCTATTTGTGGGGGAAAAAGGACAGTAGTGCTGTATTGTAAAAGGAATATAGGTATATATAGGAATTGGGGTAAAACTTTCCAGGGGTGAAGTGGTTAAAAACTCACCACACTAGGTAGGAGAATACAATGGTCAGTTCTCTGTGCTGGGAACTCAGCCAGCTCTCCTCCAATGATCAGACCTGCCCTGACATGCTCCTCCTGCAAAGTCTTTCATTTTTAAAGATCAGTATACTGCAGTTTCTCCTCATCTAGCTCTTATGCAGCTGAGAACAGAGGAAATGTAACTTTCACTTTTATATCTATACACACATTTTGGCTTTCATTTCAATTTTAACTCTGTAGCCCTTCTATCTTATCCTAGCAGCCTATGGTGAAAGCATGTTTTGCATGAGAACATATTTTTTTTTTTTCATTTTCTGAGCAACTTTTATTTGTGGGTTGTCACCCCATGAATTGTTAAGGAGTATTAATGCACTGATATAGTATATAATAATTTTTATTGCCATATCTGCCATGTTTGTTTTCTCCATTGACTGTATTACAGTTTTGCTAGGCCATTAAGAAACGCTAAGGAGGAGTTAAGCCCTCTAATAAGTAACACAAATCCTCTCAAAGACAAATTATATCAGGCCTTTCTCATCTTTAAGGCCGCGTACACACGATCAAATCTATCTGCTGGAAACGGTCGGCCCGACCGTCCCAGCAGACAGATTCGACCGTGTGTACGGGCGAGCCGATGGATTTGGCCACCCGACAGATTTCAAAGCATGCTTTGAAATCTGTCGGCTGGGAACCCGTCGGCCCGATATGTCTGCTGGTTAGTACGCTAACCAGCAGACATATCTTCTCGGACATGCGTCGAATGGATTCGACGCATGCGCGGAAGTAATTCACTTCCTGGTGCGGTGACGTGGCGGCGTCAACGTCACCGCCACGTCACCGCCACGTCAGCGCACCGTCTGCCGGCAGGGATTTTGGTTTGATCGTGTGTACACGATCAAACCAATACATCCCAGCAGACAGATTTGTTCAAATCGGTCTGTCCGACCGATTTGAACAAATCTGTCTGCTCGTGTGTACAAGGCCTAAGGCCTCGTACACACGAGCAGACAGATTTGTTCAAATCTGTCTGTCCGACAGATTTGAACAAATCTGTCTGCTGGGATTTTGGTTTGCTTGCGTGTACACACGAGCAAACCAAAATCCTCGCCAGCAGACAGCGCGCTGACGTGGCGGTGACGTTGACGCCGCCACGTCACCGCACCAGGAAGTAAAACACTTCCGCGCATGCGTCGAAACCATTCGGCGCGTGTGCGAGAAGACATGTCTGCTGGTTAGCATACTAACCAGCAGACATGTCGGGCGGACGGGTTCCCAGCCGACAGATTTCAAAGCATGCTTTGAAATCTGTCGGGTGGCCAAATCCGTCTGTTAGCCCATACACACGATCGAATCTGTCTGCTGAAACGGTCTAGCAGACCGTTTCCAGCAGACAGATTTGATCGTGTGTACGAGGCCTAAGGCCTGTACCCATCTGTGCAGTATGTTTAGAAGCATTTTTAGATGCGTTTCAGATGCATTACCACTGAACTCTACATAACATTCTTTCATGACAGCGCATCAAAGAGGCAGCAAGCAGAATTTTTTTTTCAATGCACTGCACCTAAAATACACATAAAACGCACAGGTGTGAATGGGACCATAAAGGATTTTGTCCGGAAAGTCAGCCAAATTTGAGCTCCTGTTTCGGCTAGGTTCACATCTGTGCGGGTGGTTCCCGCTGTGGGTCTGCACCTGTTTCTGTAGCCACAACCACCCACACAGAAAAAAAGTGCTGGATGCATTAAATACTAATGGCACCCTGGCCGATTTGGAAATCACACTCGCACTAGGCTGCAATTTCTAAAATGCTGCCCCATTTCTCGGTGTGTGGGACCACTAGTCCAGCACTTTAGATGCGCCCACACTGGCCGGTTCCCTTCAGTCCCCTCACACTGAGGGGATTTGACCAGAATACTAAAACAACATACATTTCTGTCCATACTCTGTAGCTTTATTGGGCATTATGATTATTTTCTTTGTTAACACTAGAGATCTTAGATGTTGTCATATTGTGTAATCAAATCCTGTATTTACTACAACATTTAAATATAAATGTCTTCCAAAACTGCTTTGAAATTAATATATACAGTGTAATGAACAAATTAGAGTTGCCTGAGAATTAATGGAGTTATACCTGGAACTCAAGTTGCAACTATAAGTATAATGATGTTCATGCATGATCCTGAGTTAAGTACCAAAATCGTTTTCAACCCTAAAGGCATTCTGACTTTATAGATGAGATAACCTTTGAGATGCTGCAGAAGTAATTTATGGAGAAGAATTACATCAGCCCTAATCTTCTAACATATCATAGGCATTTAATTTAGGATTTGTTTGTACTTGAAATTTAGCATTTCTCAAATGAAGAAATACACAATATTCATTAACAGTACCATTCCAAGCAGACTTATTCTTATGCTTTACCATGGGACACTGGTGCCCTAGCCAAAAGGCACCCAAACTGGCTCAGAGTATGCAATATTACAGAGAAAAATATGTACCACCACCAAGTTCTTCTTTTTCATTAAACTTTTTGCATAATGAACAGTGCATTGAGTGTAAACACCATTGATTCTAATCCAATGTGTTTCATGATGCGATTAAGAAAATAAAATCACCTTCTGATGGACCGTTTGCCACGCAAAATTGCTTTGCATTTATACATTTAGGTGAGCTATGCACACTAGTGGCATGGACAAGCATGTCCTGACTTTAGCAAGAATTAACATGTCTTGATTGGATCTGGCTTGGCCTCTGTCTCATGTTAGCTTTGATAAATGGCATGGCTCCTGTAAGTTAAAGTCTACATTTCAGGTCATATTTAGAAAATCAGCATAATGGGCCAGTACTTACGTTCAATGGAAAGTGTTCCGTGTGCTTCTGGTTGGTCTCTTAGTTGAAATTCCAAGCCCCCTGCCCCCACCCCAACCCCTGCAGCCATAATCTTCTGGTGCTGTGGGGGTTAATATGAGCACTGGACCTGCCACAGACACTCATCAATAATGACAACTATGCCTGCCATTTCTTCCCTCTCCTCCATTCATGAAGCTGTACTATAGCTTCCAACAAGGAAAATAACTCTATAAATGGAGAATGGGCAGCCTCCCCCATTCATAGATGGCTTTTCATTGATGGAAACTTCCATTGAAGTACAGCTTCTATAAAGAGCTGGGTGGAAAGGGTGGGCATATTCTGCATCCTTGAAGGGTATATATGAGAGGTCCAGCAGTAGAAAGTTATGGTTGCAGGGGTATGGGGAGCAGAAGACTTCAGGTTCCACTAAGATGGCTATCATATTGAATATAAATACAGTGGAACCTTGGATTGCAAGCATAATTTTTTTCAGGAGAATGCTCGTAATCCAAAATACTCGCATATCAAAGCGCGTTTCCTTATTGGAGTCAATGGAAACGAAAATAATTTGTTCCGCATTGACTTAAATTTCATGCAATACCGCATGCGGCCAGGGTTTGGGGGGGGTGCCAGAAAGCCTCAGAAAGACTCCTTTCCCGAGCCTTTCCAAAGTTGGCCGATGTCAGACGAGCTGTGCTCTGGCTTTTCTGTGCATTTCTGAACAGCGCCAATCAGCTGCGATCGGCGCCCCCCACCTCAGGCCAAACGCGGTACTGCACAACATTTTGGCCTGAATCCTGTTCGTTTCGCGAGACAACACTTGCAAACCGAGTTAGGATTTTTTAAATACAATGTTTGTATTGCGAAACGCTCATTACCCCATTACTCGTAATCCAAGGTTCCACTGTACTAAACAAAGAAAACAATCTGCGCTAAGTGTTGTGATCTAAAATCAGTGATTAATGATTATTAAACAGCTGAACTCACTGTATTGCACATTCCAATACTAAAACATAACAAACAAAAAAAATGTGCTGCGCTTGGAAATATAATCAAACAAACGTATTCAAAAAAATGTAGTGCTCATACACTAATTAGAATGGAGTGCTATAAGTGCAAAAAATAAAATTCGTCCATATATACATGTAAAGCTGTAAACATGTGCATTCACAGATGATATTATTCAAAAACATGCCAAGTAAGGTATACAGATTGGATATTTTTAATTAAAGTGAAAATTATTTAGTGCAAAGCATAAAAAAACTCAAATAATGTTCATTCAAAGTGACAAATCTTCAAGTGTGGCATAAAATTGGTAAATGATATAGACACCGGAATCCCAACTCCAAATACTGGTGGTGACACAGGTGCATCACACGTGTTTAATCATAGACCAAAAGTGCTCCAAGTAATCCCTTGTCCATGCCCCACTATATATAATAATCAATGGATGCTTACCAGATGAGGAGACCCCAAATGAGGTCTAGCCATGCATTAGTGGGCAACACCCCATTTGTGGGTATGCAGGTAACACTCCCTTCACAGGACCAGAATGTTAGATGTGTCATCAAAAAGATCACCCAATAAGGCGTCCGATTAGTTGTCCTCATTCATTAACCAGACATGGGTAAAAAAAGGAACACAATCGTTCATTGTGCAATTTCCCAGCATAAGAAATGTATAAAAAGAACAGAATTCTACTCACAAGTAAAATGAATAAATCAGGCATTCAGATATTATCGACCTGCCTTCTGACGTGTTGAATCACTGTTATGTCCTCCAACCCGATGTGTCTTTTGTCTCAATAGACTTCGTCACAAGGGCAATGGAGCTAGTGGAACTAATGGGGCATAGTCTGCATCCTTAAAGGGTATATAAGACAAGTCCAGTACCGGAAGGTTTTGGCTGTAGAGGTATGGGGGGCAGAGGACTCCAGGTTCCACTAAGATGGCTATCATATTGAATATAAATACTGTCCCTTATGTGAAATACTGAACCATGAATATGTGCTGGATAGTTACTGCAATTGAGATTAGTGGGGCTTTTTTTTTAAATTTACATAACAATAGGGGCACAAAATAAAGTTTTATTTTTTTGCCCTTGGTAAACAAGCAACACAAGGGAAGCAGTCATCAATAGCAGCCCATTGTATCTTGCCAGGATTGTTGTACTCTCTCGCAAGCCTTTTCTTTTATAAATTTGCTTTATTGAGTTTTGAGAATAAATTGTACAAGGCAAAGCGACCTGGTTATATAACAAAAGGGAAAAAATTAAATTAAATGAGTACAGAGTGTGTGATTCGTGCTATTGCACGAACTACAGTAGGAGAAGGAAGGGTTAACCAATCATGGTTCAGAGCCCAGAGAGGGTAAGGGATAGCTGTATTCTGATTCAGTAACTAATTACCATGGTGAATAAAGATCAGACTTCGGAAAACTACTTAATGCAGCCTCTATTGGAGTAGGTGTCCTGATAAGTATGTGTGCACTTATTGCTTCCAAAATTGAGTAGGATGAGATGATTTTTTTTTTCAACTCAAAGTTTTGGCCTTTCTGGCATTAAACCGCAATAAGCCCAGGATTCAACAGTAGTAAAAACTGGACACTTAACCAGTCCCAATAGGCCGATATTAGGTGTGGGATTGAGGGATGTCTGGGTGACGGTATTAATCATATGGACAATGTCAGTCTAGTATTGGCAGATCAAGTGACCAAAATATGCGTAAAAACTTTCCATGTTGACCGCAGTACCAACAGGCCAATGAGATTATAAGATTGAGCCTATGCAGGATGTAATAAGCTTGATCAAGTATTCTGAATTGAATGAATTAGTCCATGGCCATTGGCCAACACTAGTTGTTTGAAGGACATGACCCAGATGTCCGTCTAGTCCTCATCATCCAATTAAGACACATCCGCCAGCCATTTGCCCCTAAGGGCTGTTAACTTCGTAAGAGCAGACATGGGGATATGTTGTTAAAACTTTAAAAGTCGGTCAGACTGTAGCAGCAGTTCAAGGTCAGAGCGAGTTAAATCGAGCTGGTGTTAAGGAAATTGACTACTGAAGGCATGTGAAATCTGTAGGTATCTGAACTGATAAGCAAAGGAATAGGGTATTTAGCGCAGAGGGTCTCAAAACTGAACAATTGATGATTCCTCACTATATGTGCTATATATTAGTTTTTTTATTTTGAGTTTTACCCAACGCTGCATGAAAAATAGGGCAATGTGGGATTACTCCACAATGGTGTGCTTGAAGAAACAGAGGCCTTGGTCCAGGATTCAAAGTAGATGGCCGATTTTGAAGATGGAGTGAGCCCTTTAAAAAAGGAGCATGTCTTTAGTTTGGTAATAAATTCAGTGGAATTTCGTTATTTCGATATTTCAAGTCTCAGGTACATAGAACTCTGTATGCCAATTGACCCGGCGACCAGGGTATTTTATAAAACTCATAAATACCTGGAGTGCCCCTTTTAAGAAGGGTCATTAAAAAACAGTAGAAGTGTACTGTTGTAAACATGATAATGTTCTATGCATGTATTTTCTTTTCTCTCCCAAATAAAAGCGTTTGTATTAAAAAAAAAAAAAACAGTAGAAGGTCATCCACATACATGGCTACCCTCCCGTCCAGGCAGCCAACCCTTGTCCTTTAATGTCAGGAGACACATGAAGATCCTCTGCAATATGTTTAAATGTTAAAAAGTCTTTAACAGTCTCTTGTAACATGTGCTCAGCATTTTAGAGCTTGCTCCTGTGATAGTAAAGGGAAACAGTAACAGCTATGCATCTTTTAGCAATGCAATAGGAGTTTAACAGTGAGGATTCATGAGATGTGTAAATGACCTACACCTATAACAAGGGCATTATTTAACTTTGGTCAAAGTTGTACAGTTTGGCCTGGATTTACGATGCATTTACGTTGGCGTATCTTGAGATATGCCGTAGTAAGTACAAATGTGCGCCGTCGTATACTTGCACCGATTCATAAAGCGAGATACGTTAAAAAACATGGCTTCAGCCGTCTGACGTAACTTGCCTACGCCGGCGTATCGTGGGTGCATAGATACGCTGGACGCATTCGGCGTTCCCATTTTAAATATGCAAATGAGTAAGATACGCCGATTCATGAACGTAGATGCGCCCGGCCGCTTCATATACGCGATTTGCGTAAGGCTTACGTCCGGCCTAAAGTTACCCCTCATATAGCAGGCGCAGGTAATGTAAAGGTATGGGCCAGGGAATGACGCCATCGCATTTTACGCCGCGTACGCCGTTTACGTAGTACTACGTGAATAGGGCTGTGCGTAGGTTACGTTCACGTCGTAGGCATTGAGCCATTGTAACTTAGGGAGTATATGCGACGTGATACTGAGCATGCGCCATTCGATCGGCCATTCATTTGGGGGTCACACTTAATTTAAATAGATCACGCCCCCCTCCTTCCTACTTTGAATTAGGCGGGCTTACGCCGGCCAATTTACGGTAGGCGCTGCAACTTACAGGGAAAGTGCTTTGTGAATACTCTACTTGCCTCTCTATGTTACGGTGGCGTAGCGTATATGAGATGCGCTACACCCACACAAATATACGCCACCCTACGTGAATATAGTTTTTACGTATACTGTAGGTTAACTAACCCTTAAAGTCTGTTACTTGGCAGGTAATTTCTAGTAGGAAATATATGATAACCACTTGCCGACCAGCGCACGCACTTTTACGTCGGCAGAATGGCACAGACAGGCAAATGGGCGTACAGATAAGTCCCTTCAAATTTGCAGCCTTGTGGGTGCGATGTCTGACGGTGTCCCATGATCGTGTCACAGAGCCGCAGAATGGGGGGATGCCTGTGTAAACAAGGCATCTCCCTGTTCTGCCTAGTGACAGGACCCTGATCGTCTGCTCCCTCTAATTGGGAACAGCAATCAGTGTCATGTCACAGGTAGCACCGCCCTCCTACAGGTAGAACACCTCCCTAGGACACACCTAACCCCTTCCTAGCCCCCTAGTGGTTAACCCCTTCACTGCCAGTCACATTTATACAGTAATCAGTGCATTTTATTGCACTGATCGCTGTGTAAATGTGAATGGTTCCAAAATATCACCAAAAGTGTCCGATGTGTCCGTCATAATGTTGCAGTCACGATAAAAATTGCTGATCACCGCCATTACTCATAAAAAAAATAACAATAATAATGCCATAAAACTATCCCCTATTTGTAGACGCTATAACTTTTTCGCAAACCAATCAAAAAACGCTTATTGCAATTTTTTTTTACCAAAAATATGTAGAAGAATTCGCATCTGCCTAAACTGAGGAATAATTAGTTTTTTTATATATTTTTGGGGGGATATTTATTATGGCAAAATGTTAAATATATTGCTTTTTTTTTTTCAAATTTGTCGCTCTATTTTTGTTTATAGCGCACAAAATAAAAACCGCAGAGGTGATCAAATACCACCAAAAGAAAGCTGTATTTGTGGGGGAAAAAAGGACATCAATTTTGTTTGGGAGCCACGTCGCACGACTGCGCAATTGTCAGTTAAAACTACGCAGTGCCGAATCGCAAAAAGTGGCACAGTCCTTTGGCAGCCAAATCCTCCGGCGCTGATGTGGTTAAAGAGGTTTTTATGTTCTTACATTTATACCTTTAATCCAAAAAACACATCTATTGCCTTCAGTCTAAAATTGTGCCTGTAATCTGTCATTTAACCACTTAAGGACCGCCTCCTGCAGATTTACGTCGGCAGAATGGCACGGCTGGGCACATCAACGTATATATACGTTGGTTTTAGTACCCAGCCGTGGGTTGCGGGTGCGCGCGCCCGCGACCCGGTCCAAAGCTCCAGGACCGGGACCGCGGGATTCGCGGACCCGATCGCCGCTGCAGTGCGGCGATCCGTCCCTGGAGCGGAAGAACGGGGAGAGCCGTGTGTACACACGGCTTCCCCGTGCTTCTCTGTGGCCGGAGCATCGATCGCGTCATCCCTGTAATAGGGGGACGCGATCGATGACGTCACACCTACAGCCACACCCCCCTACAGTAGTAAACACACACATTAGGTACACATTCCCTACAGCGCCACCTGTGGTTAACTCCCAAACTGCAACTGTCATTTCCACAGTTAACAATGCAATTTAAATGCATTTTTTGCTGTGAAAATGACAATTGTCCCAAAAATGTGTAAAAATTGTCCGAAGTGTCCGCCATATTGTCGCAGTCACGAAAAAAATCGCTGATCGCCGCTATTAGTAGTAAAAAAAAAAAAAAATTAATAAAAATGCAATAAAACTATCCCTTATTTTGTAAACGCTATAAATTTTGCGAAAACCAACCGATAAACGCTTATTGCGATTTTTTTTACCAAAAATATGTAGAAGAATACGTATCGGCCTAAACTGAGGAAAAAAATGTTTTTTTATATATTTTTGGGGGATATTTATTATAGCAAAAAGTAAAAAATATTGCATTTTTTTTTAAATTGTCGCTCTATTTTTGTTTATAGCGCAAAAAATAAAAACCGCAGAGGTGATCAAATACCACCAAAAGAAAGCTCTATTTGTGGGAAAAAAAGAACGCAAATTTTGTTTGGGAGCCACGTCGCACGACCGCGCAATTGTCTGTTAAAGCGACGCAGTGCCGAATCGCAAAAACCCCTTGGGTCATTTGCCAGCGTATTGGTCCGGGTCTTAAGTGGTTAACATAACTCAAGAGCAGGTGCATAAACTGTTGTTCATATTGACAGGAAGTAGGATAAACATTTCTTGACTTGTCACTTTTGCATTATATGATGACGCAATGTTCCATACCAGTCTTTATAATTCATCTAATAGCAAAAGTAACTGGTTTTTGCAAAGAAAGGTTAGCATACTTACCCTTTGGGTTTGCTTTTTTCGTCCGAAAAATACATTTATTTAGTAACTCCCGAAATTCATTTTTAATAATTTTGTTTAGTTAAAAAATTAATTTGTCCAAAAATCCAAATAAATAAGGTCGAATCTGTCATTGAAGGCTTATGGTGTCTGTCGAATGTTCTATGGAGCAGCTAAACTGTACGACGTTGTAATCGTACATTTCCGGTCGAATGTTCTGCCTATAAGCTATAGAAGAATTGTAATGTTGTATGACACTAGTAATATTTATATTTATAAATTAATATCACTAGTCAACCAACTTTCAAATTCTTCTATAGCCTATGGGCCGAGCACTTGACCGGAAATGCACGATTGCGGCGTTGTATAGTTTAGCTGCTTGTCGAATCTTAGAACTTTCGACAGACACCATAAGCCTTCAATGATAGATTCGATGTTTGTATGTTTGTGCGTTCGTTTTCGTTTGTTAAAACGATATCGAAAATACCCGAAATTCGGACGGAAATGCATTCGGACGAAAACGAATGCACATGTCTAAAACCTCCTTCTTTATTTTGTATGGTCAAGTTAGTATTAGTTTGTATAACATACAAGGATGGAACTTTGTCAATTCAGAAAGGAAGCTCCAAAACAGGCATGTGTAAATTGTCATATGACACATCATACATGTTTGTATGTTGAGGCTATCTCTATAGAAAATACAGCCTCTAAAACATAGCACTTTCATACAGTTGAAGTTTTTTAGGCAGCAATAAACGACAATGTATAACACAATGGAACATGGATCAAATATCTTACATTTTACTTTACCACTGTGCCAAAAAAAAATCTCTTTTTGTAATCCCTGGAAAACATCAACAAATGTGGTTATATCTGTAAAATAACGTCGTACAAAATACTATATTTATTCTATATATTTTCTTACAGATTATACTGGCGCTGCTTTAATGACAATAATAGTATTTGAAAATAAGCTGCTTAATATCTGTGCTATTTTGGTACTTAACTTTAATCATACCAGAAGTCAAGGGCTTTGAAAATTAACCCACAACCTTTTAACATAGTCCTGTGATCTTTACGATTTGCCCCGGGGAATTCATCCAAGTAGGTTATTTTCCTAATTGCTGTGCGTCTTTTTAATTTTTATGTATATAGTAAGACTATATGATGTAGTGCCAATTTCATTAAATACTAAATCCAAAAGAAAAACACAAATGATCCGACTACGTAAGAAATGGATTCACTCAATTAAAAATGATTACGGTTATTTTGCAGTATGTTTTATTTTAAAGTTATTAGCATATTCAATTGCTCACCATCCAGAAACTTTAAGAAAATCTATGCTAACAGCAAACACTTTAATTTTTTAAGATTAGCATTGTAAAAGCAATACAAACAATATATTTTCTCCATGTGAGGGCTGCCTGTCTGCTGGCTATCACTTTTCACAATCTCCTGGATTTATTTCCTTGCATGATTTGCAGCTTCTCTTCCGCTATTTACAGTGAAACCTTGGATTGTGAGTAACGAGCGTTTCGCAATATGAGCAATTTTTTTTAACCACTTAACGACCACCTTTGATGTGTCTAGGGAAATTGAAGGTAGCAACTTGCGAGAGCAGTAACGGAATGTCCAAGCCAAGAGTTGACGTTTTCTAAGTGCTTTATTTTCGGTCCAACATCGACCAACAATTTAACTTGAGGTAGACAGGATAGGTTGGTGAAGAGAATAACTTTGCAAAGTCAGGCTAACGAACAGAAGCAGTCCTGCTTCCAGAGTATATTCTTTTCTCCCATCGCCACTCTCCCACATCTCCCATCGCCGGAGTGGACGCAGTGCACCTGGACAGGCCTCTCCCACAGGCCTGGCAGCCAGAGTGTCTGAATGCTGAGAAGGAACAAGTCTCTGCCACCGACTTGGCTCTAGTAAATGCCTTTGCCACAGGTCCCATACTCGAGAGCAATAGAGCGTATCCTTTCAGTTAAGTCCTTTTGAAGTAGAGGGACCCAGTAAGTCACTGGGGCCCCTCGGCAACTCAGTTGCTCTGAGCCATGAGGGCCCAGAGTAGGGAACTCCGCGTAGCATGGGCCCGGCCAGGTAGGCCATAGTGGTGGGGCCCGTGACGTGCACACACCACGAAGGTGGGTGCCGCAGCTGGAACCAGGAACCCGCGAAGAACCCACAAAAAATAGCGTCTGTCACAGATGCATGCCTCGCGAGGGAAACACTCCTCCAATTGGCTGCTGGGGAAAAGTGGCTCTGCCTGAGTCACTCTGGCACCACCTGCCGCCCAGAGATAGAACTGCATCCCTGGAGCGCAGAATGACCCACAGAATAATTCAGGGCTGACAGCAGCCCAATTTAACACAAATCAACCTGGGTGAGAGCAAATAAGTCTCTCACCCCACTAAATTTACAAAAAGCGTCCTTTCTGAAAGTAAGGGGGTGCTACACATATAAAAATACTTTTGTCATTTAGGCTTTACTCAGATATATTTTGGAATACAGTATATAGGATTATTTGACAAAGGGAAAATTAGTAACCACTGAGCAAGAAATCCCGCATTTTTCATTGTTCTAATTAGGGTTGTCCCGATACCGATGCCAATATCGGTATCGGAACCGAGAGAAGCAGAGATAAAAAATTAAAAATAAATAATGATAGTCTGCATTGGGATTAAACCCGGAATGGATAATACATAAACATATTGCAAGGGAGTGAGAGAACAGACCCAGTAAACCACCCATGAGGGATGCGGTAATGGATGTGTGTGTATAAAGAGCAGATGACTGGCATGGTGTACAGGAGCGAAGAGGGGACAGGTATGTGGAACGAAGAAAAGAGGGAGACAACAACGTAAAGTAAAGTAAAAACACTATACATCAGTCATAATAGTGGGATACGTCCCACTGGAAGTTGAGTCCCTCAGGTATTCTGGTATGTAGAATAAATATCCAGAATACCTCACGCTTACACAACAACCTGAATTTGTCCCCTCCTCTAACTGGACAAACAATCTGCACACAAACAATCTTTTTGGATAATCATGTATATTGACTTTTTAAGGTCCCCCCCGTTGTCTATCACATACTGTTTATATATTATAGATTTTCTATTATGCTTAAATTTACACTATTTTTTAATATTCAGCTTGCCCCGGGTCATGTAAATATGTAAATATAAAACAATAGAAACAAAAATTATATAAAAAGTACGAACAATCATGATAAAAGATATTCACACAAATATACATAAAATACTTTATCATGTAATACATCATTAGCCAATCCCTTGTTTTCATCGATAAATCTATTGGCTATATTAAAATATAGTTCTGTACAAATATATCTTTGATCCACATAGTTTTATATCCTCCCATGACTACACGCATTCCAACATATCATGCGTACAGGTCTATCCATATGCCAGCCCATATAGACCCATCTATCCTCGGTATCTATCTGTCTGCATGTATATATGGCAGAGCTTTTTTAATATATTTAATATATTTATGGTCCAACGTGCAGATATCAGGCGACCGACAAGAACGGCCTCCATACACATGGCGATCTGCCTATGTATACATGATCATTTGAGGCTTGGTTCTTATGTTGTCCTTCACACACAATAGTGCTTAATCGAGTCTGCACCGTAATTATAAGATCCACGGCATACTTTTATATCAAGGTCACCTTTTTCTTTCTCTTTCACTTTTGTTATATAATTCAATCTTACTTTTCACATTTAAAACACGCATTTATTGCACTTATTTCTCAATTTATGGAGTTCCTCCATAAGTATACTTTTACAGTCTGTTTCTGTATACACATTGTACACACTAAAATTATCATCCTGTTTATATAAACCAGGTTATTATTAGACACAATCATGATATGACATCACATCACTTTGTCAGACACTATAGACGCTTATACCAACATGTGCTACATCCATTTGGTTTTATTTTTCCTGATTACTAATCAGACTAGGAGGCACTCTTTATTGGTTTCACAGCACTTGGTTTCCCTTCCTTTTCCTTTTCTTTCTTCTTTTTTCTTATAGTAAGAAGAAGCAAAGATGTGAATGTGTCTATATTATTCTGATTCTCTACATGAGTGTACACTTTTTTCCATTAGGTACTTTTAGTGTTCCTTACATGTCTCACATGTCAGGGTTTATATGTGTATAAATGTACATATATACTGCACATAAACAGGTACAACACATGTGGTGGGCTTTGTTTTATCTCTGTGTATCACCTCAGACCAGTACCTTCATTGGGTATATGGTAGGATTTACAACTACTTTAACCACTTCCATACTGGGCACTTATACACCCTCCCGCCCAGACCAATTTTTAGCTTTCAGCGCTGTTGCACTTTGAATGACAATTGCACGGTCATACTACACTGTACCCAAACTAGTTTTTTATCATTTTGTTTCCACAAATAGAGCTTTCTTTTGGTGGTATTTGATCACTTCTGGGATTTTTTTTTCTGCAAAAAAAAAATAAAAAATAACCGAAACTGTTATAAAACATTGTAAATAAGTATGTTTTCTCCTTGATGGGCACTGATGGTACTGCACTGATGGGCACCGATGAGGTGGCACGGATGTGGTGGCATTGATGGTGACTGAAGATGGGCACTAATATGCGGCACTGATAGGCAGCATGAATGGGCACGAATAGGCAACACGAATGGTCATGCATAGGGGGCACGGATGGGCAAGGATAGGCAGCATGGATGGGCACGGATAGACGACATGGATGGGCACGGATAGGTGGCATGGATGGGCACGGATAGGTGGCATGGATGGGCACTGATAGGCAGCATGTATGGGGACTGATAGGCGGCACGGATGGGCATAGATGAGCACTAATAGGTGGCACTAATGTGTTGTACTAATGGATGCCAATCAGTGCCAAACAATAATTCCTCCCAATCAGTGATGCCCATTGTGGGCACTGATTGGCATTCATTGTGGGCACTGATTGGCATCCTTTTTTGTCATCCCTGGTGGTCTAGGGTGGCATACCTGTGGTGGGAGTCCCTGTGGTCTAGTGGCATTTCTAGTGGTCCAGTGTGGGCATCCTCGGGGGGCTGCGCTGATAATCGATCAGCGCAAACCCCCCTGTCAGAGGAGCAGCCGATAGGCTCTCCTCTACTTGCGTCTGACAGACGCGAGTGAGGAAAAGCTGATTACCGGCTTTTCCTGTGTACATCGTGATCAGCCGTGATTGGACACGGCTGATCACGTGGGAAAGAGTCTCTGTCGGAGACTCTTTACCTAAATCGGTGTTGCGGGGTGTCAGACTGACACCCTGCAACAACGATCGGGGCGTGCAGCAGCCCAATATCCTGAGGACATCATATGATGTCCAGTCAGGATATTCAAACCACTTTGCCGACGTCAATCTGTCATTGGCGGGCGGCAAGTGGTTAACAACCAGAACTAAGGTATGCTGATTTAGAAACTAGATGTATCTGAAACTACATAGTCAGGATTAGTACAACTTCCAACCTGGCCCTCCCTTTCTGTGCTTTTTTTTCTCTTCTTGTAATACTTTTCAACCAGCTTTGGTAATTTGTGTGACCTAAATCAATATTAAACCCAAAAGGAAACATTTATTATATTGCAGCTTACCAATTCTTAGATGTGATGGCTGTATTAAATTTCTTTTTTTAGGTTTTCTTTCTTCAATTTTCATCTGGTAATCTGGCCAGTAAGTATGTTGTTTTTTAAAAGAACAAGCTCTCTTTCAGATGTGTCAGTTACAGGAATGAGACAAAACATTTACTCCTGGTAGGGGTGTTTACAATGATCAGCTTTTATTTATTTATGTAAAATCTTTATCCCAATTGAAATTGTTGCTATAGCTGCTAATAAAGTATTAGGCCCGGATTCACACTGGTATGATACGACAGTTGTACGACTGTGGATCTGACTTTGCCCTGCGACTTCATGTTCGACTTCCACAAATGAGATCTGACTTTGATCCTGGCAATACCAGGTCTTTTGAGTCTGGTATGAATCTTGAGGAGGAATCCTTTCCCAAAACCCCACCAAAAAACGGGGAGGGTGACTCTTCGGTCTGGAATGGCTTTTAAGGGGAACCTCCACACCAAAAAAAATATATCAGGTGGTGATGTCACAAGTGGGCAAGGTCCCTGGAATAACGTCCCCGGATGGCCACGCCCTTCTTCTGGGTCTGGTATGGTCTTGGGGGGTGGCCCACATTGTTTTGTTTTTTTTTAAATTGGCGTGTGGTTCCTCTTAAGATCCATACCAGACCCAAATTGCCTGGTTTGGAATTAGGGGGGAACCCTATGCCATTATTTTTTTTCATTTTGGCGTGGGGTTCCCCTTCCAGCTCCTCAGAGCACAAGTCGCATGCCAAAGTCGGATCAGTTAAAATGATCCAACTTCAATGATATTCAATAGACTAAAGTCAGACCAAAGTAGTGCAGGAACTTTTTTAAAGTCAGACATACTTGTGTGGGACCAGTTAAAGAGAAAATAAAGACGTTTTTTTTTTCCTGTAAAAAAAACCTGCAAGAGAAAGGCATGAGCTAGTATGCATAGGATACTAGCTCATTATGAATGACTTACCTGAGATCGAGGCCCCAGAAGCGCTTCTTGCTCCCCTTCTCCGCCATGTCCCCTCCATACTTCTTCCAGGTATTGCCGCTCCAGGGCTGTGATTGGCCGGAGCAGGAATGATGTCACTCCCACGCATGCAGCGCTGTCTATGGTGCGCATGCGTCATAGACATCGGTGCAGTGTTTTCTGCAAATATCTCCTTAACAGTGTAGGTTAAGGAGATATTTCTTGCACCTACAGGTAAGCCTTAATGTAGGCTTACCTGTAGGTGCAAGTTGTAAGAGTGGGTTTACAACCACTTTAAGATGGCTCTCATAGGGAACCATTGATTTAAACATGTAATGCGACTCGTGCTCCCAAAGTCGGAGCGTATGTTGTACCAGTGTGAATTGGGCCTTAGCTGGAGTTTGGTATATCTAAGACCCCACACACACTATACAACTTGTGTTGTCTGATTTCCTTTAGATTTACCAAAACCATGTAGTGCAAGGGCCTGCCTGATTGCATACAAGTTGAAACGTTTAAGGTTTGACCTCATATTATATGGTTTTGGTAAATCTACAGAAAATTGTATAGTGTGTATCCAACTTAAATCATCTAACACTCCACACCCCGGAGACAGACAATGCTGCTGTCAAAAGGTACCCCCTGTGCTCCTTCATCCAAAGTGGGGCATGCTAATATAGGAGGTGTACTACTGACCAGATCCCCAGGTGAAAACAGAGGAGGAAAGTCTAAAATAAATAAATAAATAAAGCAGCCACCACATTTATTGGTAAGCTGCAATATATTACATTTTTGGTTTGGGGTTTAATACCATTTTAATGTTATCACTTTGAAATGAAATAAAAAAAAATGAATGGCAATCACATAAGGTCAGTCATCTTAAATTTGTTGGCTGTTACTGGGCTCTTACTAGGAGGAAACATAAATGTAAAAAAAAATATATAACTCAATAAAAATCTATTGTGGTAGACAAAGGTATGATAAAAAAGATAAAAAGGTCAGTGTTTGGTAAACACTGAACAAAGGTAATAAGAGCCGTAGTAACTATTCTGTGGTTTCCTACAGTCCACTGTATGAGGTCTAGAGATAGCAGGTGGTCATTGCCTTGAGGGCATGTTGGTCTCATTCACATTCCACAACATTATAGATCAGAGAACATCTTCCAACTCATTTTGAAGAGTGATAAATTGGCCTTTCCAAATTAGAACACCTGATATGTTAGCATTGGTTTGGCCTCAGCTTTATTCTCCATACATGTACAGACAGATATAGCAAATAGGGCTTCATTTCAAACAACTAAAATATGAAAATGGTGCTGCTGTCCATTCCAGAAGTTTTTGTTTTGTAAACCGCCCAATATTTTTAGTCTATTAATGTTTATTCTTTTGACATTTTTACTTTTATTTTTTAATAGTTACTATTTTGTGTTTTAAATTAGTTTGCCATGGGAAATGTAAGGTTCTTTAGAAATCATGATAGTTTTAGCAATTACCCACCTACTACTTACTGATCATAGCCAAAGTACATATGACATTTTTCACAGCGTAGCAAAAACTAGGGATATTTTTCACATATTTGGGCCACCACTACAGTTTATTATAAAAAAAAAATTTGAGAGTAACTTGGTTTGAGAGCGTTTTACAAGACAAGCTATTTTTTTTATAAATTTTGACCTGATATACAAGCGATGTCTTGATATACAAGTAGGGTCATATCACAAATGAGTATAAAGAAGAAGAGGCGCCTCTAAGTGTAGTAATATGGTTACATTTAGCAACATATTGCTAAACTTAGAGGCACCTCTCTTCTCTTTTTTGCTCTGTAGTTCCTGACGGATTTTGCGTCTAATCCCCTGTAATCCCCAACATGGTCACATTGCTATAATTTTTTTTATATGGACTTTAAACTCAAGGACCTATGAATGAATGGTTGTGGAATGAATAATTTGAATGAATGAATGACTTGTATAGCGCAAAGTATGCGAACTGAATCGCCTCTGGGCGCTTTTTCCAGCCAGAGTCTGCTTGGCTGGTGCGGTCATTTTTACCCCGTAGGATCTTGACACGCTATGGACACACAGTCATACACACATATATACATATATACTGGGTCAATTTTTGGACGATCCAATTTACCTACCAGCATGTCTTTGAGTTTCCATTATTTCTTATGGGGAAATTTGCTTTAATTTACAAGTGCTTTGGATTACAAGCATGTTTCTGGAACACATTATGCTTGCAATCTACGGTTTTACTGTTTATTACTTATTAAAAAACACATCTAAACATTTCTCTAAAAAGAAGAACTTCAGTTCAAACGTTCTGTTTAGCTTGTATACAGTAAAAGTGGGAAATAGAGAGTTAGAGCCTCGGTGAGGAGGGTTAGAACCTCTGTGAAGTTTTTACTGCATTCTGTGTCTGGGTGGGAGGATTTCCCCCAATTATTTTCAAATCACAGATAGAGGGGGTATTAAAAAAAAAAAAAAAAACTTTTTGTAGACTAGGGTTAAAGCCTCTGTCAAATTTTATTGTTCTTATTGGGTAGATTCTCTTTTATTTTTCATGTGACCATTAGGGCAGGAAATTAGGCCAAATCAGGCCAAATCTTTTAATTCCTTTGTGTGGAAGGGTAAAAGTAATTTTAATGTCTGAACAAAGTTTTGCTATTTTGACATGTATTAACTAAAACTGTACAGGCTGCCCAAACAAGAGCAATAGCAGAGTTCTTGGATGTAGGGATAGTCCGTACTCAGTCTTGGACACACAAGAACAGAGTTCACTCTACTCACTGCACGGACGGTCACCGGGATAATCCACTCTGAGGATGGCACACAGCCAGGGATAATCCACTCTGAGGATGGCACACAGCCAGGGATAATCCACTCTCAGGATGGCACACAGCCAGGGATAATCCACTCTCAGGATGGCACATAGCCAGGGATAATCCACTCTCAGGATGGCGAACAACAAACCTGTACTTCCAGCACAGGTTTCAACAGATAAATCCCTCAGAGACATTTTGGAAAACAGGAAACAGGGCGGGTTAAACTGTCCAATGATAATAGACACACAGGTCAGGTGTATTCAAGCTTATCAGCAGGGGGGGCTTCTGGAGGAGTCCCCCCACCTCCATATGGACATCCATCCCATATTATACATTTCTTCGAAGGCAGACAGATACAAACAATGGAATACAACCACACCCCAAACAATCACAGCAGGGGACAGATATCTGGGTTGTAAGGGACAAGGAGGTGGAGAGGCCGTGACAGTGCACATTTTGCTTTTTTTATTATCCTACCCAAAATACACTGACACTGATACTAGTTTAAAAAATGCTTTAAAAAAAAATAACCTACTCAAAATATACTGACCCTTGGCTGTGACATTCGACCCTTACACTGACCTAACACTAACCGTGACACTGACTTAGAGTAAACCTTGATCTATTTTTTTTATACACTTTTGTTTGTTTACATTTTTCTCCTCTGGCATGGGAGAAAGATAGATTGTATCTTTCTCCCCATGCCAGTTGGGCTTTAGAAGTTTTTCACATGGATATACCTTTAAAAGTGTTAGACAATCCTTAGAAATATAAATCAAAGTGCTCTGCGTCCTGAACCCATCCTTTTTGTAAGCCTATTTGAGCCTCTGGCTCTATTCACGTGCTTCAAAAAAACACCCACCATTGGAATTCATGCATCCAGCATACTGCATGGGGGCTAGACGCTTGGATGGGGGGGTGTGCACCCTTTATGGACGGGCCTCCCTGCTCTCTGATAGAATTTCAAATAAATATCTCCAACTTCCTGCTCTTAACCTTAAATAACATGTGGCATAAATCAATAGGATGCGCAACAAATATATATACAGCGTCTGATATTTGACCACTTGTTTATACACGCAAACTGTAAGAATACAGAGAATGATCATTGACTACTGAGCTTTTTCTTAATTTGATTCTTGAATTTTACTCCCTGTGACAGGGAGATGGTATGCCCCATTTGGATACATTTGGCTACATAGATGTGGACTTAAAAAGAACCCATGTAATGCAGTCATTTATTTGCTTTAATTTACAAAAAGAATATTCATAAATTATAGCATATTGTGTAAATGCAGTGCCATATTACTGTATCTAAATAAAGAGCATGGAGCAACCCTTCATCTGTATTTTTATAGATTGTGTAGAACTAGAGGAGACCTTTTTCCGTTTGTTCAAATCTTCTGCATAACAAATGGTTTAGATTTCCAGGCTGCATGAAATCACACGTCAGCAATGTAGACAAACACATGCTCTCAGTGGGGTACTGCTGACTTTATTTATTTCTCCAGATGGCATTTTTGCAGTTGACAGAACTGTCATTCATTCTTGTTTGAATATTGTATTGTGTTTTCATAAGGCATAACAAAAGTCATAATAATAGTACCGTTCATATTTGTACAGTACAATGAAAATAATAAATTACAAACAATAGAAACAAGCAATTATAACTATACTTCTCTTGTTAAGCATATAGAACCTAATGTAAGGAGTATTCCTTAGGCCGCATACACACGATCAAATCTGTCTGCTGGAAACGGTCTGCCGACGGATTTGGCCAGCCGACAGATTTGAAAGCATGCTTTCAAATCTGTCGGCTGGGAACCCGTCCGCCCGACATGTCTGCTGGTTAGTACGCTAACCAGCAGACATGTCTTCTCGCACACGCGTCGAATGGTTTCGACGCATGCACGGAAGTGTTTTACTTCCTGGTGCGGTGACGTGGCGGCGTCAACATCACCGCCACGTCAGCGCGCCGTCTGCCGGCGGGGATTTTGGTTTGATCGTGTGTACACGATCAAACCAATACGTCCCCAGCAGACAGATTTGTTCAAATCGGACTGTCCGACCGATTTGAACAAATCTGTCTGCTCGTGTGTACGGGGCCTAAGTGTAACATTTTAGTTATCATTACCATTTAGTGATGTAATTCTAGCTGTTAATATTAACAATCATATATAATCAAGAGAGAAGTATTTAAATACTAATTTTTTGAAATTTTGGCAGGGACCAGGTACCACCTAGTGAGTCCACGCCTATGAGTATTCGTTTTACAGGCTCGTTCAAATCTGGTGAGATTTGGGAAAGTTGCATCTGGTGGTGCATTATCTGTAAAAAAAAGGTTTTAACTTGCAGATACCTGAACATTTTCTAGATAGGAATATCATATTTTTCTTGTAAGGTTGGAAAATAAGTAATGGATGCGGATGTATAAAAAAAAAAGGAAAGGTGATCAAATACCACCAGAAAGCTCTATTTGTGGGGAAAAAAGGATATCAATTTTGTTTGGGAGCCACGTCGCATGACCATTTTGGCCAGCCAAATGGTCCGGGCTGAAGTGATTAATAAATCAACCTCACTTTGTCAAAGGATACCTGTAAATCAGAGCACGGTAGAAAATAATTAACTGCATTCTACACATGTTTTTTTTTTGGCACAGTGTTTATGGCGCTGATAATTTGGCACATTGCATGTTGGTAACAAAATGTTTGTCTTTTATATATTAATGCATAGATTTGTTTTAATACATTTACACTAGAATTATAGTTGACTTTAGGTCTATTCTAGAAAGGTAAATAAGAAATACATCAGAGAATATGCTAAGGTCAAGGGTTAGGTTAAGAAATCAATTTGAGATTTAGGGTTAAAGGGGTTGTAAGGTTTTTTTTTTTTTTTTAATAAATACATGTCATACTTCCTCTGTGCAAGGGTTTTGCACAGAGGGGCCCCAATCCTCCTTTTCTGGGGTCCCCCAGCGGCGCTCCTACCTCCTCCTCTTCTCGAGAGCCCCCACAGAGACCTGCATTCCCCAGGGGCACTTGTGCGGGCGCGCTCCTGTGTCTGGCTGCTGCGTCCATTGACACAGACAGCAGGACTTGGCCCCACCCCCTGGCTCCCGTGTCACTGGCTTTGATTGACAGCAGTGGGATCCAATACTCCTGCTGTTATCAATCCAGCCCATGAGGATGCCACTACAAAAGGTTTTTCACTTTTATGCATTGAATGCATGAAGGTGAAAAACCTTGAGGGCTTACAATCCCTTTAAGATTACATGTTTGGTTGAGGGTATTGGCAAGTAACCTAATATCACTTTCTTAAGGGAGATAAATATTTGCGAAAATATGAAATACCTAAGAAGTGTTCACTACAATTATGCATGGGTGACAACATTTGCATTATTTAATGGCAGAATTTGTGTCCATAAAGTATGCCGCCTTTCAAAACCAAAAAGACATACTAGATCTGCAGTGTCAGATTTTTATGGCCAATGTCTATGCTACCTTCAAGTTAGGGATGACACCAGGAATGGAAATCATATTTATTTACATATCCATCCAAAAAGTATGGATATCAAATTGCTAAGTTATGTCTATGAAAAGTAATTTTTTTGGATAGAATGTGAAAGTTTTATAACCTCTGTCATGTTTTTATTAACGGCTGTGTCTTTGCTAGGGAGTTTTCCCCTCATTATTTGTCCCTATAAAATTGTCACTGTAGGTATGAGGAAATCCAAAATTGTTATAGTAACTAAAACTGGAATGTTTTGTCTCTAGCACAATGAGACAGAGACAAAAAAAAACTGGGTTGGGACATTCTTTGGAAATTAAACAATAACTTCAGCTTTTAATTATCTAAAATAATTGTGAGGCGTAACTATAAGGGAAAATCTATCACCATTGTGTTCAGGTTTGTTGCTGAATTTTAATAATGCTTCTGTGGACATTTGGTTGTCATGCCTGCATAACAATGATTTGATCAGAAGAGAATTTGTTTTTGATTAGTAGTAGTATGATGATCTGTGTTTAATCATGAAATACGTAGGAATGTCTCGCCCTGCCTGTGCTGGATGAGAATATCTGCCAAATAGAAATTTCAATAACTCATAGAATAGAACAGAAACTAAAAAATATACATACATCCCAAAAAATAAGCATAGCCTGCCTTTACTAGTAAGGGTGTTCTTTTACCGCCAAAGAAATTAGACTTCACAAGCTTGCAAAAAATAGTAACTAAAACACTAATGATGCACAAAAAAAAAGTAAAAAATATAGAGCGTTCGAAACCTCCATCTCTTCTTTTTATTTTTGACACTTACTGAGTACACAGCTGATTGAAACTGGGTTTACACTGCTGTGATCCGATTCTCAGTGCGCTTATGTAGTGCTGCTTGGATGCATCTTGGATGCGGTTTGCATAGTCTGAGTCTGGAATGTATACATGGCACGCCCAATCACTAAAATCTCATGCAGCTGTAGCGGTACCCAGGTAGGGGCTGCTAAGTTTTGTTGCCTACCTGTCACCCTGCCTGGCCCAGAATTCAATCCTCAGACACTCCAAAGCAATGAACAGTCCAATAGCTTTTTTGTTTGTTTGAGGGGTTTGAATAGGGTATAGGAAGTATAGGATGTCCAGTGAATTTTAGAAAAATCAATTGGGAAAAGTTATATACACTCAGGTATATACAGGCCTCTCTTCCTCCAGCAAAACTCTTTCTGCAGACTATTACTCCTCAGCTCGTCTAGCACTCTACTTGCTATAGCTTCCAGACACAGCTTGCACAGAATGGTTAGGCCTCAAACTGGCTCAGCAACTGCCTTTTGCAGGCAGGAACCGCAAGCCCCTTTAGTGTAGCAAAAAAAAGTTATTGGGGCTAGCTGCCCTAACTTTGGTTACTAAACCTAGTAACCCATTTTCAGGCCCTGCCAGCCACCCTGACTGCAGCTACCCTTCTCCACTTCCAATGAAAGTGGAGTCCACACTACTGGCTCTGCACTCATCCCATCCCGAGGCCCAGGCCCAAAGTCACCCCCCCCCCCCAGACTGGGGAGCTCTCGCCAAGGCCCCAACAGCCTAGCACTCCATCTTCAAGCTCTGAACAACTTCAACTCCCCCTCAAGCTGACCCTGGGTAATTAAGGAGGTCTGCCCCCCCCTGCACTCCTTAGAGTACCCCAAGGCAGTTCCACCTCTCATCTCCTTCTCTCTTTCTAGTACCTACCAGAAGGCTCTAGAAAGAAGAGGGAGGTCTTAATGAACAAACAAGCTAGGCCTGCCTAAATTTTTCTACTCGATCAATCTTTCTAGCACATACCTATCTAGAGGGTGCTACACAGCTTTAAAAGTAATTTTCAATATGTTTAAAGCTGCACCCTCTTAAGAATAATAACTTTGTGATCCCGTCATTAAGGTTGTTGTTCGGGAACTTCCTGTTATACAGTAGGGTGATAATTCTCTGACCCTGTATTCCAATTGTGGTCTTAGGTTGTAAACGTGTTGCAAGTGCCCATCTCAATCCATCAGAAAACCCACCCTAAGAAAGGTCATGTAATGACTTTTGGAATGCAAGTATGTGGGTGCAAAAAGCTGTAGGAGATTAGCAGCACTGAGATGCAACAAGATGAAAAACGTGAAAACAAAACTAAAATTACATAAGCGGACTAAATGACTATTAATGAACTAATGTTGTCAGGATATATATATATATATATATATATATATATATAGACACACACACACACACATATATATAAGCTGCATATGTATGTGAAGATTTACAGTTTTTAAAGAAAAAAGGTCTCATTACAACGGAATCCAAAAAGTGTATTCTAACAATAAGTAGATCTATCACAAAGGGGCCCCTAAGTTTGTGTCTGGTAGGAGGTGTACCTTGTTTGAATAAGCAACAGACTTTTTGGACTGAGCAGTAGTTTAGCTCTTTCTTTATCTTTGATATATGCATATGAGATGGATTCATGCAATCCAATTAACAGATGGATCCAACTAACGAAATAACTAGAATACACTATATAATTACATAGTCAGGTTGAAAAAAAATACAAGTCCATCTAGTTCAACTATAAAAATAAATAAATATAACTATATAAAAACTGGCTTTGAATAACTACAGTATATTCAAAGCCACGGGTGAGATCGGGTAACTAAGTATCTGGCCGGAGGTGCAAATAACAGTTAGTGAGATGGTCAGGAAGGAGGCCAGAGCGGGGATAAGGTAGCAGAATTAGGGTAACAGGTACAGATTGAACAAGATCACTGAAACAAGGACAACAAAAATAGAATATTTGGCACACAGGGTACTGTTGAAAGCTAGAGAAGGGGATAAATACCCTCAGAACAGCCAGCATTAGGTGCAGACTGATTCCTAGGACCTGCTGGCTGCTGGAAGACACTGGAACTACAACATTCAGGTCAGAGTACTACAGTGCCACCAGCGGGTGCTCTAGTTCCTGACAGCACTGTTGTATGCACACTACATATCCCATAGTGTATAGTCCCTAGTCCATTCCAGGAGGAAGCAAGGGAGGATGGCTACCTTCCTACATACAGTGTGACCATGGAGAAGGGACAAAGCCATCCTCTAACCCTGAAGTCACATCAGCAAAAAATTAATTTAGAGATATATAGAAGATGCTGGGAGCAATGGAAGGTCCTTTTTTGAGTGAGGATATATATATATATATATATATATATATATATATATATATATATATATTCTAAAGAGTTTAGTGTCACATTAACCACTTAAGGACCGCCTACTGCACATTTACGTCGGCAGAATGGCACGGCTGGGCACATCAACGTATATATACGTTGGTTTTAGTACCCAGCCGTGGGTCGCGGGCGCGCGCCCGCGACCCAGTCCGAAGCTCCAGGACCGGGACCGCGGTCCGTCCCTGGAGCGGAAGAACGGGGAGAGCCGTGTGTACACACAGCTTCCCTGTGCTTCTCTGTGGCCGGAGCATCGATCGCGTCATCCCTGTAATAGGGGGACGCGATCGATGACGTCACACCTACAGCCACACCCCCCTACAGTTGTAAACACACACATTAGGGCACACATTCCCTACAGCGCCACCTGTGGTTAACTCCCAAACTGCAACTGTCATTTCCACAGTAAACAATGCAATTTAAATGCATTTTTTGCTGTGAAAATGACAATTGTCCCAAAAATGTGTCAAAATTGTCCGAAGTGTCCGCCATATTGTCGCAGTCACGAAAAAAATCGCTGATCGCCGCTATTAGTAGTAAAAAAAAAATAATTAATAAAAATGCAATAAAACTATCCCTTATTTTGTAAACGCTATAAATTTTGCGAAAACCAACCGATAAACGCTTATTGCGATTTTTTTTACCAAAAATATGTAGAAGAATACGTATCGGCCTAAACTGAGGAAAAAAAATGTTTTTTTATATATTTTTGGGGGATATTTATTATAGCAAAAAGTAAAAAATATTGCATTTTTTTTTAAATTGTCGCTCTATTTTTGTTTATAGCGCAAAAAATAAAAACCGCAGAGGTGATCAAATACCACCAAAAGAAAGCTCTATTTGTGGGAAAAAAAGGACGCAAATTTTGTTTGGGAGCCACGTCGCACGACCGCGCAATTGTCTGTTAAAGCGACGCAGTGCCGAATCGCAAAAACCCCTTGGGTCATTTGCCAGCGTATTGGTCCGGGTCTTAAGTGGTTAAAATAATAATGTGTATTTATATATACACATTTTTTTTGTTTCAGTTCTGTTGCATTTGATGTTTTCTTTTTCAAAAATAACATGGTATAAATAAGGAACCCGGAATCTAATAAGAAAAAAGTAAACAGTCCTATTAATCTGGACAGTTTGGCAGTGGGAGTTTTTACAGGAAAGATGTTCTTTGTGCTAAATTCAAGGAGGGTGGTTTAATGAACTGAAAATATTCAGCACGGTATCATATCTCATGTAAATATTTAAACTCTGAAAGAGCCACCTGTTGAATCCCTCTAGAGGAAGCCAGAATTAGACTTGGCATTAACCTGCGTCTCAGGATAAAATGACTCAATGTTTGCAAACTTGTGGGTCATTATCATGTTGATTTTTGCGTAGCAGTGTGATTCTTAACTCACCTGGTCTGAATTTGTACAATTCAATTTCATATAGTCACACACAGATCACTTCAAACACTACAATACCAATAAATGTTTAGTAAAAAAATAAAAAATAAAGGATGCGGTATGTACATTTATCCATAATAAGAAGTAAAATTATGGTTTCCTAACCTAGCCAAAGATTTACAACTGGTATTTTTGGAACACTGCACTTCACTCTTCCAACGGAGCTTTGGCATAAAAATAAAAAAAACTTCATACAGGATAAAACTATATATATATATATATATATATATATATATACACACACACATATACACACAACAGGCAGTAGATCACTGTAATAGTGATGTATGGGTTGGGATCAGTGTTTTAAGTAACAGAGTTACAATAAACGCAGTTACCTAACGCAGCCCCTTTTGAGGGTAACGAGTAATCTACCTGATTACTCTTCCCCTCACGGTAACGCAGTTCCCATTACTTGGGCGGCATTACCACAATTACATCTACCGCCACTAGATGGCAACAGAGTAATTGCTTCTGCCGGCGTGTGAATATGAATATGGGTGGAACTCCGCTTTAGAATCATGTGACCGCTGTGATGGCCTGTCACATCGGTCTTAAAACTCCCAATCGCAAGGAGCCCTGGATACAATGAGCCCCATCCGCCTCACACTGACCTTTTACCGGGGAACAACTCACATCGATCACACACACTGTGTGCGCAACCTGATCAATGATCCGGGGAACACATGGCCAGAACAAAATGTTCCACAGAACAAACGTTCCCTATACAACACAGTGTATACAGCAACATCTAGTGGTCAACATGGTAAGGGCAGGACACCTATACAGACCAATAATCAGCAGGTTATTTTTGGTCAGTGATTTCATCTCTTCATCAGACAACAAAGAAAAAACTGACACCCCCATTCCAGATTAACTCACTGCTCCCTGGCAAGCGCCCATCACCTGCATTCTAGAAAGGAAATCATCTCAACAAAGCATTGTAGAATATAAAAAAAAAGTCAGTTACTTTGCTGAGTAACTAATTACTTTGCCAATGTAGTAGCTGAGTCACTAACGCAATTACTTTTTCGGAGAAGTAATTTGTAACTGTAACTAATTGCTTTTTTAAAGTAAGATGAGCAACACTGGTTGGGATGTATTGGTTGCTGATAACAGTGAGCAATAAATCACTTGATGGCACATGGGCCGAAAATCTGTCAGCATCGGCCGGTTCAATAGAGACTGGCTGTCATTCGTCCCATGTGTACAGCAGCCGGTCCAACAGAAGCCGGCCAAACATCCAGCTTCTTTTGAAGGTGCATGGTCAAATAAGGTCTGCTGATTGGCATGCAATCAGTACTCTCAGCCAATGGCTGAGAGTGCTGACCTGTGTGTTATGGCGGGGCTGTCCATCTGTCAGAACACAATAGCTCAGCAGGGGAGCGTGCTGTACTAACATCAGATTGTTAGTAAAGCGACTCCTCCTGTGCGCTTAATTTTTTTTTTTCGTTTAGCCTCCTGGACGAACAAAAAAAACTACTAGTGTGTTCCAGGCTTAAGAGATGTTTTGCATTTAAGGTGCATGGTGACCGTGGATCAGGTCATAATGAAGAGTTTGAAAAAGTTAAAAACAATTAAATACTGAATTCAATTTAATAATGAATACATAAAACAAATAAAAAAACAATTCCGTTCCTTTTCATGTGACCTGTCCCTGAAGAACGCCTAGAGCAGCATCTTTTTCAGGAAAGGTAGGTAATAAACTTTTTCTCTTACCACAAACATGCTTGTTACCTCAAGAATGTATTGTTGTTCATCTAACAGGAACAAACAATAGCAGCCACTGACCAAGAATAAGTAGTTCAGGATACTTGTTCAGTGTTGGTGGCTCATGGGGCATCAAAACCATTGGAACAGTGCTAATAATTCTCTAAGCACAAACTTGGTCACAAACACCAATCACGTGTTGATAAAAATCTCAAACACATACACGCATATACAGTAGGTTGAACTTGATGTACCTGTGTCTTTTTTTAAATGCTTTATAGAATGCAACTATGTATTCAAAGGCATACAGATATTCAATGGTTTGCACCACTAGGGACACAAAATGAAATGGAAGTGCAGTGAACTTATACCATCCATCTGATATCGGAGCGGCATCTGTTGATCGTCAGATTTGCTTGCATTCACATATGTAGCATGATTATGAAAACTTTGCAAAGAATGTCTATGAATTTTTGATTATTTATCCATTAACCATCTGCTTTTTCATAAGAAACTGGAGCTGGGTTAGTTTAAAACTCAGCACATATTTTGAGTGTCAGGGATAATAATAAACTAGCAGAATTCTCTTATTGCCCTAAGAATTTATGTAAAACTAAACTGTGCCATATACAAACCACATGGATCTATGCTATGTCACTCTGTTGAAGTACTTGGCTTCAATTCATATAAAAATAACAAATGCATTTAAAAAAAAAAAAAAAAGACTAGAAAAAACTTAATGCGAATAAATCACCAGGACCAGATGGCATACACCCGAGAGTTCTCATAGAACTTAGCCATGTTATACAGTAGCCAGGCCATTGTTCCTAATTTTTAGGAACAGGTTACTGAATGGAATGGTACCAATAGAGTAGCAAAAAGCAAACACAGTACAAACATTCAAAAAAGGGCTGAGATATAAACCTGGACGCTACAGACCAGTTAGTCTAACATCAATACTGTAATAAGTAAACCGTTGGAAGTAAAGATAAGGAACCATATCCGAGAATTCACCATTGGAAATAGATTTATTAGTAGTGACCACAATGAATTTATGACCATTCTTGTCAGACTAATCTTTTAACATTCAATGAGGAAGCAAGCTGTAATTGGATAAAGGAAGGCCTGTGATTTATTTACTAAAACTGGAGAATGATAGCCAATCAGCTTCTAACTTCCGCTTGTTCTATTCAGCTTTGACAAAAAAAAAAAAAAACTGGAAGCCGATTGGTTTCTATGCAGAGCTGCACCAGATATTGCACTCTCAATTTTTTGTAAATCAGCACTAGTATATCTAGATTTCACTAAGGCATTTGATACAGTGCCCCACAAACATTTATATTACAAATTAAGCTCATTTAGCATTTTTGATATTATATGTACCTTCATAAAAAAAAGGTTACAGGACCAGGTTCAGAGAGTAGTGATTCATGGTATATTTCCGGAATTGTCTAAGCGGGGTACCCCAGGGCTCTGTCCTGGGACTAATTCTGTTTAACTTGTAAAAAATTTAGAGCTTGGAATAAATAGTTTAATAATGTTTGCTGATGATACAAAGCTAAGCAGGGCATTATGAAGACAAAGAAAAATGGATAGCCGCACTCCAAAACCTGATGGGTGGTCTTTTATTCAATAGACAGCATGTACAAAAATAGGGTCACAGCAGTGGAAACAAGGAACAGCCGACGCGTTTCGCACTGGATCAGTGCTTATTCATGGCTGTAACCATTTAGTGATCCCACCTGGAGCGGTGACTCCTTTCTCTCTAAGCAGGGCATTAACTGTTGGCAATATGTTTAATATTGAACTAATGTAAAGTAATGCACTTGGGAGCTAAAAATATGCACTGTGCCTACTCCTCTGGAACCCTTTCCAACCACTGTCCTTGTTAGACGGGGAACCTATCCCTATGCTAGCCACTTGCATAAAGCATGCCATGCCCAGGAGCTGGAGTCTAAAATAGACTTTGTCTGACCAAAGATGGTTGCCAAAGTCACATGGGGCTCAAGCATCATATCAGATAGGGCCCCCCTGTGACCAAGGAAATCATAAAGAAACCAAGTTCCCCTTAACTTTATCCCCTATCTGCTTTGCCGCTGCGGTCAAGTGTCACCTGTAGTGGAGAATACAGACTGTACCTGCCTACAAGTTATTTGCTAGGGGGAAGAACCTTTGGGGGAATTGAGGATAGTAAAGGATATGGGGGTCCTAGTAGATCACAGATGCTGCACTAGAATGCAATGTGAGGATGCAGCTAGTAAAATCGTACTGCAGCTTCTATGAATAAAACATGATCTATGAATGGAGGAGTAGACCTTTCAATTATCTTCCCATCCTCCATTCATAGATTGTTTTTTATTCAGCAGAAGTAAAAGCAAACTTCCAAAGTCATTCCTTTACGCTAATCTGTTTTACACGTTTACATTTTAATACTGGCAGTGCAGCACAAAAGCAGTAGAGCCCTGGTTGGCCTACAGTACCTTCTTTCTAGTCTATGTGTTAATAAACTGGGGATTTCAGAAAGCTGAAGAAACCCCAATTTGGGAGGAGATGTTATATAGAATAGCCCTCCTGACAGTTTATATCCACTTTCTCTAAAGCACCTGTGTAAACTAGAAGTTCTAAACCTCAGTGGAAGGCTTGGACTTTCCTGAATTCTCTTAACAGTGTCTCCACTTGGAATTGCCTTGGGCCATGCCCTCCAAACCCGGGCCCCTGTCCTGGGGCCATGGAACTGGCACACAGCCTGCAAGCTAGGAAAAGATTATTCCAAAAACAGGGCTTTGCTGTTTTGACAGATCATAGCCTAGCCCCCCTTAACCACTTAAGGACCGCCTACTGCACATTTACGTCGGCAGAATGGCACGGCTGGGCACATCAACGTATATATACGTTGGTTTTAGTACCCAGCCGTGGGTCGCGGGCGCGCGCCCGCGACCCGGTCCGAAGCTCCAGGACCGGGACCGCGGGATTCGCGGACCCGATCGCCGCTGCAGTGCGGCGATCCGTCCCTGGAGCGGAAGAACGGGGAGAGCCGTGTGTACACACGGCTTCCCCGTGCTTCTCTGTGGCCGGAGCATCGATCGCGTCATCCCTGTAATAGGGGGACGCGATCGATGACGTCACACCTACAGCCACACCCCCCTACAGTTGTAAACAACACATTAGGTCACACATCCCCTACAGCGCCACCTGTGGTTAACTCCCAAACTGCAACTGTCATTTCCACAGTAAACAATGCAATTTAAATGCATTTTTTGCTGTGAAAATGACAATTGTCCCAAAAATGTGTCAAAATTGTCCGAAGTGTCCGCCATATTGTCGCAGTCATGAAAAAAATCGCTGATCGCCGCTATTAGTAGTAAAAAAATAATAATTAATAAAAATGCAATAAAACTATCCCTTATTTTGTAAACGCTATAAATTTTGCGAAAACCAACCGATAAACGCTTATTGCGATTTTTTTTACCAAAAATATGTAGAAGAATACGTATCGGCCTAAACTGAGGAAAAAAAATGTTTTTTTATATATTTTTGGGGGATATTTATTATAGCAAAAAGTAAAAAATATTGCATTTCTTTTAAAATTGTCGCTCTATTTTTGTTTATAGCGCAAAAAATAAAAACCGCAGAGGTGATCAAATACCACCAAAAGAAAGCTCTATTTGTGGGAAAAAAAGGACGCAAATTTTGTTTGGGAGCCACGTCGCACGACCGCGCAATTGTCTGTTAAAGCGACGCAGTGCCGAATCGCAAAAACCCCTTGGGTCATTTGCCAGCGTATTGGTCCGGGTCTTAAGTGGTTAATAACAAACTCACCAGTGTAATAACGCTCTGGTGTCTACTCAACAGAGCCTGGCAGATAAAACAATTCAGCAAGTCCAAGAGTAGAACAATATGAAAAAGCTTTTTAAAACATCAAAATATTTAATAAATGTAGGGCCTAGGGAACACATTCATATGCTAACTTACAGACATAACTATTTTTTTTTTTACTTGCGGTTTCTAAAAATACTTTAAAACGGGTGCTATTTTTCTTTGGTTAAGCTACCCGTAAAACTATGGGAGGAATTAACAAAGAGTGGAGCATGCGTAAAGCCGGTGTTATGTTTCTAAAATGAGAAAATGGAGATGCTGCACCTATATAACAAAGGGGGCACAAGGCTCCTTCATTAATTAGAAGCAACTTGCTCAGTTTTCTATGCTGCAATTGTGCCACAGTGACCATAGAGAACAGCAGTTACTTCCTTAAGCTCAATATATCTGTCTGTCCGCACTAAATTGATAGCAAGATATAGGAGAAAGACTGTTAAATAAGTGTTTGCCGAGGTTAACTTAAATTTCACTCTGAAATAGAACTGTTATGGGTGGCACAGATAGATCTGAAACAGGTTTATCTGTTAATTTGGTTGCTTCAATTTCCTGCACAATTTTTGCACAGGAAGCTTTGTCCCTTTCCCCAGTGTATCCCAGATAAAACATGGCAGGGATTTCTGCGATGTATGATTTCATATAATTTCTTTTAGTGCTTGTTAAACTGATACAGCTCTTAGGCCTCATTAACACAGGCAATGTCAAACCTGCAGTTGGGTGGTAGGTCAGTTTATTAGCATTTAGAGATCCAGTTAGACACATGGCTAAATACAGGTACATTTATTTAAAGGTGTGTACAGGCACCCTAGTAACAAACATCCGACTTACAAACGACTCCTACTTACAAAACGGAAGGAGACAACAGGATGTGAGAAGAAATCTACCCCTAGGAAGGGAAATTCACTGCTGTAAGAGTTATGGGAAAAAAAGGTTCCTCTACTGATGCTTTATTACCAAACCTTGTTTCCAGAACAACCCAAAATTGTCAATATCCGAATGTGAGGTACAATTTTCAGAACAGGGGCACAGACAGCAAAACAAACATTACAGGGGTGTTAACACTTCCCTATGCCATCCAAAAAGCTTAGAAATATTTTTTTGGCTGGAGCTACAATTTACCTGTAAAATGTACCTGTTCCAACTTACAAACAAATTCAACTTAAGAGCAAACCTACAGACCCCATCTTGTTTGTAACCCAGGGACTGTAATTACTACTAAACATGGCTAAATAGTTTTTAAAGCAGAAATATAAACACAGGAAAGGTGACCTTTCCAATGTTTAATAACGCTAAACACAGGAGTGCCAGTCTGAATTAAGTGTTAAAGCGGTATTAAACTCAGAGCTAAAAATTTAATATATTGCAGCTTACCATGACTTAAATGTGGTACCTGCATTTGTTTTCAATTTTTGGCATATGGCGGGGCATCTTGCATCACTTCCACTGTGTCATTTCCAGTGTATGGTGTGCAGGATGTGTTCCACAAGTGACTAGAGCTTTACTTCAGCACTGTTCATTTGTCATAAAGTACAATATTGTTTTGTTATGGTATTTGAATAAAGAGGTATTACACTATCTGCCAGCTTTTTAACACCACCTCTCTACTATCACATGGAGAGTTAAACAAGAGATGGTTAATGAACCTTGAATGATGGTTCTGCTTACCTGGCGTGTCCAAGTGCTGGAGATTTAGAAAGTACACAAGCTTGAGAGCACAATAAGACCCACTTATTTAGGTAAGAGGTCATATACTGTATATCCAGCGAGTGAGTACTACGCTGGGAGAGCAAGAGTATGATCAGAATAAGACTTGTCACTTTTGCCACTTTATTTGGACTGTACAATTTTAGACTTTTTAGCACATATATTTGAGGGCACTTTATAAAAAAGAAGAGAGCAATATGGTTACATTTAATGAAGGTACAACTTTGCTTTGATATACAAGTGCTTTGGATTACAAGCATGTTTCTGGAACGAATTAGGCTCGCAATCCAAGGTTTTACTGTACTTGCATTCTATGCTTGTTAAAAGGAAGAGGGAGAAGTTTTGTAGTGTTGATATAATTAGTTTATGGTTTAATGTTTTAAGTGAATGCATATTTTTATGGGAATTGATACGCTGTAAATCAGTAGGAGATATAACTTTGTACAAGGGTAAATTTGTTAGTTTGATGAGAGAGGAGGTGTATTTTAGAAACTACACTGGTCGCATAATTGTATTACTTTGTAGCTCTGCACCATGTTTACATTAATCTTTCTTTTCCTCTGTTCAATAGATTTTTATTGGGTTTTGAACAAATTATGCACTGACATAACAGGGATGTATCAGGTATAGTTAGCATTCAGCGTCAAAAGATGTCAGTTAACATAAGAACATAATATGAACTTAAAATGGAATAAAGTAAAAAAACAAATATTAGTAGGTTTCTTGGACACGTCCTTCCTTAGGTCACCTGTTGATAAGATCATAACATACCATACCGATCCAAATAGGTGTGTGTGAATTACCTGAGTAACTCCTCCTGCTTTTTATTCTATGCATGTGTTGTACGTAGTTGTCCTTAAGCGTGGGTTTTATACCACATTAATCATTTTTAATATGAAATTAAATTAACCTTTTTTCCAAACTGGGTTTGTACATTACACATTAATACTTTCTATGCACTGCTACTTGGTAGTAGAACATCTTTATTTGAAAATCATTTTGAGAAACAAATAATCCATTTAAGAAACAAAAGATGAAGCATTCGTTAGTTGATCATATCATGACTATGCCTTATAGCCCATACACACGATCCGAATATCGGCCGACGGATCGTACGATATTCCTCGCTTGCTGGTCGAATCGGGACCAGAATACACTAAAATACTCCCGATTACAATCGTACGAGGAAACTTGACTACGTTCTTTGCGGACTTACGTCGTAGCGTAGTGATGTAATGTACGGTTGACCCCTGTAGCCACGCCCGCAGCATAGTGGTTCTGAACCACCGTTCCTTCGGGCCACTACGTACTTTCCTTCGAACTACGGTAGTTCGTGCGGGTCACTGCATTCTTTCTTGCCAATTCGTAATTTCTTTCAGACTGGCACGTTCGGTCGGATGGATTGGGCAACAAAAAAACAGGCAATAGAACTGTTTGTCAAACTAGTCACTATATGGTTTATTGGGAGGTTTCTTAATTTTAATTTTTTTGGGTCCAATGTTGAAGAATGGATATTGGGCTAAACTGATTTTGTTTTTTTTGGGGGGGTTTAAACAAAGAGATAATTAGTAAAGCAAAAAGTAAAACATATTTTGATGTAACACATTTCAAACATGTTTCTTGGTTTCTAGGCCAAACAACATTACAATAAAAAAAAAAAACATACAGCTGATCAAATCCCACCAAAAGAAAGCTCTATTGTTTGGGGGGGGGGGGGGGGCTCCAATTTTGATTGTGAGCCACATTGTACAGCCTGCCAATTGTCAGTTACAGCGACACATTGCCGGAAGGTAAAATGTAGTCAAGGCAGGAAGGGGGTGTATGTGCACATGAGGCAAGTGGTTACGATTACTGTCACTCACAAAAAATATGCAAAAAATTGGAAAGTGATGAATGGTAAGATTATTCGTAGAAATAAAAAAAAAAAAAAAAAATGTGAATGCTGCTGCATGAATAATGTCAGATAAAACATATACACTTAAAAAACAATGTTGTTGTTTGCACATACCTGGGGAAGGTTGCAGCAAAAGATCCATTTCCTTTTCTTCTTTTGGATTTTTTCTTTGGGGGTTTGGTTGCTTATTTTTCCCTGAAAAAAAAGAATTAATTTAGAAAAAAACAACAACCAAAAGAAAAATGGTACATTACTTACATAACAGTAAAACTTACGTTTTTGAATGAGCACATGGATTTTTTTTAATTGCCCTTGTTCTCGATTTTTCAGATCGGACCACCTTTTCTTAGTTGGTCTTTTGATCGCAGAATCCCATGTTTCTTGTTGATTACTTGTATTACTTTTTCCAGGATGCGATCCTTCCGGGCATTTGGTTTCTGGTAAGTTTTCAGCTTCCCATCATAGTCATACGTTTCCATGAAGCTGACAAGTTCTATCATCTCCTGTCTGGACATCGCTGTGGCCTTCAATGGCTTCTTGATCTTCTTTATCACCTTCATTTTTGTAGGCCCAGGCTTTTTCTCCTCTACCTTCTGCATGCTGCTGCTGACTCGCCCTGGCGCAGACTGTGTTGTGTGATCACGAGGCACAAAGGGGCGGAGCTTACGACACATGCGCTGAGAGTCTGCTTAATGAAAGATCTTTCGCTGTACGTTCTTTCGGGACGCTGATTGCGTACATGTGCTGCTTTCGGATTGGTTAGATGTCATAGTCCTTCCGGGGTTATTAGCAGCTTCCGGTTATGCGCACTCGGTCGTTTACGAGTTTGAACGTACGATCGCTGTACAAATTACACGATTATCGTACTATCTGCTATCGTACGATAAAAATTATGGAGCTTGCTCCGTCGATTTTGGTCGGTTCCACGGTCGGAATCGGGTGTCGAAAGTAGTGTACACACAAACCGAATATCGGCCGATCAATCATCGCACGATAGTTTTCGGCCGATATTCGGATCGTGTGTATGGGCCATTAAAACAACGCTGGCTGGTTTAACGACCAGCTATTGTTGCTATGGCAAGAGCGTAAAAGAGCAGAAGCTGCCTGGAAAATGAGCTCTTCAGATAGAAACCACACCATTTATAAGACAATAACAAAGAAATATCATAAAGAAATCTTTATGGCAAAAAAAAAAAATTTCGCCAACATCATCACCAAGGCCCTAAACCGCCCCGCGAACTCTTCAAGCTCGTGTCACAATCAATGAATCCAGCCTGTTTAGAGCCTCCCAATGCTGATTCACAAGAATTTTGCAACAAACTATCGGATTATTTCATTAATAAAATTGAAAGAATCCGGGTAAGCATTGAGCAAAATGGAATCTGCATGAATCCCGCCCCGAATCCCAACGATGATACCATTATATACCTGCCTCAAGCACAGAAATTCACCTTAAAACCCATCTCCATCGCTGCCACTAAAAATATCATTGGGACTCTGCGCAACAGCACAGCACCCAATGACATTATTCCCACTAAACTGCTGAAAGAAAGTGCCGATATATTGGCACCAGCTATCACACAGCTCATAAACCAATCATTCAAGGAAGGCAAGGTGGCATCCTTGTTGAAACAAGGTACCATAAAACCGATCCTGAAAAAACCCACCCTTGACCCGAAAGACCCAAACAATAGGAGACCCATAAAGGGTCTAAATGTTTTCTCCAAGATAATGGAGAAAGAAGTTGTACAACAGTTACAACATTTAGAAACCAAAAAATTACTTGATACGTTTCAATCAGGCTTCCGTCCAGGTCACGGAACTGAAACGGCTCTGGTAAAAATATGGGATGACGTCCTAGAGGCCGCAGATGAAGGAGAATCTTCTTTCCTGATCCTGTTGGACCTAAGTGCGGCCTTTGACACGGTAGACCACGGACTACTACTCGCTAGACTAGCTGAAGTGGCCAAAGTCACGGAAGCGGATCTACCTTGGTTCTCTTCCTTCTTGGAAAACAGATCACAAACAGTGAAATTGGTATCTTTCACGTCAGAAATGTGTACGGTATCATGCGGAGTCCCTTAGGGATCTCCCTTGTCGCCGGTACTGTTCAATATCTATCTAAGCCCTCTCTTTGAGATCATCAGCAACCAGAAGCTTCTTTACAATTCCTATGCAGACGACACTCAACTGTATCTCCGCGTCAGCAATGGAAAGGATCACTCCCCCGGATTAGAGAGAACCCTCACCTTAATAGATAACTGGATGACATCCAGTTATCTTAAACTCAATGGTTCAAAAACAGAGCTTCTTCTGTTTCACGCAAACAGGAATAATCTCCCCACCTCAACTTGGACCCCACCGCCCATTCTGGGAAAAATTATCGCCCCGAGCGGCAAAGTCAAAAGTCTCTGAGTCATTTTTGACTCCCACATGACAATGGACGCACAAATAGGGGCGGTAGTCAGCGGAATCCATCATCTACTGCGCCAGTTACGCCGACTCACCCCTTTTATTCCTACAGAGGACATTGCAGTCGTGGTGGGAACAATCATCAACTCCAGACTAGACTATGCAAATGCCCTCTATTTAGGACTTCCCAGATACCAAATCACTCGTCTGCAAGTCGTTCAAAATACTTCCGCCCGATTAGTGACTGGTAAAAAACCATGGGAGTCAATCTTCCTTTCGCTGAGATCTCTTCACTGGCTGCCAGTGAAAGACAGAATCACTTTTAAGGTACTCTGCCTTACACACAAGTGTATTCAAGGAAACGCTCCCCAATATCTATGCGAAAAAATAAAAGCCCATAACCCCAATCGCACTCTGTGATCCACAAATCAAAACCTACTGCACATCCCAAAGGCAAGATACAAATCCAAAGGAGATCGGAGATTTGCTGTCCACGGACCGCAACTGTGGAATGCACTATCAACCACCATCCGACTGGAGTCGGACCACTTGGCCTTCAGGAGAATGATTAAAACTCATCTCTTCTGAGGCAAAGCCTTTGTTTATCCAAGGAATGGAAACAGCGCCCAGAGGTGATTCAATTCGCAAGTGTTGCGCTCTATAAGTTTTTCACTTACTCAAAACCACAGTTAATAAAAACCTAAGATGTAGGGATGACATGATGGTGAGTGCCTATCATAATACGCATTAACTGACTACCCCTTGTGATGTTCATTAAGCATCATAAGAACACTGATTGTTAATTCTTTAAATTATACAAATTACCATACAAACATGGATTTATCCCGTTGCCTTATGTGACTTGTTTTTATTTAAGAAAACCAAATGAATGGTTAAATAAAGAAACCCTTGTTTTCTGTATTTTCAGTTGTTTCTTTCAAAGTGTGTTTTTCCCCATAAAGTGTACAGATTATTTCCAGTGCTGCTCACATAACTAAAAGACTACATTACAATTAACATATCTGTAGTAACTAAAAAGGACAGGGGTGCCAACTCAGGACACATTGTTTAGTTAAGTGTATGCACAAAGAAAAACCCCTTGAAAGAAGTAACAATCAGGATTTTATTGTTTAGCATTTTCCCTTGCAAAAAAAATTGTCCATCTCGGGATGGATGATGGTACCCCTATACCGTCTAATTTAAAGGAGTTGTAAAGGAAAATACATTTTTGCTGAAATTACTGTTTACAGGGTATAGAGACATAATAGTTAACTGATTCCTTTTAAAAAAGATTAAAAATAGATAAAATAGATAAAAATCAATCATATAATGTACCTACAGTTTCAGTTTCGTTTTTGCATGCTGTTCATGTCTCTCTGATGTAAAGAGTCACAGAACCAATACAGAGCCAGTGATGGTTTGGAAAACGAAACTGATTGGTGCTGAGGGGTTTTAGACACACAGTAATCACACCTCCTTGATTAGTGACCACAGAGAGAAAGCTCCCAGTACTGTGGTGATCAGGAAACAGACAACCAGGAAGTGTGGAGATCAGAGAAGAATTACAGCAACTTGAGAGCAAAAACAAACAATGAGGACATGAAAACAGCACTGCATTAAGGTAAAGGAAGCTATTAAGATAAAAAAAATCCTTTACAAACCCTTTAAATTCCTACTTGAGGCCTTACCTTTATTCTAGGAGACATGTATAGAAACTTTATATGATGTATTATCTTAATGATAACTCTTGACTGCATTCCTGAGACCCACAACACAAGTTACACTTTTTTTCAGACAAGTGACAATTGTGGAAAAATGCTTTTGAATTTTTCCCTGTGTTATCACCATCCTTTAAGCTTATTTTTGCTGGACTACAAAACATCAGTATCATGCAGCCCACATTCCTTTGGTGATGTCACCAAGCTTAAAAACTGCATAAACCCATAAAGTCACATCCACCACAACTATGAGCCTCCTAGTCCACTCACCATAGGTCGAATTTGAGTTTTTTTCCAAAGAAAATGGCAAACTGATGCGCAGGTTCTGCATCTGAAAATTAAAGAATAAGCTTAAATTGTATGATTCACTCTTCGAAGTGAGGATAGTCTATTGGGTGTGCAGGCTGGACCACTCTCTGAGGCAAGCACAGTAAGCTTTGATTTCTTATCCACAATAAAAGCTGCCTGTCTAAAGCTGCCTGTCCACAATAAAAGCTGCCCCTCTAATCCAAAACAATAATTACTTTACTGTGCATTAAAGGGGTTGTAAACCTTCATTGTTTTTCCAACTTAATGCATCCTATGCATCAAGGTGAAAAACAACTTACATTGTCCGCCCCCCAGTCCCAATTTTACTTACCTGAGCACCCGAATTTCCTTGGGCGCGATCCCAAGTCATTCTCCCCGTGGATGATCAGCTCTTCATTGAATAGATTGATAGCAGCGCAGCCATTGGCTCCTGCTTCTGTCAATCAAATCCAATGGCGCGGCGAGTCATACAATCGGCGGCTAAGGATGCCGATTGTATGACACAGGAGCATGCCCGCAAGGTAACCCCCTCGGGAGAGAGCTTCCGAGAGGTAGTTAGCTCTTGCAGTGAGGAGCCACGAGAGCTGCCTTGGGACCCCAGAAGAGGACAAACGGTAAGTATGACATGTTTGTTATTTTTATTTTTTAAATCGAACCTTTACAACCCCTTTAAGCTTATCTGTGCTGGACTATAAAACATCAGTATCATGCGGCCCACATTACTTTGGTGATGTTACCAAGTTAAACTGCATAAACCTATAAAGTCACATCCACCACAACTAAGAACCTCCTAGTCCACTCACCATAGATCGAATTTGAGATTTTTTTTTCAAAGGAAATGGCAAACTGATGTGCAGGTTCTGCATCTGAAGATAAAAAAATAAGCTTAAATCATATGATTCACTCTTCGAATAGTGAGGATGGTCTATTGGGTGTCCAGGCTGGACCATTTGCTGAGGCAAGCACAGTAATCTTTGATTTATAATCCACAATAAAATATGACTCTAAAATTGTGCCCGGAAAAAATGATTACTTTACTGTGCATTAAAGTCTGTACAATATTTCTGTCATTTTTATGCGAAATAATTACACTTTAATGTTAATTTCTTGATTAAAATCTGCCTGGGGTATCTCTGTCAAAACGCAGCCTAGTAAAAGACCTGAAATACTGCATATTAGAGCTGCACGATTCTGGGAAAAATGAGAATCGCGATTCTTTTGCATGAAATGAAGATCACGATTCTCTTGCGATTCTCAAAAATGTATTTATTCAAAGTTATTTTCAACACAAAACTGAGCTTATGTGCTTAAATACAGTGGGGTAGATTCACATACACTTAATATTCTGCTGCGTAATCGAAATACTCTACGCTGCCGTATTTTACCAGGCTCTACACCGAATCCTGGTAGATTTTTGCCCGTACGCTACGGCGGCGTAGTCTATTTCTCGCCGCGTAATCTAAATACGCGTTTGGGGGGCGTGAAGCATTTAAATTAAGCGCGTCCATGCGGCGATCGAACTGCGCATGCTCCGTTCAGAAATTTCCCGCCGTGCATTGCGCGAAATCACGTCGTTACGTCATTCGTTGTTTGAGTAGCGGCGTTTACGAACATTCCTATTCCCGGACGACTTACGTTAAAAATAATAAAAGACGTCGGAAAACGTAGAAATTCGACGCGGGAACGACGGCCATACTTAACATGGGCTGTCTAATATTAGAGCAGCAAATAGCTGGTATAGTGTTACGCAAATAAAAGATGACTAAAGGTGCCGTAAGAGATTGCGATTGAAGATCGTAATTTCGGGGATCGCCAGCAAAAGCTCATTTGCATACCCCGACGCCGAAAATGACGGGAAGTCCACCCAGTGGCCGCAATTTTATTGCAGCGTAGATCCCAAGGCGTACAAACACGTAATCCAGTCGAATTGAAGCCCGCAGCCGTCTATTCATGGTTTGAGGTTTTCGACTAGCTAGAAATTTGAAATTACTCCAGTCTAACACCAGTTAGACAGGCGTAATGGCTCTCTGAATCTGGGCCAGTATATTTAAATCTGACGGACTGTTTACATGTTAAATTTTAAAAGCCGCAGCAAACCTGCTGACCTTACATGCTTGCTAATGTGAAAGAACAGCTCTGATTTTCACATTTAACTAAATGGTGTGAATCGAGATTGCGATCTTTTCGCGATTAATCGTGCAGCTCTACTGCATATAGAGTCAATATAATGTTTTGTTGTTTTCTTTTCTGTGAAATAATACATTCCAATGTACATTTTTATTACAAGATGCTTGCTGCCTCTTTTTTAAAATGCAGCCTAGTAAAAGTACTTAATGCTGTTTATAGAGTCAATACTAGCTCTTTTTTTTTGGTGAAATAATACACAATGCAATACTATACAGAGGGGGATTGGGGAAGTTGGGACTTTAAATGAAGCCATGACTGGGTAAAGTCATGTGCCTCCATCCCTGTCATTTGACAATAAAAACATCATTAGCGGCAGGAGGCAGCAGTGATGTAAACAAGGAAAATGGGACTTTAAATGAAGCTCGAGAGGACAAAATGAATTAAATGGTGGAAAATATACAATTTAATAATACATAAAAACATGTTTACATATATTGAAATCCATGTACAAAGAAATGCACCCATAATAAGGTGCCAATTTCTAACCTGGCAATCATTGGTAGCAACATGTTTACATACATTTAATATTCACAGTAAGTTAAAGGGGGCCACCATCTTCATAGTTGGGTAATTATGTTTAAAATATTAGCATCCGCATGGTCAATATCTTTGGGATCCCTATCCGATTAAATGTGGTAGACACATATTTTCAGGTCAGTGTGTATCTAGTACACCATATCTAGTAGCTTGACGAGTTTTACGGCTTGAAACCGCTCTTCAGGAGCAAACATGTTAGATATCTGCAATGGGAAGAAAAATTAACCGGTGTATGTAATGTCGGTGTAAGGGAGAATGGGTAGAACCCCCCCCCCCCCCCCAAAAACCGTATATGACAAGATAACTTACAATGTGTGCATTGGAGGCATGGCATGGAAGACCATGAGCCACCCAAGAGCATCAGTGTTGAAAACCGAGAGGGTGTGTACTAGGCGGCGACCATCAGAAGGTCGTCCAGGCGACCCTGAGCCCCCCGAGTGTCTCTGGTGTAAGTGAAGGTAGTGACTATAATGCAGGGGTGCCCAACCAGTGGCCCGTGGAGCCTTCTGATGTGGGCCACGACCTCCTGCTCTGGGATAGGATAGAATACTGTTATTAAAGGTCAGTTTATTACTAAAATCACAGTGTATATATGGGCATATGTGGTCTGCAGTGGTTACTGGGCTGCTTTTAAACTGACCCACAGATGCAGAGCAGCGCACCTGCGGGTTACCTGCACTGAGCCATAGACTTCTGTTATTACCTGCGAGTTTGGTGAGCTTTCTAAAAGTGCACCAAACCTGCAGAATATAATAGAAGTCTATTGTAAAGTGCAGGAAAGTCAAAGGGTACACTGCGTGGCACCTGCTGTGCGGGTAAACCGCAGCACATCAGTGTAAAAGCAGCCTTGGGTCCCTTTCACACGGTCAGTTCGACCAAATTGGACTTGGACACGGACCTGCTATCCTCCCGCCTGCGATCAGTTACCAAGTCACTTAAGTGGCCCTTGTGCTTCAAAAGGTTAGGCACCCCTGCTATAATGCATTGGAAAACCAAAAGTTGGAAGGGAAACAAGGGACCAGGTTAGGGCTAATGTGCATGGGATGTTGGGTCAAGTAATGTGAGGAATAGGATGGGGAAAGTGATAGGGTGGAGAAGTGTCAACTGGGAGTGAAGGCGAAAGACCATGGTATAGGGTCATCACCAAAATATCCAGTGGAAATGGAAGTGAAAAAGGGCAATGTTGATTTTTTGATTAAAAGCTGCTTGGTGTCTCTCCTTTTCAAAATGCGACCCAGTAAAAGTGACTTTTGACAGTGGCCGGACAAGAATTTACACCACTCCTGCGCATGCGCTGGAGTCAAGTCTGGCATTGCTGAATTTGTATAGTGAATAGGGATAAGCCGAACACCCCCGCATTCGGTTCGCACCAAAACCGTCGAACAGACCGACCGCGAACATTTAGAACCCCATTGAAGTCTATGGGACTCGAACGTTCGAATTCAAAAACGATCATTTTAAAGACCAATATTCAAGTTATTGTTGGAAAACGTCTTTGAGAACCCGGGTCTTGCCCCAGGGAACATGTATCAATGGAAAAAAGTTTAAAAACCGGTCGTTTTTTCAGGAGCAGGTCTCCTGAAAAAATGACCGTTTTTAAAACTTTTTTTTCCATTGATACATGTTGTCATGTCCCGGGGTGTATTCGAACCTGGGTCTTCCTGGTCTTAAACCATAGCCTTACCTGATGTGCCACAGAAGAGATCTAGGCCTTGGGAATATCCTTATTGTGTTCAACACACACCTCGGACTCACTAGCTCCACCTGCTGCCAGCTGTGGACAATTCTCATTCTGGACAGCCTTTAAATAGGAAGTGAGGTCATCACTCAGCGCCCGTTTATTTGGATTACTTCATGGGTGTTTTGTCTTCAGTGATCTTCATTGTATTGAACTCCTGCCTGATATCCCGACTATTCTACAGCCTGCTGATTTTGTACTTTACCGCCAGATCGTGTATGACCTTTGCCTGCCTGACCCTTCTCCGGAATCCGATTGTGAACTATTTGCCTGATCCGTTGCCAACCGTATCTGCCTGACGACGCTTTGCCTGGATCTCCAGCATACCTGTTCCACTTCGGACACTACCTTTTACAGGTACCTTACATAATAAACGGGCCACAATGGCAGTGGACCCTGCTGAGATTGTTAAGGCGATTACACGTCAGGGACAACTGATCGGAGCGCATGAACAGCATCTTTCTTCCCTGGACGCCAAGTTAGATGAACTTTGCACTATGCTTAAATCTTGTTTGCCTGGTTCCTCTGCAACGGTCCAGATGCCGGATCCTACTTCTGCTACGGTCCAACCCGCCTCTTCTGTACCACCAAAACTTCCCTTGCCTGACAAGTTTGGTGGTGATACTGAGGACTGCAGAGGCTTTTTAAATGTTTGCCGTTTGCATTTCCGCAACAACCCTGTGACTTTTAGCACTTCATCTGCCAAAGTGACTTTGGTAATTTCCTTGTTAAAGGGGAAGGCCCTGGCCTGGGTCTCTCCTTATTTTGAACGAAACGATCCTATACTTCAAGATGCTGAGACATTTCTGGCTTCTCTCCAGACTGTATTTGACAAGCCAGATAGAGCATCTGCAGCTGAGTACTCCCTCTTGGACATACAACAAGGCACCAGATCTGTGGCACAGTATGCTATTGAGTTCCGTACCCTTGCTGCTGAGACTAATTGGGACTCAAGGGCATTACGTGCAGCCTTCCGAAAAGGTCTCACAGATCGCATCAAGGACGAATTAGTCTATAAGGATCTCCCAGAAGACCTTGAGAAATTCATAGAGCTGTGTGTTCGTCTGGATGTTCGGTACCATGAAAGGTGCCAAGAGAGACTTAGAACCCGCAAGTTTCCTAAGCCAGTTTACCGTTTGGCCCCTAACTTCCAAGCACCACCTCAGCCAGAACCTGAAACCTCTGTTGAACCCCAGGCACCTGTGGAACCCATGGATGTGAGCCGTCTCCACCTAACTGAGTCAGAGAAACAAAGGAGGCGTTCATTGGGCCTATGCCTGTACTGTGGACTTAAAGGACATTTAGTATCTGTCTGCCCTTCCCGTCCAGTAAAAGGCAGGGTCTAACCAGTGTTGGAGGAGCTGGCTTAGACCTTACAGGTAGATCCTCCAAGACCAAGATTACTGTTCCGGCTACTATCCATTTACCTTCTAAGCTTGTTTTCTGCGAGGCTTTTGTGGATTCTGGAGCTGCTGGCATATTCTTGGACTACAATTTTGCAAGAAAGAACAACATCCCGTTTGTTCCAAAGTCTAGACCCCTGAATATTACCACCCTGAATGGACAGCCCTTGGGAGATGGCATTGTGAAATTCGAGACTACGACAATCACCCTTCAGGTAGGCCTCCTCCACAAAGAGGAAGTTGTCTTGTCTCTCATTGATTCTCCGCTTCTGCCTATCATCCTTGGTTACCCATGGTTGCAACTTCACAACCCTTCTTTTGATTGGGAAAAGGGAGAACTAACCTCCTGGGGATTGTCTTGTCTCCCTAATTGTTTGTCTGAAACCAAAAGACTTTCTGCTTGCATGTTGGCTCCTGTGACTATTCCACCTACCTTGCCTCGTGAATACCATGACTTTGCAGATGTATTTTGCAAGCAAAAGGCAGAGGTGTTACCTCCACATCGTCCTTTTGACTGTACAATTAAATTGATTCCCGGAGCACCTCTTCCCAAAGGAAAGACCTACCCCTTGTCTCTGCCTGAACAAAAGTCTATGGAGGAATACGTAAGAGACAACTTGGAAAGAGGTTTTATCCGACCCTCTTCTTCTCCAGTAGGAGCAGGTTTTTTCTTTGTTGAAAAGAAAGATGGGGGCCTTCGACCATGCATAGACTATCGGGGGTTAAATCAAATCACCGTAAAGGACTCCTACCCTTTGCCTCTCATTCTTGAACTGTTTGATGTACTTAAAGGGGCTGTCATCTTCTCCAAGCTAGACCTACGAGGGGCATATAACCTGATTCGAATTAACGAGGGGGACGAGTGGAAGACAGCATTCAACACTCGTAATGGACACTTTGAATATTTGGTCATGCCATTTGGGTTGTGTAACGCACCTGCTGTCTTTCAACGTTTCATGAATGAAATTTTCCATGATTTCAGCAACCGCTTTGTGATCATCTACTCGGACGACATTTTAATCTTTTCCAAGACTCATCTAGAGCACATCTCGCATGTGAAACAGGTATTAAAACGACTTAGAGAAAACCATCTTTATGCAAAAATCGAAAAATGCAGTTTCCATCAAAGCTGTATTCCTTTCCTTGGGTACATCATAAGTGCTGACGGTTTCCAAATGGACCCTCAAAAACTTTCCGCTGTCTTGCAATGGCCACAACCGACCACTTTAAGAGGACTCCAAAGCTTTTTAGGGTTTGCAAATTACTACAGACGCTTCATTAAGAGTTTTGCCTCCATTGCGGCACCCCTTACTGCCATGACTAAGAAGGGTACAAATTGCAAGGTGTGGTCTTCAGAAGCAAGATCGGCTTTCCAGCGATTAAAGGACACGTTCAGTAAAGCTCCAATTCTTCAGCATCCAAATCCTGATCTCCAGTACATTGTTGAGGTTGATGCCTCTGAGGTTGGAGCAGGTGCCGTACTCTCCCAGAGACAGCCAAAGTCTGGTAGAATCCATCCAGTAGCTTTTTTCTCTAGAAAGTTTTCTCCTGCAGAGATGAATTATGATGTTGGGAATCGAGAACTACTGGCCATCAAATTGGCATTGTCTGAATGGCGACACCTTCTGGAAGGGGCTCCCAAGCCTTTTACTATCCTCACTGACCATAAAAACCTACTGTATCTTCAGACTGCTAGACGTCTGAACTCATGTCAGGCTCGATGGGCTCTGTTTTTCTCCCGTTTTAATTGTGTCCTTTCTTATGTTCCAGGGCATAGAAACAAAAAAGCCGATGCTCTTTCCAGACAGTTCGCTACCTCTGAAGAAGATCAACCAGGCGAGCAGTATATAATCCCACCTCACAAAATTGTTGCGCAGATCTCCACGGCTCTTTCCCAACAGCTACAAGAATCCCAGAATCGTGTTCCCCAGGGCTTGAAGATACCACCAGGTCGCCTGTACGTAGCCCCTAGTCTCAGAAAACCTGTACTCCTCTGGGCACATGATGGCGTGTTATCCGGTCACCCTGGTGTCACCATCACTCTTAAGACCTTGCAACGTCATGTATGGTGGCCTCGTATGAAAAAGGATGTTACTGACTATGTGGCTGCCTGCCCAACTTGTGCTGCTAATAAAGTACCCCGCACATTGCCTGCTGGACTGTTACATCCACTTCCGGCACCTCGCCAGCCTTGGACCCATTTGACCATGGACTTCATTGTAGACTTACCCAAGTCCGAGGGCATGACTGCTATATGGGTCACAGTGGATCGCTTTTCCAAAATGTCTCATTTTGTGCCGCTCCCGGGATTACCTACAGCGAAAGCACTGTCCACTCTTTTCCTTTCCCATATTGTAAAACATCATGGCATATCTACCAATGTCGTCTCAGACCGCGGATCCCAGTTCGTTTCCCGATTCTGGAGAGCGTTCTGCAAGAAACTGGGAGTAACGCTCTCGCTCTCTACCTCACATCACCCTCAAACTGATGGTCAAACCGAACGCATGAACCAGACCCTAGAAACCTATCTTCGACATTATGTCAATGCCTTACACTCCAACTGGTCTGAGTACTTGCCTTTAGCTGAGTTCGCCCTAAATTCCCGTTGGCACAGTGCTCTTCATACCACACCATTCTACGCAGCCCTAGGCTATCACCCTCAGACTCTTCCTCTACTTCAGCCTTCTTCTGGTGTACCAGCAGCAGATCAGCGGGTAAAGAATATTCTACTACATTGGAAGAAGATTCGTTCATTACTACAAAAGTCAGCAGGCAAGTACAGACTTTTTTCCAACAGACGAAGACGCCATATACCTCCATATGTGGTGGGGGGCAGAGTTTGGCTATCAACCAAGTATGTGAGACTGAAACAACCTTCTACCAAATTGGGCCCTCGATTCATTGGTCCTTACAGGATCATTGCTCGAGTTGGGCCAGTTTCCTATCGCTTAAAATTACCTTCCTCTCTCCGGATACATCCTGTGTTTCACGTTTCCCTCCTCAAAAAAGCTATTTTCAACCGCTACTCCAGATCACAACAGCTACCTCCTCCTGTTCTTGTTGATGGACAAAGTGAGTTTGAAGTCTCCAAGATTCTTGATTCCAGAAGACATGGCCGTGGCCTTCGGTATCTGGTTCATTGGAAGGGATATCCTGTCACAGACCGCTCCTGGGTTCCAGCCAAAGATCTGCATGCCCCTTCTCTTATACGAGACTTCCATGCCTCGTTCCCCACTAAACCCCGCTAGGCCCCCGGAGGGGTCCATTGGGGAGGGGGCCCTGTCATGTCCCGGGGTGTATTCGAACCTGGGTCTTCCTGGTCTTAAACCATAGCCTTACCTGATGTGCCACAGAAGAGATCTAGGCCTTGGGAATATCCTTATTGTGTTCAACACACACCTCGGACTCACTAGCTCCACCTGCTGCCAGCTGTGGACAATTCTCATTCTGGACAGCCTTTAAATAGGAAGTGAGGTCATCACTCAGCGCCCGTTTATTTGGATTACTTCCTGGGTGTTTTGTCTTCAGTGATCTTCATTGTATTGAACTCCTGCCTGATATCCCGACTATTCTACAGCCTGCTGATTTTGTACTTTACCGCCAGATCGTGTATGACCTTTCTCTTCTCCGGAATCCGATTGTGAACTATTTGCCTGATCCGTTGCCAACCGTATCTGCCTGACGACGCTTTGCCTGGATCTCCAGCATACCTGTTCCACTTCGGACACTACCTTTTACAGGTACCTTACACATGTTCCCTCGGGCAAGACCCGGGTTCTTAAAGACGTTTTCACAGGCAAACTATAGACACTATGGGCCAGATTCAGGTAGATGGGAGCATCTTTGCTCCAGAGTAACGCTTCTCATTTGCGTTACGCTGCAGAAATTTTAGGAGCAAGTGCTGTCATTCACGAAGCACTTGCTCCTAAAGTTGCGGCAGCGCATCGCAAATGAGCCGGCGGAATTCAAATTGGGCGGGTACGGGGCGTGTAGTATTCTAACTAAGCGCGATCCCGCCGCCAACGTACTGCGCATGCGTCGAGTGTCAAAACATCCCTGTGCGCATGCTCCAAATTCTGTGAATGAACGTCAATGACGTCACATTCCCATTCATGAACGTTTTACGCAAGCGACGTTTTTTTTTTTTTTTCCGACGCGATGACGACGCCTATACCTAACATAGGATACTCCAACCCCATGTAGGTATAACTATGCGCCGCGTATCCCATCCGGAAACGTCGTATCGTCATTGCGTCGCACCGGAATTCGATCGTGAATTGCCGATTTCCGCTCATTAACATATTTTTTGAGCGTAAATCGGCGGGAACGCCCCCGGTGCCATTTTTAAGTTGAAGTAACGATGCGATGGCGAAACTCAGTTACGCTGCTCGCATCGGAGCTTCAACCCGGCGTTTCTTGTTTTCTGGTTACAGAAAACAGAAACGCCGGCTCAAAGTCACAGTTAGGCTGGCGGATCACTGGATCCGCCAGCCTAACTGTTCCTGAATCTGGCCCTATGGGCCAGATTCATGAAGAGTTAGGCTGGCGGATCCAGTGATCCGCCAGCCTAACTGTCACTTTAAGCCGGCGTTTCTGTTTTCTATAACCAGAAAACAAGAAACGCCGGGTTGGAGTTCCGATGCGATCGGCGTAATTGAATTTCGCCATCGCATCTTACTTCAACTTAAAAATGGCGCCGGGGGCGTTCCCGCTGATTAACGCTGAAAAAATATGTTAATCAGCGGGAGTCGGAAATTCACGATCCTTTTCGGGCGCGACGCAGTGACTTTACGACGTTTCCGGAAGCGATACGTGGCGTAAAGATAAAGCAGCCCCCTAGTGGAATATCCTATGTTAGGTATAGGCGTCGTCATCGCGTCGGAAAAAAAACAAATCGCGTCGTTTGCGTAAAACATTCATGAATGGGGACGTGACGTCATTGACGTTCACTGACAGAACTTGGAGCATGCGCACTGGGATGCATTGACACTCGACGCATGCGCAGTACGTTCGCCGCGGGATCGCGCGTAGTTTGAATACTACACGCCCCGTACCCGCCCAATTTGAATTCCGCTGTCTCATTTGCGATGCGCTGCCGCAACTTTAGGAGCAAGTGCTTCATGAATAACAGCACTTGCTCCTAAAATTTCTGCAGCGTAACGTAAATGAGATGCGTTACTCCAGAGCAAAGATGCTCTGATCTACCTGAATCTGGCCCTATATAGTGGAAGTAAACCCACCTATCATTTTCAGGCAAGGAAGCTGCCATCTTGACTTATGTTTAATCTTCAATTGCCATGACGCTGCACATGTGATCAGTTATGACACCAGCCATTGGATGGTTTGACAGTTTGGTTGAGAGTACAACCAATGTGACAGTTAGCAATCCCGGCATGCCGGAAATGTAACTGCTCTTTGAAACTGTAAGATCGATGGGTTTACTTCTGCTTTAAAGGAATTTTTCATTTTTTTTTTTAAGTTAAGCATCATTAAAATCACTGCTCCAGGAGCAGTGATTTTATTGATGCTTAAATAAATAAAAATTCCTTTAAATATTGTACCTGCTGGGTGTCTATACCTGTGATAACGTCTTTAACCACTTAACCCCCGGACCATATTGCTGCCCAATGACCAGAGCACTTTTTGTGATTCGGCACTGCGTCGCTTTAACTGACAATTGCGCGGTTGTGCGACGTGGCTTCCCAACAAAATTGCCGTCCTTTTTTCCCCCACAAATAGAGCTTTCTTTTGGTGGTATTTTATCATCTCTGCGGTTTTTATTTTTTGCGCTATAAACAAAAATAGAGCGACAATTTTGACAACTTTAAAAAATATGCAATATTTTAAGTTTAGGCCGATACGTATTCTTCTACATATTTTTCGTTAAAGAAAATTTTGCAATAAGGTTTTATTGATTGGTTTGCGCAAAAGTTATAGCGTTTACAAAATAGGGGGTCGTTTTATGGCATTTTTATTAATATTTTTTTTTTACTAGTAATGGCGGCGATCAGCATTTTTTTCAGTACTGCGACATTATGGCGGGCACTTCGGACACTTTTGACACATTTTTGGGACCATTGGCATTTTTATAGCGATCAATGCTATAAAAATGCATTGTATTACCATAAAAATGCCATTGGCAGTGAAGGGGTTAACACTAGGGGGCGGGGAAGGGGTTAAGTGTGTTCCTGGGTGTGTTCTAACCGTATGGGGGGGGTGGCCTCACTAGGGGAAATCACTGATCTTCTGTTCATACGCTGACAGGACCGGGAGCTGTGTGTTTACACACATAGCTCCCGGTCCCCGCTCTGTAACGAGCGATCGCATGTGCCCAGCGGCGATCGTACCCGCTGGTCACGCGTTCAGGACTCAGGGGCAAGCGGGGACGCGCGCACGCTGCCTGCGGCGGCGCGCGCGCGCCTCCTAGCGGCCTCTTTAGAGCGGACGTATAGCTACGGGCTCTCGTACAGCAGTGCCGACTTCCCGCAGTAAAATGACGGCGGGCGGTCGGCATGTAGTTAAATAGCACAATCACCTGCCTACCAGTAAATTAGGAAGAACTGATCTATCTAAGCTATACAGTGTATAAATATATGTACAACTCCTAGGGATGTATATATATCCTCTACACACTGTAAATTAAGCTAAACTGACTAGCCTGCCTGCTCTATCTAGCTATCTAAAAAGACAATGGGCCAGATTCCCGTAGAATCCCCGCTGGCGTAGCGTAAGCCATTTACACTACGCCACCGCAATTTAACAGAGCAAGTGCCGTATTCCCAAAGCACTTGCTCCGTAAATTGCGGCGGCGTAGTGTAAATGGCTCTACGTATCCCTGCGTAATTAAAAGGGGGCGGCTTGTATTTAAATTAAGCGCGCCCCCGTGTCGATCGAACTGCGCATGCGCGGCCTCAAAAATAGCCCAGTGCGCATGCTCCAGCTCACGTCGGAAAAAGTAAATGAAACCGACGTGAGCGTCGTTTACGTAAATCTCTATTCGCGAACGACTTAGTAAAACAAACGTAACCGACGGAAAAAGACGACGCTGACCCGACACCATACTTAACATGGCATACAACGGAACTTCGTAAGGTTACCCCTCATATAGCAGGGGTAGCCTTACGCGTACGGAAACGACGTAAACTACGACGGGGCGGCGTAAAAACGTTCGGAAATCGTCGGATTAGGCTCATTTGCATAGGCAAATGAGAAATCACCGTAAAGGCCATCTAGCGGCCAGCGATGTCATTACATCTACGATCCGACAGTGTAATTGTTTTACACTTGTCGGAACTTTAGTGTATCTATGCGTAAGTGATTCTATGAATCACAGGCATAGATACCCATTGAAAAAAACTGAGATACGACGGTGTTTCCTGCGATACACCGTCGTATCTCTTTTGAGAATCTGGCCCAATCTCTCTGTCTCTCTGACTGCTTTCATTAACAAGCCGAAACACACTACACGAGGCCGCCCAGCAGGCGGCCTTATATAGTGTGGGGTGTGTGCTTAAGCCCTGAGCCATAATTGGCCAAAGCCACCTAGGCTTTGGCCAATTATAGCTCTTCGTTTTTTGCGCGCTGTGATTGGCCAAGCATGCAGGACATACAGCATGCTTGGCCAATCATCAGCGCGCAATGCCGCAGTGAATTATGGGGCGTTTTGCGTCACTCGAATTTGGCGCGAACGACCGTTTTTTTTCGAATTTCGTCGAACGTACGAACAGACAATGTTCGAGTCGAACATATGTTCGTATCGAACGCGAAGTTCATCCCTAATAGTGAACTGCACATGCTTGGCTCACTGTACAAGGGTGGACAGACAGGTAAGTAACTTTAATGCAGAAGAGACAAAGCATGCCCATTTTAAATTTTTCACTCAAGTTCCACTTTAAATTATTAAAGATGCAAGCTTTTAGGATGTCTTAGGCCGCGTACACACGATCGAATTTGTCCGCTGAAAACGGTCCGATGGACCGTTTCAGCAGACATCTCCGATCGTGTGTATGGGCTAGCGGACAGCATGCTTTGAAATTTGTCCGCTACAAACCTGTCCGTCGAATATGTCCGCTGGTTAGTACGGGAAACCAGCGGACATATCCTCCCGCACATGCGTCGTATCCTGTGAATGGATCCGACGCATGCGCGCGGAAGTGTTTACTTCCTGGTGCGTGACGTAGCGGTGACGTCGCGGCGTCAACGTCACCGACACGTCAGCGCGTCGTCTGCTGGCGGGGATTTTGGTTTGCTCGTGTGTACACGCGAGCAAACCAAAATCCCAGCAGACAGATTTGTTCAAATCTGTCAGACGGACAGATTTGAACAAATCTGTCCGCTCGTGTGTATGGGGCCTTAGATCTCCTCTACAGGCTTTATACAATTCGAAGAGAAAAAGACAAAGGCAGGTGCAGCTTGAGTAAAACTGTGTTATTTAAATTGTACAGTAGCATTAAAACACTCACTCTAAAGTATTTTTAAAATGGCATGTGGGAGTCCAGTGGGATGTACATCTCCGCTTGTGCCAACAATATCTAGGCGCAGTTTCTGTGTGCAGGGGAGCCGGTGTTCTATCCAATGGATGGTTTCCGGATCTTGGGCGGCAGCCAGAACGGGGCCTGGAGCGCAAGCTGCTTGTCTGTGCTGGATGCTGAAGTGACGTGGGGTGGGATGACGTCACGGACCAAGAGGCAACACGTTTCAGTGCATGCGCAGTGAGGAGATGAGTAACACTGCAATCATCTCACACAAACATATGCACACATATGTCTTTAGTGGTTCGCCCGTGATTATAGATAAGTGCCAATGGATGAGAATGGTCATTTAAAATTATCTCCAACTGTTTCTAACTTTATTACCATATAATGTATTTTACGGGTATTATTTTTATGTTCCTTTTAGTCCTATTACATATTTTAGGGTGTGTATTTTACTTGTTCTATACTCACTTTGCCAACACTAGTGTAAGATTCCTCTATTGTATGGAGTGTGCTTACATCTAGCCCCACTAGGCGGTGACACCACCATGGCATATATAAAGGCTGTGTACAGCCAACACAAGTCAGCTTGAAAAAGGTGCAAACTGTGTTTCTCATCTCCTCACTGCGCATTGCATCTTGGTCCGTGATGTCATCCCGCCCTACGCCGCACTCCAGCATCCAGCACAGATAAGCAGCTTGAGCTCCAGGCCTCGTTCCGGCCACCGCCCGAGATCCGGAAACCATCCATTGGATAGAACACCGGCTCCCCTGCACACAGAAACTGCGCCTGGATATTGCTGGCACAAGCGGAGATGTACATCCCACTGGACTCCCACATGCCATTTTAAAGATACTTCAGAGTGAGTGTTTTAATGCTACTGTACAATTAAAATAACAGTTTTACATGCACTGGAGTTAAGCTTTAGCTCCCCTTGCAAGGCAGCCCAGAGTATTTAGGACTGTTATCTCACCACAGAGCAACAGCACAAAGGACTTCTTTGGACAAGTGTCCTATATTATATTTCAGTGTGCGCTACTATTTTGTATCTTTTTATACAATTCGAAGCCTGAGGACATCCTAAAAGCTTGCATCTTTAATAACTTACTTTAACCAATAACAGGTATAACAAACTTCAAGCTTTCTACAAAATATATAACTCATCTAACCAAATCTAAATAACATTACCATAGGGCAGGGGTCTCAAACTCAAATTACCTGAGGGCCACAAGACAAGTTTTCATATCCCATGGGGGGCCGCATGCAAACTTTACAACTTCAAAAACAGTACTGGTGTCAGGGAACGCATTATTAACCCTCCCAGCACTGGTGTGAGCGGATGCATTATTAACCCTGACCACTACACTACACACTGACCACTACACTGCACACTGACCACTACACTGCACACTGACCACTAAACTACACACTGACCACTAAACTACACACTGACCACTAAACTACACACTGACCACTCACCATCAGGGTACAGCACATGGCACATCACGGTACAGCACATGGCACATCAGGGCACAGCACATCAGGACAGGACACATGGCACATCAGGGTATATGGGCCACATCAGGGTACATGTGGCACAATCAGAGCACATCAGGGCACACACGAGCACACCAGGGCACATGGGGCATATCAGGGCACATACGAGCACACCAGGGCACATGGGGCACATGAGAGCACATCAGGGCAAGGCACATCAGGACAGGGCACATGGCACATCAGGGTACCAGACAGGGCACATGAAACAGCACATCAGGGTACAAAGCCCAGCGCATCAGGGTACCCCATGTACCCTAATGTGCTGGGCATTGTACCCAGATGTGCTGTTTCATGTGCCATGTGCCCTGATGTGCTGGGCTTTGTACCCTGATGTGCTGTTTCATGTGCCCTGTACCCTGATGTGCCATGTGCTCTGTCCTGATGTGCCATGTCCTGTACCCTGATGTGCCATGCCCTGATGTGCTGTGCCCCATGTGCCCTGATGTGCTCTCATGTGCCCCATGTTCCCTGGTGTGCTCCATGTTCCCTGATTGTGCCCTGATGTGCTCTAATGTGCCCCATGGCACATCAGGGTACATGGGCCACATCAGGGCACATGTGGCACAATCCGAGCACATCAGGGCACATGGGGCATATCAGGGCACATACGAGCACACCAGGGCACAATCAGGGCACATGAGAGCACATCAGGGCACAATCAGGGCACATGGGGCACATCAGGGCACATGGGGCACATCAGGGCACATGGGAGCACATCAGGGCACAATCAGGGAACATGGGGCACATGAGAGCACATCAGGGCACAGCACATCAGGACAGGGCACATGGCACATCAGGGTACAGGGCACAGGGTACCCTGATGTACAGAGCCCAGCACATGAGGGTACATGAGGCACATGAGGGTATATGGGGGTACATGGGGCACATGACGGTACATGGGGCACATGAGGGTACATGGGGCACATGAGGGTACATGGGGCACAATCAGGGCACATCAGGGCACATGGGAGCACTTTAGGACACAATCAGGGCACATGAGGGCACAATCAGGGCACATGAGGGCACATGGGAGAACATCAGGGCACATGAGGGCACAATCAGGGCACATGAGGGCACAATCAGGGCACATGAGGGCACAATCAGGGCACATGGGAGAACATCAGGGCACATGAGGGCACAATCAGGGCACATGAGGGCACAATCAGGGCACATGAGGGCACAATCAGGGCACAAGGGAGCACATCAGGACACAATCAGGGCACATGGTAGCACATCAGGGCACATGAGAGCACAGGTCAGCATTTACCTGTTGTTTTCTTTAAAGGCAGAGTAGCACAGGAAGCGTCTGTCATAAGTTCACTTGTCTCTCATGTCACGCTGCTACACCCCCGCGGCCCCTCCCCCTCTCTTCTCGTCCATCTCAGATGATGTCACAAGCAACTGGGGATGGACGAGAAGAGGAGGGGAGTAGCAGCGCCAGAGTGACATGAGAAGTGAACTTATGTCAGACGCTTCCTGTGTACACACGAGCAAACCAAAATCCCCGCCAGCAGACGGCGCGCTGACGTGTCGGTGACGTTGACGCCGCCACGTCACCGCACCAGGAAGTAAAACACTTCCGCGCATGCGCCGAATCCATTCGGCGGCGGTGCGGCGGCGGTGCGGGACGACATGTCTGCTGGTAAGTGTACTAACCAGCAGACATGTCGGGCGGACAGATTCCCACCCGATAGATTTCAAAGCATGCTTTGAAATCTGTCGGGTGGCCAAATCCGTCGGCTCGGCCGTACACACGATCAAATCTGTCTGCTGAAACGGTCCAGCGGACCGTTTCCAGCGGACAGATTTGATCGTGTGTACGAGGCCTAACACGATACAGAGCCTGGTAAAATGCTCGGAATTCCTTGGCTATGGCTGAGGTTTCAAACACTAGGGAGTCAGTGGAGGACTTAACTTTGGCGATGAACGTAGCAGACTTCTTCTGCTGCAGTGAGCGTGCCAACAGCCAACCAGGCTTGTTGCCCCACTCATGCAGACCCTGGGCCACCACACGGAACCGTTGTTTCTGCTCCAAATGAAAGAGGGCTTTCAGCTCCTCTCTTCTCTGGACCAGAACTTGAAGGACTGACAGTCCAGCCTTGTGTCGGCGCTCTAGGTCCTCAATCTCCCCAAGCAATTGCGTTTGCCGATGGGTGCGCTCCCTCTTTTTCCTGGAGCCCATCTCTATAAATTTACCGCGGATGTAGGCCTTATGGGCCTCCCAGAGCGTTCCTGGGCTCACCTCCGTTCCCGCGTTTTCCGCAAAATTTTGAGCCAAGGCATCCCCGACTGTCTTTTTATCAACGTCTTCAAGGAGTAAATTATCATTGAGTTTCCAGTTGGTGCTTTTGACCGGCATATTGGGTACTTTCAGTGAAAGGGAAATCGGAGCATGGTCCGATAAAGGGGAAATCTCAATGCCTGAAGTGGTGGTGGTCTATAAGGAAATAATCAATCCTCGAGTAGGATGTATGCCAATGGGAAAAATGTGTGCAATCTTTTACTCGTGGGTGCATAATCCTCCACACATCCATGAGTTGGGCTTCATGCAGACGCCTGCGTAAAAATGCCAGGCGCCTCCTTGAAATACAAGAGGTGCCCAACGATGTATCTAGCGATGGTTCCAACGGTACGTTGAAATCCCCCGCCAGGAGAATACAACCACAAGCAAAATCAGTAAATTTTCTAAGGGTATTGGAAATAAAAGAAACCTGACTACGATTAGGAGCATAAATGGTCGCAATCGTACAAGGCATACTACCCAGACTACCCTTCAGGAACAGAAAACGGCCAATAGGGTCACTCATCATGGCGTCCAACACAAAAGAGGTACCCCTGCGGAACCCTATAGCTACCCTCTTAGCTTTACTAACATTGGATAAGCTATAATACCACTGAGGATAATGTGGGGAGAAAAGTTTCACTGAGGTGGTGTGCGTAAGATGAGTCTCCTGGAGGAGAACAATGTCCCCCTTCAGGCGAGTCATTTCCCTGTATAATTGGTGTCTCTTACCTGGGGTATGTAGTCCCCGTACATTAAATGAAAGCAAGTTCACCGCAGCCATGAGGTTGGAGAAAGAGGATTCCTTAGGGCAAACAAAAGATTAAATGAAAAGAAACACATAGGGCCAGATTCAGGTAGAGTTAGGCTGGAGTATCAGTGATACTCCAGCCTAACTGTCACTTTAACCACTTAAGGACCTCCGCACGCACATTTACGGCCACAGAATGGCACGGATGGGCACAAGGGCGTAAATTTACGTCCTCGCCCAGTAGCGGGTCGGGGGTCCGATCAGGACCCCCTCCGCGGCGTGCGGAGGTCCCCGTGTCTCTAGGAGCGATCCGGGACGAGCGGGCGGATGTCAGTGTTTACCCGCCCCCCCGCGATCGCTCCCAGCCAATCGCTGCGCTCCCCCTTTGTGTCACTTCCTCCTCCTGTGTAAACACAGGAAGGGGGAAGTGATGTAATCTCTCATCGCAGCAGTATTTCCAACCGCTGCGATGAGAGGAACACCTCACAGTAAGTGTGCACCAACATTACACTGACACACACACACATAGGCATACTTAACCCCTTGCGATCTGCCCCCCACCCCCCCTGTCACAGTGTCACTGAATGCAGTGATCTAATCACTGCATTTAGTGTCAGTGTGACAGGCAGTGTAAAATCAGTTAGTGCTAGGTTCAGGATAGCCCCCCCACCCCCCCTAATAAAGTTTTAACCCCCTGATCACCGCCCTAGTTAACCCTTTCACTCCCTATTGCCAGCGTCACTAAGCGATCATTTTTCTGATCGCTTTATTAGTGTCGCTGTTCCCGCTAGGTAGCTATTTTTTTTTATTGCGATTTTTTTTTTTTACTAAAGACATGTGGCTAAATAAATTTTGGCCTAAATGTTTGACTAAAATTTAGTTTATTTGATTTTTTTTTAACAAAAAGTAAAAAAGTGTTTTTTTTTCAAAAAATTTCGTCATCAGGAAGCGCTTCCTGATGACGAAATATTGAAACGTACGTCGAGGCGGTACGTGACCACGCACAGCATCTTCCGGTCCAGCTGGTTCTCAACACAAAGGAAGTGGAGCGCACGCGATTGTCTCCCCAGCTAGGACGCATCTTATCCATAGACCCAAGCCATCAGCCTCAGTGCCGGGACGGAGGGCACCACAAATAGTAAGGAGCCACTCGGCATTGTGTGTTTAACCCATGTCTTTTAATAAAACGGTATCACGCTATGGCGGCATTTTTTTGTGTTTCTTTGCCCTTTAACGAATCCAATCAAGGGAATCCAGGCTATCTACTGTCCGTGGAGACACAACGCTTTATTTGACCTATTTTCTAACGAGAAAGGTCAATAGTTTGCGGTAAGGAGCCATCCTGTTTTCACACTGTCGGTGTTTAGTTGGTGAAGGTGGAAGGTTTTGATCACCCACATTCACTCATTAGAGTGAAAAAGTCACAAGGATTTTTAAAGATATTATTAATTCTTTTGCACATTTATGGACATTTTTACATATATTTTTTGAGTCTGGTTTTTGCACATATTCTTCGGACATTTATATTAATATTATTAATTCTTATGTATATTGCAATCTATGTACTATTTATTTATTGCACTGATTTGCACTTTTGTTTGTTAATCATCTCCTTTGACGGAGATGCACATATTTCACTATTGTAATTTAAAATAGTTTTTAGCGCCCCCTGCTGTTTCCATTTATCTATTCTATTTTGAATTTTTTGGGGTGCAGCTCACTCAGTTGATAATTTATATATCACATTATTTATACTTATTAGTTATTTTGGCGCGAGATCCTTACCCTACCAATATGTTAAGTATAGCCGTCGTCATCGCGTCGAAAAAAAAAAATCGCGTCGCTTGCGTAAAACGTCCATGAATGGGGATTTGACGTCATTGACGTTCACTGACAGAATTTGGAGCATGCGCACTGGGATGCATTGACAGTCGACGCATTCGCAGTACGTTCGCCGCAGGATCGCGCTTAGTTTTAATAATACACGCCCCGTACCCGCCCAATTTGAATTCCGCCGGCTGATTTGCGATACGCTGCCGCAACTTTAGGAGCAAGTGCTTCATGAATAACAGCACTTGCTCCTAAAATTTCGCCAGCATAACGTAAATGAGAAACGTTACTCCAGAGCAAAGATGCTCCAATCTACCTGAATCTGGCCCATAGTATAAATCCGTCAGAACAAGAAAACCCATATAGGGGAAAAGCATGCGCACGCATTAATCTGCCGTGCGTTGGAGGGTCACGTACGCGGCCCGGCCCCCCCACGCAAACCACCCCCGAAAAGGCGGCAGCATGAGGGGACAGGGCAGCGCCGGACCGCAAAAAAGGGGAGCGCTGGGACACAGGCATCAGGAAGCGAACACGCCTAGATCACGTCCTTTTCGCCCAAGCGCCGACACATTGTGAAATACAACATAAGGTTATAACATCGAACATCAAACAGACAATCCCGCCATCGACCCGCTATCGAAAATCAAAGTTTAAAGTCCCATCAGCCTAATGCTGCAAGGATAGCTGCAGCAATGTCCCTCCGTGTCGAAACTGCAGAAAACAATCCACTAGGTCGCAATAGAGAGGGGGACATCTTCAAGAAGGTCTCATAAGGGCCGTAGGGCAAAAAATAAAAAAAATAAAATAAAAAATGAAATCAACAGTAAAAAGCATGGTCGAGGGACATGAAGCAAAAACAAGACCACAGCACCACAAATCAGCCCATAGAAGGAGATGCCCCCGAGTTGGTTGAACGACGGTTTCGGTGGCCAACTTTCTGCTATTGTAGATCTGTAGAGACCGGTAGAGTAGGGATACCATCCTGCCAGCCAGGGAGCTCGGGTGGGGTGATGTTAACCTTGGTGCAGAACTAATCCAGGTCCTCTGGGAACCGCAGAATGGCCGTTTTGCCATCTCTGGTGGCGATAAGAGCAGTCGGGAAACCCCAGCGGTAATTAATGGACGCCTCCCTGAGTTTCTCCGTTAAAGGTCGCAGGGCCCTGCGGCGATCTAGAGTCTCTTTAGCCAGGTCAGGGAAGAAAGACAGGGTAGCACCATCAAAGTCCAGAGAGGCAGTTTCGCGGGCTTTCCGCATGATACGCTCCTTTTCCTCGAAGTAATGGACCCGGCAAATAACGTCCCTGGATGTGTCTGAAGGCAGTGCACGAGGACGCAGGGCCCGATGGACCCTGTCAATCTTGAGCGGATTATCTGCCGTCAGGCCCAATAGACCGTTGAAAATACCATGAACCGAGGGGAGGAGGTCATCATCACCCGTTGCTTCTGGAAGGCCTCTAATGCGTATGTTATTTCTCCTGTTTCGGTTCTCCTGGTCCTCTATTTTATAAAGAGACATTCTGTGGGCAATAGCTAGACCCCGGGTGGAAGCCTGCAAGGTCCGGATGGCTGTCACGTGACGGTCAAGTCGGTGCTCAGTCTCCTCCACCCGGCCCAGCACCTGCGAGAGATCCGCCCGCACTGCCGAGAGTTCCTTTTTAATAGTCCTCTCCAGGCCCTGGAACAGGGAAGCCAGCTCCGACCTGGTAGGTAGGTCGTCCACACGTACATCCGAGCGGCGAGAAGGGCTATCGTCTCCGTCCGAGCAAGCCGACGAAGCAGGAGAATGGCGTCTCAGTTCAGACTTGTGGCGGGAGGCGGAGCCAGCAGCTGGATTTGCGCCTCGTGGAGAGCGGCCTAGGCCGTCCGGATCCTCGCCCTCATCTGGGTCTGCGGCCAAAAACCTCTTGATGGACCCCGATTGTGTCCCAGCTTTAGGGAGAGACTTGCCTGTCTTCTTGCGCATAGTTCATGCAGGGAAGCGGTGGTTATAGGGACGTAGGAGAAGCTAATAGATAAGTCGGCGCCGGAGCTCGAGGCAAACGCGTCCTCACAGCAGCATATCCAAACCACGCCCCCTCAACATAAATAAAGTTTGTGCGTGAAAATCACATAATGAGTAAATCCACGGACAAAAGAAAAAATGTTCATATCAAGAAATTCTCCCACATGTGCCAACGAATCCACACAAGGGAAGGTGCTGGGACAGAAGAGACCTCCACCAAAATCACATGAAGCCTCTTACCGAATGGGAATGATCTCTAAGTTATAGGAGATTTTAAACAGCATGATAGGATCTGGTATAATCGGTGTCATTTGGTGTGTCAGCCAAATGGAAGCAGCCTGGATCTTATGGTTCGTAAGTAACTCCCAATGTGTCATCCACAAGTACATATAAAACACAAATGCCTCACATAGTGTAAAACCTTCATTTAATGGATAAAAGATAGACTTGCACTTACATCATGCTTAGAAAAACGTTGCGTGTATACACATCAGCCAGCCGGCTTGGAACAAACAGCCTGTACTCCGGGTAGAGAGAATGAATGCGCGGTGACATCAGAACGCCGCCTCCCTACGTTTCGTCACGACAGGACTTGATCACGGGGTACTCAAGTCCTGTCTTCACCATTTTATTCTCTACAACCTTTGCTTTCAGAATGTAATTCTCTACCAAAAAAATTTATGCGAGTAATGTCAGAATTGGTCCAGTATTGAATTGGTTAAATGTTCTTTTAGCCCAGTTTGCCAACAAGAGGTTTGAAAATTGTGTAGTTATGTAAAATACCAAACAAAACCACTGAATCTTTACTGCATGACCCTAATAAGAAAGTTCCTTTGTTGCTTCCCTCTAAAACACAATTAAAAGGGGGAAAAAAACTCCTATCGCTCTAAGACACAAAGCATGTGATATTTTTATCAATTTAAAAGGAATTCTAAATGGCCCCACATCAAAGCTGGTGTCACTAAAATCCTCAGAAACTGGTGGAATTCATAAAACTGACTCCTCTGAAGATGAAACAAAACTTTTTGTGACTGAAAAGCAAAGGCAATGCCTTGTTCCCAAATGTACACTATTAGGCTCAGCAGTGTCTGACTTTCTGCCAAACGTTTCAAATTATCTCCGCTGGTGCTAGTATATTTTTTCCTTGCTTTATATCTATGGTCATATGTTTGAGGACTTCAAAGAAATATTGTTACTTTTTGCTTATCTGGATCGGTTAAAACACAATAATTTGTTTTCCACCTAAATTAATTCCCTGTGATCTTAATATGAATGAATTATGAAGACTACCCATAAAGAACTGCTCTTGAATAGGCATATGTATAAGTAAACCAACAATTTAATTGTAAACATTACACACAGAAATTTTTTAAATGTACTGCTATAATCTAAAGCATATTCTATTTATTAAATTTTAGAACACCTGGAGAGAATATGAGGCACACTGTATGTCATTTTTCTGTGCAGATCAATTTAATGCATTAGTCATGTTGAGCTAAGGAATCCATGTCAACTTTATTTTATGATGCATATGAAAATGTCACATATATGAAAATTTAATATGAAAAGTCCCCTTTAGTACTAGTCCCCCATCTCCAAAATACAAATGCCTAAAATTAATTCAAAATTAAAGTTTTGACAACTGCAGGGACGAGAAACAAGGAGGGGTGGGAATATAGGAGCAGTTGCTAAGGCTGACCATACAAATTATTCCTACCAAATTGGTTATAATGGACTATCTCGGTACTGATAAACAACAACGTGATTCTTATATAAGATAAGATATTTATTACATATAAAAATGACATACAAAATTAATTAAAAAAATGTTAAAATCAATAAACAAAATACTCAGGGTTCCCCCAAGAGGTATCTGTTGATGCAGTATATCTCAAAAATTGGCCTTTCCTCTACTAGTTTTGCAGTACACACAACGCTTTCTCAGGAGGAATCTCAACGCTTCCTCAGGAGGAATCTCAGGCCTCGTACACACGAGGCAATCCATTTGTTCAAATCGGTTGGATCGACCGATTTGAACAAATCTGTCTGCTTGGATTTTGGTTTGCTCGCGTGTACACACGAGCAAACCAAAATCCCCACCAGCAGACAGCGCGCTGGTTTCCAGCAGACAGATTTGATCGTGTGTACAAGGCCTAAGATAAATAATTAAATAAGGCACAAAACAAATATGTTACAATTGAGAAACTTAAGCAGTAATAGGAGGCTGAAATAGGTGGAGGAAAAAGGATGGGGAGACCAGGGGGCAAATAATGTGGAAATAGCTATAAGTATGCCAAGGAGAGGTATAATTCACCTATAAGTAATTCAGAATATAAAAATATTTCAAGACTCCAGGGGAAGACAATGAGTCCTGACAGATTGAGGTGGACAGCTAGACAAACAGCAGTGTCGCAAAGTGACTAGCATGGTCATATGATCTAGATAGGTAGTTAGGGGCTGAGAGGTGGTTAAGCGTCCAACCGTAGTGTGGTACAACGTCCTTGGTATCAAACCAGCCAGAAGCCAAGAATAATAAATGGAATCTGCAGGGTAAGAAAATGAATATATGTATATAAGAAACATAATTAAGGGCATAAAGAACATAAAAAGGAGTGGGGAGGAAGGGTACCAGCATATGGAATCCCCAGCAAACCTCATGCACCCCCTGTAGAGAAGATATGCAACACTCATCCATGGGCCGAGGGCCCGTTAAATGAGCTCCCCAACCCAGGAACATGGCACGCGTCGCCAGGTCAGATTCCCCACACTGCGCAGGTGCGTTAAACCGCGCTTGCTGCGCAAGCATGCGCCAGCCGAGCCAGTGGGCGGAGAACCCAGAGCTTGACCGGGGAAAGAGGAATGGGCTCCATAGGAGAGCATCCTCGCCAGGAGAATCACAAGTCCACCACTTGGGGAAGAAAATCAGGCAGGCAGGAAACACCGAGCCAGCCAGTCGGGAGGGCAACTCTGGACAAATATACAAAAAAGGCAATAACACAATTACAACCTAGTGTATATAGACTTATACCAAAGAATATACAAACAATGGAAGTATAGAACTCCTGTAATTAGTAATCACTAGAGATTAATAATTTGGAAATTGCCAGTATATCAGGTTAAAGGACAAACATAGACAGTAAGGTCACCTTTATGTCAGGGCAGGGGACTAACTTACAAGAACTGTTGGGGGGGGGGGGGGGCAGCAGAAAGCTCAACCAATATGATAAGGAAAGAGGAGTGGAAGGGAGTAAAGAAATGGGGGAGGAAAGGTGAGAATACATCCTACAAAAATGATTTATAGCATACCATCTCATTGAGCTCTGGGGGGGCGTTGAGACATTCGATCCACAGGGTCTCTTCCTGAAGGATAATTGTGTCCCAAATCTCCCCCCCATAGGGTTCCATTGGACAAATTCAAGGACCCAAAATTGAATGGCTGTGACGTCATAACGGTGGTATAGGCAAATATGTCGACCTACAGTGGTAAGTTTACCATTGCCAGAATAGTATAAATGGTCCCTGATTCTATGTCTCAGTTCTCGGATTGTTTTATCCACGTAAAAGGCTTTACACTTACACAACATGAGGTAAATAACCCCCATGGTGCCGCGGTTGGAAAAGGTACGTGGGGAGAAGGTCTCACCATTGGGTAAGTGAAACCTCCTGCCCTCAAAAATCCATGGACAGCGGGGCCATTAGGTCCAAACCTTGGTCTTTTGTGTGGTGAGTAATGACTACTCGTCAAACGATCTCTTAATGAGGGGGCTCTGCAAAACACCAGTTCCGGAGCGGGTCTGACATGTCCGCTCAGGTAGATGCCAGTGATTCGATAGTACTGTTCGTGATGGGCAGAGTACGTGGCGATGAATCTGACTGTATCGGTCGATGAAGATTTGGGTCGGGTATACAGTAAGGAGTTTCTAGAGCGGGCTGTTTTCTTAAATGCTATAAGTAGTAGACAGTCACGTTAGGCATTAAGCGTGGGTCCTGAAGTCGGTCTCTAGTGTGCAATTTCTTTGTAGGCGCAAGTATTACGCGTATGGAATACTTTGCACTAGTGGACCAGGACGGGCACTAGATGCGTGGAGCAGAGTGTTACCCGTCATTTGTTATAGATCAGTGCCTATCTGGTTGTTTGACAATAGAGAGATCCAAAAAGGGAATCTGACTATTGCCAAATTGAAAGTAAATTTGACAATGTCCACAGTACTCAGTGTGCTTTTTTTCCACTTCCAAAAAATATATGCAAAAACCAAAGTTTAGAAATTAAATATGTTCTTGACTTTGCCTTGTCAAGACTTGTGATGAAATGCATCAGATGAATCTGGTTCCTTGGTTCGTTGGAAGAAGTAGGATCACTATACTAATGTGAGCACTTGCAACTAACAAGACCAGGCAGATTCTAACTCCCCTATTTTATTCAAAAGGTAATATGAAATAGTTTTTTTATACACTTTTTTCCCTAGCCCCAGTATACATAGCCCATTCATTTTTTTGTTTTGTTTATTTTGGAGGACAATGCTATAACTGGGAAGAAAAACAGGTTCCTCCTACAATGCTGTAGCTGTTTATAAGGTCCTGTGAAGTCCAAACACAAAGACGTTTGCTGTTTTGCAAGAATCCAACAGCAGAGTGGTCATAAAAAGTCCTTTATCACATATGCGTTCCCTTTATGGAGCAGTATTGTCTTGCAAAAATTATTTTACAGTATAATAATAACAGAATAATAATTTACAGTCCAAAAGATAATAAGATGTAAAAACAAAAATAGAGTAATTGTAGATAAAAAAAAAAACATTTTTATTCTGTGATTTGTCTAGTTTATAATGGTACATGTTTCTGGTACAGAGGATGACAAAGTTATTTTAAAATGAACAAATAAAGGAGAAAACCCCAAAAATCCATATAAATGATCAAAACAAAATACTCAAAAAACAAAAACAAAAATAAATTGCTAAAAAGAGAAGAAGAGTTAGGCCGGCCATAGATGGATTGAAATACCTGCTGAACCAGGCTGGTTGTACTGAAGTTGATCTATCTTCTTTTTTTATGCAAATAATAATATTCATAATAATCATATATTGACATATTACAGTACACATTTTTGTACATTACATTTCACTTCCATCAGCAAACAACCTCAGGATTATGCAATTTCAGCATGTATCTGGCATCACACTACACATCCCAAAACCGTTAACCATAAACAAAAACAATAATAGAGAACTATCACCCTTCTCTTATGTCACCTCCGGTGTTCAATCTAATTTAACAGCCCCTCGCCCGACTCACAATATACCTCTACCCACAACTCTGGTCACATCTTATCTGTTGTCCATTACTTATCATATCCATATCATCTCTACGCTGATGACACTCAAATCTATTTCTCTACCCCTCAACTCACTCCTTCATTCTCCTCCCGTATCACTAATTTACTATCAGATATATCACTTTGGATGTCGCACCACTTCCTCAAACTCAATCTATCCAAAACAGATCTTATCATTTTCCCTCCCCCACGTGCCTCTTCCCCCGATCTCTCTGTCAAAATTGATGGCACAACTATCAGCCCATCCCCACATGCCAAAGTCCTAGGTGTAGTCCTGGACTCTCAACTGTCCTTTAAACCTCACGTTCAATCACTGTCCAAAAATTGCCGCCTCAACCTTCGCAACATCTCCAAAATACGCCCCTTTCTAACCAAGGACACCACAAAACTATTGATTCACTCCCTGGTCATCTCTCGCCTTGATTATTGCAACTCCCTTCTCACTGGCCTACCGCTGCATACTCTATCCCCCCTTCAGCCCATCATGAACGCTGCTGCCAGACTCATCCACCTTACCAACCGCTCTGTCTCTGCTGCTCCTCTCTGCCAATCCCTCCACTGGCTTCCGCTCACCCAACGCATTAAATTCAAACTACTAACAATTGCCTACAAAGCCATCCACAACTCTGCCCCCAGCTACATCACTGACCTACTCTCTAAATACCAACCTAATCGTTCTCTTCGTTCTTCCCAAGACCTCCTACTCTCTAGCTCTCTCATCACCTGTTCCCATGCTCGTCTCCAGGACTTTTCCAGAGCCTCTCCAAGCCTATGGAACTCCTTACCCCAATCTATCCGTCTATCTCCCTCTCTATTAGCTTTTAGAGGATCCCTGAAAACCCTCCTCTTCAGAGAAGCCTACCTTTCCCACACCTAGCAACTGCACTTTTCATTTGAGTCCATCTGACCATCCCCCACAGCTAACTACCCCTTGTTCCACTTGACCCTCCCTTCTAGATTGTAAGCTCTTACGAGCAGGGCCCCCTGATCCCTCCTGTATTGATTTGTATTGTGAATGTACTGTCTTCCCTAATGTAAAGCGCTGCGTAAACTGTTGGCGCTATATAAATCCTGTATAATAATAATAATAATAATTACTTCACCGCCTCTTCTCCCGATACTCTCTCCACCCATCTGGCCCACACTTTATCAAATTTTTAGGACACCCTCTGGCTATGTAGGTTAGTTTATACATTGGTAAGTACCTGTTCACTAGGTCCACCCACCCTTTCAGAAATGGGGGTGATGGATTCCGCCATTTAAGGGCCAGCGCCTTCTTAGCACAACAGAACAGTATTCTGAGCAAAGTCTTCTGTGAAGTGGAGATTTCCTCCTCTTCCAGGTCTCCTAAGAGACATCTGGCCGGGGAGTAAATATTTGGAAGCTCCAGGGTGTCCTCCAGAAATTTTAGTATTGCCCTCCAGATTCCCTTCCACCAAAAAGTGTAACTTCTGCTCATTATACTCCTCCCCCCTCTGGTGCCACATTTGGCAACTTTCAGGAGGGAGGGGAGGACAGCATACCTGTCTTTCACGGGTATGCTTTCCCCACTTCCCGAAGCCTCAGCCACAGATATTGGCATCAGGGCTGGGGCTCCCTCCTCCTACCCCGGCCGCCGGGCCAGTAGGAGAGAGAAGCGGAGCCTCACGCATGCGCAGTAGGGTCCCCAGGTTGAAGACGAAAGGCTACATTGCAGGGTTCCATTACTCGCAATTGTGGCAACATGCACCCGACTGCTGACGGACATCGCTGGACTCCAGGACAGATACGTTTTCGATTATTAAAAGTCTTAATTTTTGCAGCGGTGGGCCGACCTTTGCTTTAAGTATTTCACTTGTAGAGTCTAATCAGGTACCTTTTTTAAGAGTCGTGTTTGCTTTTCTTGAGGGTGAGCCATCCAGTGCCACATTTGTTCTTTGATAAGTATTCCAATTGTTGGTTAGATGAATAATACCCATAGTTTAGCACTGAAGATCACACCTGCACACCAAAAACCAGTAATCAACCAAAATGATGCATTGATAAATCTCTGCCGTTTAAGGACAATTTTTTTTCCCCTTATACCTCATATCTCACAACCATACATATTGCTCCTGGAAAATTCTCAAGTTTGATTTTCTGTTGAGGTGGCAAAATCTCCATGTTGGCTGCAATTAGACAAAGGAAGCCCTAAAAGAAAAACTAGACTTTAGCAACTTCCATGCTGTACAATATAATTGGTTAATTGGTCCTGTTTCATGTGATCTTGTTTTTTTTGGTATTAGGCACCATGCTCACTGGACGTTTTAACAGCTGATGTATTTGGCTTGAGGTATAAAACCTTCTGCATGTATTCACCCCCCAGGCTCCTTTATACTTACCTAAACCTGATCTCAATCTAGTGATTTGCACAAGAGCAGAGCCTCTCTCTGCTCTCTCCCTCCTCATTGGCTCTGAGACAACAGCGGGAGACAATGGATCATGCTGCTGTCAATCACAGCCAGTGAGGAGGAAGCTGAACGAGGGTCAATATACACAATCAGCGATAGTTCCACCTCTGCTCCTCTGCCAAAAGAGGTAGTGCAGTCCGACAGTACCAACGGATTTGTATAGGAACTGGACGCCTTTTTTTAAAATATGCAATGTGGTTGGGTCAACCCTGTCTGCTATGTTACTGTGCTGTCATAGCAACATCACACTGATGTACTAATGCTTCTAACAAAATGAAAAATGCTCAGTGGCTTGTTTCAAAATAGTACCACAATTACTTTTTTGTCACTTACTTTATTGGATTCAAGTAAAAAGAATATTGAACCATTTCTCCACAAGAGCATCTAGACCTAGAAAAACAGCCTCCTCTTTAGATGTGCTTATCTCAGTCACATCTGGAGTAGAGACCTCTTGAGCCCAGGAAGCTCAAACATAGAAATACTTACACACTGTTTCATATTGGTTCAATAAAAGATCACACACCAAAAGGAATCTTTTTTCTGGCACCATTACAAATCCCACATGTACAGAAGCTAACTCTTAGTTAATTGAGTCCCTTAGTAGATACACATAAGGGATTCTAATATTGTTTACATTCTGGAACATGCAAATGTGGAAATGTCTACACCAGGGGTGCCCAACCTTTTGAAGAGCAAGGGCCACTTAAGCGACTTGGTAACCGGTCGCGGGCCACAATAAGTGGGTGGATGGCAGCTCTTCCTCTTTTATTCCACCCGAGAACAGGAGGTTGTGGGCCACATCAGTGGGCTCCGCGGGCCACATGTGGCCCCCGGGCCACTGGTTGGGCACACCTGGTCTACACAGTTCTAAAAAATGGGAGGTATACAACAGACTGGTAACATAGCAAACAGTCTTAGGTTGGAAAGTACACTACATTGAAAATTAAACCTTGAGATGTATATAGGCAGCAAAGCGCATTGGCAGCGCTGCAAAATGAGCGCTATTAACCCTTTCCTCGGCCGCTAGCGGGTTTAAAAGAACCCTGATAGAGGCCAAAAAGTGCCACCATAACAGTGGTGCTTTACTGCTAACGGACCCACCGCCCCAGTGTGAAAGGGGTCTTGGTGGTCAGTGCAGAGTTTCACTGACTGTTATTTTCTGCATTCTTAATGTGGTATTAAATCCAAAATCCAAAATGTGATATATTGCAGCTTACCAATGATTAGATGTGGTGGCTGCATCAGTTTTGTTTTTTAAGCTTTTTTCCCTCTGTTTTCAACTGGTGATTTGGCCAGCAACACACCTCCTGTATTGGCGTGCCCCCACGCTGAATGGAGTAGCATCAAGGCACCTGTGAACAGTAGCATTGTCAGTCTAGGGGGAGGGAAATGTTAGCTGTACTAGATCTAAAGTGGTTGTAAACCTTTGTGTCTTTTCACCTTAACCACTTCCCGACGGCCGTACGACTTTGTACGGCCGCAGGGTGGCTCTAATTCTCTGGGAGGATGTCTTTAGACATCCTCCGCTCCTCCAGGCCACTGAGGGGCGCTCGAGCGCTACCGGCGGCGCGCGCGCGCCGCATCCCTGTGATGCCGATGCGCTCGCCTGGCGGCCGCGATGTCCGCCAGGCACTTGCGATCGGCGGTTACAGGGACAAGGACGTGGATCTCTGTGTGTAAACACAGAGATCCACGTCCTGTCAGGGAGAGAGGAGACCGATCTCCCCCTACAGTTAGAACACAATGCAGGGTACACATTTAACCCCTTCCTCACCCCCTAGTGTTAACCCCTTCAATGCCAGTCACATTTATACAGTAATTAGTGCATATTGATAGCACTGATCGCAGTATAAATGTGAATGGTGCCAAAAATATGTCAAAAGTGTCCGATGTGTCCGCCATAATGTCGCAGTCCCAATAAAAATCGCAGATCGCCACCATTACTAGTAAAAAAAAAAAAAAGGATGAATAATTCTGTCCCCTATTTTGTAAGCGATATAACTGTTGCGCAAACCAGTCGCTTATTTTCTTTACCAAAAATACGTAGAAGAATACATATCGGCCTAAACTGAGAAAAAAAAATTTTTTTGAAAAAAATAATTGGGCTATTTATTATAGCAACAAGTAAAACATACATTTATAATCAAGGGGTAGGGGTAACAAAGGGAAGCGCAAGTGTCCACTAGTGTACTGGCGATAGTTGTCACCACATGTACTGGATCATGTACCTAATTAGGTAATGTTGCTGTAACCATAAATATGATATAGCAGGAAAGAAGGGGAAATGGGGAATGGGACTGTGCGGCCCACTAGGGGCCTAAAGGGGTTACTTGGAGCAACAAGAATAATGATCAGAAATATTTAAAGATACAAAACAGTATTTATTAAGGTGTATCAAAGTTAAAAATTATGTACAGCACGACTATATTGAAACTCAAAAGCTGATCGCCTACCTATGTAGGCTGACCACAGTGCAAAAAGTAATAAAGAAAAGAACAAGTAACACTTAGACAGGACTCAGGACAAACACAAAAACATACAGACTATGCGCGTTGTCCGGACACCCTAGTATTCAGCCCGCACTGTGGATACACTCATATGAAAATGTTTGATGCGGTCATCATAATGGATGAGGTATGTTATGAGGGAGGGGGGAGTTATTGTATATCCCCTCCCAGGAGGTCCGTCAAAAAAACTAAATGGAAGTGTAATCCTATGTGCATGGGCTGGAGACCAGCTTGATGGATGGGGGTAGGGAGGAGAGGGGAGGGGAGTATGGAGGTGGAAAGGTGATAACGTGGCTTTATTTAGTTAGTTAGGTAACTAAATAACCATGATTAATATTGGGCCATATGTATTGGAAAAAATGCCATCTGAAGAAAAAGGTCCAAATGGAACAACTGAAAGTCTAATGATGATTGGCTCAGTAAGTACTTCCAAGTGGCCAACATCTGTTGAGTGTCCATAGGCAGTTGTAAATTCAGAGGAAAATAAAGCTCAATATATGAAGGTGAAGATCTGGTAGCATATGGTAGTCCATCATGATTATATACTGTTTTCAGACTGGTTATGGTTATTTCACAGTGTTTTCATATGGCGACTGCGTTCAACAAAGCATATTTTAAATTGAACTTATTGCATACCATTCATGGGTTTGGTGATCGAGAAATAATAGCACAAGTGATACGTTACCACCTCCTTAGCTGCACGGTCTGCCTCACTCATTTAAGGATCCATGTGTTAGTGAAGCTGTGATGAGTGGCAGGTTTAACCATTCAGATTGGTAGTGAAGCTGGAACATAGGTTATGTCTTTATCTTGGTATGGCAAGACAATTTCAGCTGTCATTGGTATCTTTAGGCCATCGGCTTCTATTCTACCTGCTACAAAGGAACGGCAGCGTTTTTTAGAGAGGGGCTGGTATTATCCACCTCCAGATCCCTTCATCCTCCGTCTCCGTCCAAAGCCGCCGGCTTCCGGGGTCACGTGATCACGCTAGCTGGTGACGTCGACGCGTTTCGCCTTGCACACTGGCGTGGCTTGGTCTCGGACGTATTGAACGGCAGAAGGGGCGTTGATTTAAATGTCTCGCCTCTGACGTTACTCACCAATAAGAAAGAAGAGGTAGTTGTTATGTCATTATGGCATCAAATTTGTCTTGTGGCCTTCTTTTCTGATTTATGCTGGGTCATAAGAGACAGCAGAGTTCCGTATTATATTTACCTCGTTTAGGAGGGACGGCCAGCAGTGCGTGCGGGATAAAGTTGGATTGCAAAGTTGCAATATTCCGCACTGCACTGTAAGTTGGCCATTACTGGGAAACGAGATAACCAATTTTTCATCAAAGGTCATTGTGTTCATATACAATATTGAAGAAGGGAAATAACAAGGGGAAGGTATATGGAAGGATTTGGGGAGTGGGGAAAAGGGAAACAACATGATGGAAAGAACAAGAGGAATCAACATGTAACATGAACACCAATGCGGCCTTTTCCGGTGTGCTCAACAAACACACAGGGGGTACTTAATAATAGAATGAAATGGTAAATTCTAATTAGCTATTGAGGAGAGCAGGAAACAAAGAATTATACCTCCCTAGATTTGGAGTTGTCCTATGGGATAGCTGAGTATGGACAAGCGCTGCTCTAAGGAGAGGTTTAAGAGCTTTTACTATTGGGGACCATGCCTTATAGCCATGATACATTATTCACATTCAAAGATTGTATATGGTGTATAGCCAGTGTATAGAGGTCAACTAGGGGTCCAGAAAGATCTGTAGATTTAGTTCAGTGTTGAGTCCCATCGGAACCAAAGATTTAAGGTGGTATACCCACCATTTTTCCTTCTGTTGAAGGATGCGATCAAAATCGCCGCGTCTGTTGGATAATTTAAGTGCATATATACCCTTGACCGTTAGTCCTTTTGAACATCTGTTGTGATATTGGGCAAAGTGTTTTGCAAGGGGCTTTTCTGGCTCTTTCTCCTTATCATTGATCTCACGTAGGTGTTCCCCTATACGGACCTTCAAAGCGCGCTTGGTTTTGCCCACGTATATTTTGGGGCAGGGGCAGGTAACAATATAAATTACTCTTGTAGTTGAGCAATTAATTAGGCTCCTTATTTCATAGGAGTCATGACCAAGTGCATCAGTGAAGGTCGAGCTCCTGTCTACATACGGGCAGATTTTACACCTGTTGCAAGGGAACATTCCAAGTGTTCTTGGATAGTTGGATAACCAGGTGGTTTCAGGTTCTTTAATAAATTCTGATTTTATCAGAATGTCTCCTATGCTCCTGGCTCTGCGCGCAACAAGTTTTGGTGAATCACCTACAATATTCGTCAAGGCTGGGGCATTACACAATATGCCCCAATGTTTAACAAGTACCTTGCGTACATTGTCCCATTGTGAGCCATATGGTGTGATAATTCTAATTGGTTCAGTTGGTTGCGGGGTGAGTTTGTCAATCGTCCTTTTCTTGGTGAGTAGGTCCAGTCTGTCACGTATCGCAGCCCTTTTTTTGGCTTTCTTAATTTGGCCATGGGAATATCCACGCTCACGAAAGCGTGCATAGAGATCTTGGCTTTCACGTTTGTAGTCAGCCGGATTAGAACAATTTCTCTTGATACGGAGAAATTGACCGACTGGTATGCCGTTCTTTAGCCAATGAGGGTGATGGCTAGAGGCATGTAACAGGTTGTTAGCTGCCGTTTCTTTGCGGAATGTACAGGTATGGAGTTGTTGCTGTTTCCTAGTTATTTTTAGGTCCAAGAAGGAGAGATGTTCCTCATCAAAAGTATATGTGAGGTGGATGTTTCGGGCATTGGAATTAAGTTCTCTCATGAACTGATGTAGTTGTTCAGTTGAGCCGTGCCAGAGCATCAACACGTCATCGATGTACCGCCCCCACGTGAGTACGTGGGGGCGGTACATCGGTGACGTGTAAACATCTTCCTCCTCCAAAAGGCCCAAGTGTAGACAGGCATAGGCCGGTGCCCAGGGTGCCCCCATCGAGGTACCCCTTAATTGGTGGTAGAATGTGGTCATGAACTGAAAGAAATTGTTCTGTAGTGCAAAATGTAGCATATCTACCAGAAATTCATTCTGGGGTCCGGACGCCGGGTATGTCATTTCAAGGAATTTCTCCACAGCTGCCATCCCTACTACATGTGGTATCGATGTATATAAAGATTCTACATCGATACCTACAAGCAGTACGTTATCAGTTTGTCCTTCAATGTCTAGTTTGTTAAGTTTAGCCAGGACATGTTGTGTGTCCTGGATAAAAGATTTGAGTTCAGTCACCATCTCTTTTAGCAATAGATCGAGGTACTTGCCCAATCGTTCAAGGGGGCCATAACAGGCTGACACTATTGGTCTGCCAGGGGGTTCGTATAAGTTCTTTTGCACCTTGGGGATGATATAGAATGTCGGTATATTGTATTCTTGTACCCCTAGATAATTAAATTCTTTCACCGTGAGTAGGCCTTCATCCTTGGCCAATTTTAATTTTTGATTCAGCTGTTTTACAAGACTAGGAAAGGGATTGTAGTCGAGTTTCTTGTAGGTGGATAGGTCATTAAGCAGACGTTTAGCTTCTCGTTCATATTGTTCTTGTTTTAGAAGAACTACATTACCACCCTTATCGCTGTTTTTTTATAACTATGCTTTTGTTATTTTGTAGGCTTTTCAGTGCGCAGCGTTCATCTTGGGTCAGGTTGTCTGTCATTTGGTGAGACCAGTCAATTTTTTCAAGGTCCGTTTGGACCATATCAAGAAATAGATGTAACCATCGATTTTTCGATATTGGGGGCATTTTAAGGGACTTAATTTTAAGGTTGGCTCGTCGAATGAGAGTTAAAGGCTCCTCATTATGTGGATTGTTCTCGTCCAGTAAGGAGTTTAGAATATCCAACATTCTTTGATCGTCAGGGCTAACTGTGTCTAGGGGTCCTGGAGTCACGTCTGCCTTTATGTAAAGTGATCGAAAGAACACCTTACGGAGAAATAGGGCGATGTCCTTGAAAACCGTGAATTCGTCCATATTGGACACCGGTGAGAAGGACATGCCCTTCTGTAATAGGCTGAGGTGGCTAGAGGTCAGTGGGAGGTCTGTCAAATTGATGACTTTCAAGTCACCTCGGTCTTGCATTGACAGTTTCTCTGGGGATTTAGTTATTTTTTCTGACTCCTGGTATATGTGCGTTGGTGTGTTGTTTTTGTGAGTTGACTTTTTTGGGAGCTGGATTTTGGGGACAGCTCAGGGATGTTTTCCTGTGGTGCCCCCTGCTGGTCTAAAAAAAATCACTGATTTTTTAGTGCCCTCTTCAATGTCGCTATTTGATTTGTTACCACGTTTTCGTGATTGCGATCGGGGAATATGACCCCTAGATTTACTTTGTCCACGAGGGATGGTTAAATCAAAAATTTCGTTGGGATTAGTTGGGATTTTTCAATCTCCTTTTTTAGTTGGTCATTTTGTTTTGTGAATTCTTCCTGGTCTTTTAGAGCATCTAGTTCCTCTGCACTTGTTTTGATCTCCTGAGGAAAAAAAAATTTTTTTGAAAAAAATAATTGGGCTATTTATTATAGCAACAAGTAAAACATACAGCAGAGGTGATGAAATACCACCAAAAGAAAGCTCTATTTGTGGGGAAAAAAGGACACCAATTTTGTTTGGGAGCCACGTCGCACGACCGCGCAATTGTCAGTTAAAGCGACGCAGTGCCGGAAGGTGAAATTTCACCTGGTCAGGAAGGGGGTATACGTGCCCTATGCATCAAGGTGAAAAAACACCTTGCAGTCAACGCCCCCCCCAAGCCCCCAACTTACCTGAGCCCCAAGTTTCCGTGGGCACGATCCCGTGCTGCTTTCCCCAAGTCTTGTCGCCTCTTAATTGGATTGATAGCAGGGCAGCCATTGGCTCCCGCTGCTGTCAATCAAATCCAATGACGCGGCCACCTGGGGGGGCGGGGCTGAGTCATACAATCGATAGCTATGGACGGAGATTGTATGGCACAGGAGCTCATCCGCAAGCTAACCCCCTTTGGGAGAGAGCTTCCCAGAGGGGGTGAGCTCTTGCATGGAGGAGCCGCGAGAACTACCGTGGACCCCAGAAGACGACGATCGGGGCCACTCTGTGCAAAACTGCACAGTGGAGGCAAGTACGATATTTTGTTATTTAAAGCCCCTTTCACACTGGTGTGGGAGGTGCAGTGGCGGTAAAGTGCCGCTATCAGCCGAGAAAGGGTTAAAACCGCCTGAAATGCGACTCTTCAGAGGCGCATTGCCGCGGTATAGCCGCCCTGTCCCATTGATTTCAATGGGTGGGAGCGGTATACAAACACCACTCTAAAGATGCGGCTAGCAGGATTTTTGTCCCGTCCTGCTAGCGCACCGCTCCATTGTGACACTGGAAAAACAGCAGCAGCTGTTTAGGGTCGGTTTGCAGGCGCTATTTTTAGCGCAATAGTGCCTGCAAACCGCTCCAGTGTGAAAGGGGTCTTAAAAAAAAAGTGAAGCTTTAGTACCACTTTAACTGCTTGCCGACCAGCCGCCGTAGTTATATGGCGGCAGGTCGGCTCTGCTGGGCGAGATCACGTAGCTATACGTCATCTCGCCGAGCAGCCAATAGGGGCAAACGCCCGCCGTTTGCCCCTGACGCGCGTGCCCGGAGGTTGCGATCACCCGGTAGTGCATTGGTAGTGCTTGGTGTTAAGGGGTATGTATTATGCTATACACCTGTCACCACAGCTGCTGTATTACTGGGCAAATTCACCAAGCATGAAAAAAGGAGCCCATCTTCAAATAGCAACAAAAGCAGTGTATGGAAATGCTAGAGTTAATGTTAGCTAGTAGGGACCATATACCACTGAAGCAGTATTTTGTAATTAGTTTCCACCGCTGTAGCATTGCGAGGACAGATTTTGTGGTAGCCCAAATGTGGGCCCAATGTTTGGGATTAAGAGGCAACTATAGATAATTGTCCCACTTACTGATGTAATTCAGGGGTACTATTGCTTATTTGGAGGTTAAAGTTCCATAAAGTAGGAGAGATCATCCCTGTTAAATGGGGGTCAGTTTTGCATTTCGACTCAAAAGAGACTAAGGTTAACCCCTTGGCACTGGCTGTACGCAAATATGTGACCTCGCAGCACCTGGACCCTTGTGCAGAGGGGCCGCATATTTGCGTGAATTGCTGCCAATACACCTGTGCCATGAGCGTGCGCACAGTTACCGTCGCCTAACCAAAAGTTCCCAAACACTCCCCCATGGAGAGTTTTTGTAACAGCCAATCACGGCGGTCATATGATCTTAAGTTTCACCTCCGGTATAAAAAACCTCCTAAAGGGAGGCGCCAGTGCTAAGAGGTTAAAGGGTCTCCACCAAGGTGAATCACATGTTTAACCTGCAAATACCAAAATAGTTAAGTGGAAGGTAGGTGGTAACTTCTTAGGAGATCAGCAAAATCTATGAATTCTCTCTCTGCTGCTGCTAACTGAGAAGGGGGGGGGGCTGCTGAATATATGAGAAGCCACGGGCCCCTGGGTACATTCGGGCCCCTAACATTTGTAATGCCTGTACCCCCCTGATGGCGGTCCTTGTGATTTGCACAACTTGGTAGTATCTCAAGGTGCTAAACTCTCCTTTCAGTCTGGTTTGAAACATAACATGTTTAGAGATTGTTGGCCTGCTGTCTTGTCAAAAAGACTGCATCACATAGATTTGGATTGAGCCCATGACTGTTCACACTGGTACAACACAATTGTTGTATGACTGTCATGCTACTTTGCCCTGCAACATCGGTCCTACTTCCATCCAACTTGAATGAAAAGAATGCGATTATGCTCCCACTTTGAGATAGTCTAACCTGTCCTTTGACCAATCAAAACAATCCCTGTGTGACATAAATTCCTTTTTACTGCTGATGTAATCACCATGTTGGATGTCACAAGTCGTACGATTAGGAGGATCCAACTTCAAATGATATTGAATGGGGTAAAAACGGTCCAAAGTAGTGCAGGAATCTTTTCTAAAGTCGGACCGACTTGTGTCGGACCAGTTAAGATGGCTCTCATTGGGAACCATTGCTTTGTACACATTAAGGCTGCAACGAACAATTATTTTCATAATCGATTAGTTGGCCGATTATTGTTTCGATTAATCGGATAATAGCCTTTACATTTTTTTGGGGCCAATTTGTTGTTGGGCAGATTACAAACACAAATTGCCACAAAAACACATTACATGCTTTTCTGCAGCTTCTCCATTGAAGTATATTGAACCAAAAAAAATAGCACAGTTTTGCATTAAAAACTCCTTGCCCTTTCCAAATACGCAGCAGCTGAAAAAAAAAATCATGGATGTGAACAAGTCCCATAGGAAACAATGTAAATGAACTGTAGTGTGTTTCTGCAAAAAGCACCAAAAAACAGAGCTGTGAACCCAGGCCTGAGATGTTTAGTAACATAATGGGGTTAAAAAAAATGGATTACAAAAAGGGCAAATAATCGCTACTGTAAGGGGTTAATTTTTTTTACTGTGGGACAGTGAAAGTAATATTTACAGTAGTAATTTGCTTTTTGTACTATAAAGGGCTTATTTTAGTGTTTTTAACAACATTATGTTACTGGCCGATTAATCGATTTATGAAAATTGTAATCGATTAGTTGTTTCGGCCCTAGTACACATCATGCGACATGTGCTTCCAAAGTTGGAGTTATCATGCACCAGTGTGAACCGGACCTGATGCAGTAATCGGTAAGATTCTGAATAAACATTGTAATTTGGGCAAGTACGTCATTTTTTATAGCTACTATGTGTCCCAGCCAAGACAAATTATAGTTATACCAATTTTGCAAGAGAGATTTGAGTTTCTGGAGTATTGAGGAGGGGTTGTTAACATTTGTGAATTGTTTTTAGATTTTCACATTAGATCATTTATGCAAATAGGTCATGTGATACCAATATTCCATCTGATCAACTTCAGTAAATTAATTCCTAGATGTTTTAGAATATCCAACTTGACGTGATTGTAGCCGTATTAGTGCAATTGAGTACTGCTTGGACCTTGAAGAAGGGGTAACACCCTGAAAGCTTGTCCTGAAAAATTGTATGTTAGTGCAAATAACAAAGTATCACGGACAGTACTCAGTTTTCTTTAGAATATCCAACATTACATTATCCAAGTTTACTTTTAATAAATTGGGTTACATTATTTTCGAAATGTGTCATTACACTGTATATGAATAATTCTTCTAATGAGAGTTTTACCAAATATGGAATAAAAGTACAATGCAAACTGTGCTGCCTTAGATAAAAGGGCCTATAATATAGCACTGTAGGTAGGGAATGAGGGACATTCAAACACATTACATCTACATGACATGTATATTGCCGACCCCTGTGCCTTTATTTCTAGGTGGGAAACAAACAATTTTGCACAGGTTTTCAGTCAAATTACCATCGAACATTGAAACATTTTCAGTCAAAACACAAGCACAATTAAGAACTGGTCAGGGGCATCACCACTTGCAACTCAGGATTGCCACATTTCAGATGATGGGGGATGTACTGACACCTTGTGGCATAAACTAGAGTTGCAAGTACCAGGTTTGCAAAGTTTTGGAAAATTAGACAAGTGTTTTATATAATATGCTAGCATGAATGGAAATCACCAGAAATCATATATAAATATTTTACCATGTTCACTTAAAATATAATTAAAGGCAACACTTTTTTTTTTATTTTAGGATAGAGCAGAGAGGGATTAGAACACCTGTCCCTTTTTCTACTGTGTACCCATTTAGGAGATTCACCCTCTACTTTTTACCATTAGCACTGAAAGTGAAAGTAAAAGAAAATACCAAAATGTTGGGCTGTCCCTAGAACAGGAATAGTGGGGATATCGCCCAATTGAGATACTAGCTTTGATGAGAATTAGGGAATCCCTCACTTCAGAGTGGATATGATACAGGAGCTGAAGGTACATTTCCCCAATGGGACACAGATGTAAAAAAATAAACCTTACAGGGGTTATAACCCTCCCTTGCGCTATTCAAAATTGAAACAAATGTTTTTCCTATAGTTTTGCTTTAATAATAGTTTCTTTAAAAAGTCCTAGAAGTATAGTTTTGTACGTTAATCAGTTGTGAAAAACAGATCACTGCTGACCCAGCAATCCACAAGTATATGAACAAAATAAATCTTCCTGCACAAAAAATAAAATGTAATAGCAGCACCAAATGTTTAGGCTCTGCATGCAGGGCCTTCTCATTGCAAACCAGTGGGGGAGCTGCTGTATACAGAGTGGCAGTGGGTGTTGGGCACTGAAATGCAGAGCAATGGAACAGGCACCATTAGGTGGAGTGCATGTATAGTCAAGGCTGTGACATCATCAAAAGGACATGGAGCCTCCAAGGTAGGGATCGACCAATTATTAGCTTTTTTTTTTTTTTTTAAGTACCAGCCACAAACCAACCCAATATTACTAAGGGTTTTACTGAGGTGGTGTCTGCAACTGCAGGGATCACCCTGGTACAGTTCTTTTAAGTGGACGGTCGGCTTTATTGTAATAACAACCAATGCAGCTGTTATTACAAGCAGTGGGAGGGGACCTCCCCCTCGCCGCCCACACAAGCTCTCCCGTCCCATCGGGAGGCCCAAGCATCCAGCCGGCACATCCGCCAGCAGGCCAAAGACAGTAATCCGGGAAGTGATGGTTACCAGATCCGAGACCCGAACTAAACAAAAAATACAAAAAAAATAGTATTTGCGCTAGAAATGTCCAATCCAAAGTGATAACACACTGACCAAGGAATCCCTTAATGACAATGCTTAATGTGAAACAATCTGGTCAGCACCATACTCCTTGCAGCTCAGTGATCAACAGGAAATTGATAGCTGTGAAAACAAAAAAAAGGGAATACGAGTGCACAGGCTCATGGTGCAATAACGTATTTTATAGGATATAAAATAATAAAATCAATACACTCACAAGTGAAGGTGAATAAACAGCATCAAACAGTTCATCCAATAGAGAGCCTTAGCGAGGGACACATCCATGCTTTAGAGTGAAGGAAAAGACCGCTGGATGAGCTGGCTCCACAGGCACATCAAGCAGCTGCCGACAGGCCGCTCACTGACTGAAAAAACAGCCGGTCAGGAGAGGGCGGTGGGGCACATACAACACTAGTGCCAGGGAGGGTTCTGGTGAAGCCAACTGATAGAAGATGCTTTTTTTTTTGTCAGGATAACATGTTTCGGATGGCGTGTCCTCCTTCCTCAGATCCGCCCTGTTATTCATAGAGCCCTTTTGTAGCTTAAATTTATTGGCCTGGGTTTTTTAACCCTATAATCAAAATGTACTGTATTGAACTTCAACTAAAAGACATATGGGGATAGTATGACAACTAGAATACATTCAAGAACAACATACATGCAATATGCATAAGATATAATTACAATACATATGTTTTTTGCCATTTTTCTTGGCAATAAAATTAAAAGATAATTTATATATTTTAATAAAATCATACATTTTAATAAAATTGGATAAGTAGAAAATTGGATTAGTAGAAAATAGTACTAGGATTGTTCTATATTTCATTCCTTGGTTCTTTCTATATACATGCATACACACTATATATATATATATATATATATATATATATATATATATATATATATATATATATATATATATATATATACACACACATACATACACACACACACACACACACACAAACGTTGATTCTTTTATCAATATCTTGATAGACAGATATCTATCAAAATGTGTTTTTTAATTCAATGGTTATCTGTATCGGATAACTTTTTAGTTTCCTTAATTATGATTCGTCTTGCTTTTTTTTGGCTTTTTAACCCCTAGTGTGTCATAGAGGGTATTTTGTACATTAGTTTACTGGTTAAAAGGTTAGGTAGGTTGTATTGGGATACAATTGATTAAAAATGGTTGAAAATAATAACTGTAGCCATTTATCGATTATGGATTTTTGGAAGAGGCATGAAGACACGCCTCCAACTGGGAAAAAAATTTGGACTTTATAGGCACAGAATTTAAAAAAAATATATATATGTATTTAATAGAAAAAGACACAGCAATTACAACACGACATTTACACTGTACTATACATAGGCAAAAAAGAAAAAAACATAAATAATAAGAACCGCATAGGTCGCTCTAAGAAACATTCACTTATTAGCCACAGGGCTATATGTAATTCAAAACAGTATATGCGCTGGGTAGAGAACTGCTTTCAGATGAGAACCCTTGGTTGGTTCTTAGACGATATAAGAGCTGCTCTACATGTTTCGCGACTATGTTGGCGTCGCTTCTTCAGGAGCTTCTAAATATCAAAGAACATATACATAGAATTAAACACAAATAATATTTTATTTACATATTGGCCTAGGTAATAAACAAAACAGTGGTTTAAAAAAAGCATGCATGTATCTGCGATGTACTCACCGAAAATCTCGGTGTTTTTTATTTGTATATTTTGAAACAGGAAAAAACGCTGGCTATACTGTGTCCCACAATCAGAGCCCGACTATCAGACCGCACCCAATACTGTCGGGGCGGGAGCTGATGATGTAGCCTAAATCCCTCACCGTGCGTCACGGCAACAACCAGTAGAGTCAAAAAGGAAAAATTCTGATGAATAATGAAAAGATGATAAGCCAAAAAAATAATTGACATTGAACCATAAATGCTTCTCTAGATGTAGGTAAAAAATTTAAGAAAAACTACCTTAGAAGATAAGGTTGTTAAACAAACACTATTGAATCACACCATCAGGGCCTCAGAATACATTTTCTAGAGTGCGCTAGAATTGCTTGTTGGTGGTCTTCTAAAAGATAGAGTTTTGATAAGGCGCAAAGTTTGGTAAAGGACTTAATAATTATAGCAGAAAAAACTAAATAAAATATAACACAAAAAACAGGAAAAAGATTTTTCCTTTAAATTAGCAGAAGTTATTGTAATAATTACCTTTTGTTTGTAATATTATTTTACCGGTGACCTATGGGTTGAGTAATGTTGTTGAGGAAGAATGCTTTCTCAAAAACGGGCTGTAGGTGGCGATAAACGAGCGCCCAACGTATAAGCTGAGCACTGGTCTGAAAAACACCAATATAATAAGGTCAGAAAAATAGAGAAATTATGTCCAATGCTTTCACAGCATTGGAGCTATAAATAATTGATGAGATGCTTGTAGGCACTACATAGGATAAGGGAAAAGGGACTTGTCATACCTTGAAAGAAGAGAAGGATCCCAGATTAACAAGCAGTCATGCTGTCCATAGCGTTGGGTATGTTCACCTTCCCCACACCTAAGGACTGGGGGAACTGAACTAGCCTAATATACACTCCTCGGATATGACGGCAAGCGTGATTGCGTCATTCCGGCCGGCCTAAACGTACCAAAGTGCGCATGCGCGAATCGCGCATGCGCAGAAGAGCCGCAGGAGCGGCTCGTGAGCTTGAGTGTTGGCTCACTTTATGGGAGGATCCCCTAGATTGAAAAAAAAAGGGGGAGGGGATCAGGGTATTGCCATCGGCAAATACCAAATGTCATTGCTTACTTCTAAGCAATAGACTGGATCCATTGATGGCTTACGTGGCCGCGCTGGTGTTGAGCTCAATGGCGCAGGGTGATGTGGTGGGATTAGAGTAGTGCAGTCAGGCTATCAAATGTGGGACACAGATAGCCCAGCATAAGAATAAATGACCAAAGGCATTTACATACAATCGCATGCAAATGCATGCATACAATGATAAGTGACCTTTTAAGGAAAATCATTATAATATATTACAAATAAACAATACTTGATTGACAATAATGATACAATTTTTGCGCCCAGTGGGTTAAATCAAGGAACAAATAAGATTTGTTGGTTGATTAATCAATTAACCGACAAAGAGAGAGTATAGAGCCCTAATCAATTTTGAAACTTGCAGGAAAGGGGAAGTTTATCTCAGATGTTATTTTGTTGGTATTTTTGGAACTGTAAAAAAGCCTATCTCCAAACAGCCGTCCTTGTCATATTTGGAGTTTACTCACAAAAAACCCACATAGAGAGGGACGTAAAATAAGTGAAGGTAAACTCCCTCCTGGGATCTTCTGCTATCCCATACAGGTCCTTCACAAGAAAGGCCTGTATGAGAGAACTTCATTAATCCCAGGAGGCTTTGTGGCGTTTAATCGCTCTATCCATCGTGTTTCCCTTTGGAGAATATGTTGATCCCAATTTCCCCCACGGGGATCTTGTGGTATGATTTCCAATACTATGAAACGTATCACTGAGGTATCAAATTTATGGATAAGTCCTAAGTGACGGCTAATGGGAGTAAGCATTTTAGCATATTGAGAATAAAAAATGTGGTCATATATCCTTTGTTTGAACTGGCGGATCGTCTTACCCACATAAAACGCCCCACATTGGCAGGTCATTAAATAGACCACCCCCTTGGTCTCACAAGAGGCTTGAAAACGTGGTCTAAAGATTTCGCCATTTGGTAAGCCAAATTTGGTACCAGTGTGCATCCAGGGACAGTATGCACAATGGCCACATCTAGAGATGCCTGTAATTAGTTTTGTGGTGGGACAGGGATCTATTTTATAATGACTACTTGTCAATTTGTTCCCTAAGGACGAGCTTTTTTTAAATACTATTTCGGGATATTGTTTAACGTATTTGCCTACTGTGGCATCCCCACTTAGCAAGTACCAGTGTTTTTGAAGGCAGGTTCGTAATTGTTGGTGTTGACTCGAGTATTTGGTAATAAACCTTGTGATTTGTTGATCCTTGTTTTCATTTTTCTGTCTCTATTTAGAGCCTTATTAATTGCCTTTCTCAATAGAGTTTTGCTATATCCTCTTTGTAGAAGACGTAGCCATAATTCGTTTGCCTGGGCTATAAAGTCTGCTTCGTGGGTACAGTTCCGTCTAAGTCGGATGTATTGGTCATAGGGGATGCTGTGAACAAGATGCGTAGGGTGGCTGCTTTGTGCGTGAAGCACAGTGTTTCCTGCCGTTTGTTTGCGAAACAGCTTGGTGGCTACATAGTTTGATGCATCCCTATATATGCGAAGGTCTAAAAAGAATATTGAATCTTTGTTAAATTCAAAAGTAAATTTGAGATTGAAGTTATTGATGTTAAGGCATCCAATAAAGTCTCGTAGTGACTGTACTGTACCTGTCCAAATTAGGATAATGTCATCAATATACCGATACCAGCAAAGGACTTGGGTCAGATATTGATCATACGTCGTATTGGCAATAATTTCCCTCTCCCACCCCCCCAGGTACAGGTTTGTGTATGCCGGGGCACAACAAGTGCCCATGGCAACGCCCTGTACCTGGAGGTAGTGGGAGTCTAGGAAGGAAAAACTGTTATGATGGAGGATAAAGGACAACAATTTCAATATGAACATTTGAAGTTTCCACGTGCGGTGGTCTTCTTCCATCAGGAAGGATCTGACAACCTCAAGGCCCAGTTGATGCGGTATACTTGAGTACAATGCCTCGACGTCAATACTGACAAAAAAAGGATTTTTAATAACAGCTTACCTGTAAAATCCTTTTCTTGGAGTACATCACTGGACACAGAGCGCATAGTCATTACATATGGGTTATATGGGTACCTTCAGGTGTGGACACTGGTGTAATCAACTTCACAGGAAGTTCCTCCCTATATAACCCCCTCCCACTGAGAGTGCTTTAGTTTTGTAGCAAGCAATTTCTCTGAGGTTACACAATGTTCCCCAAAAGAGGGGTGGGAGCTCTGTGTCCCGTGATGTACTCCAAGAAAAGGATTTTACAGGTAAGCTGTTATTAAAAATCCTTTTTTCTTTATCGTACATCACGGGACACAGAGCGCATAGTCATTACATATGGGATGTCCCAAAGCAATGCTCCATGAAGGGAGGGAGACCGTAAGGCCAAAAATAGCCAAACAAAAACATTATCAGGAGGTAAAATAGCTCCACCAACAGAAAAAAAGGGGGCGTGAACCGGGCCAGAGGATTCTATACTGCTGCCCGTAGGACCGCCTGCCCAAATGTACGGAAGACCAGGTTGCCGCTTTGCAAACCTGTGCCATAGAGATCTGATGGTGTGCCGCCCAAGAGGCACTCATGGCCCTCGTAGAATGGGCTTTAACTGATAAGGGAGGTGGAACGCGCTTCAGACCATAGGCCTGAAAAATCAGCTGCTTAATCTACCTAGCCAAGGAAGACTTGGCAGCCGGCTGACCCTTCTTGGGGCCATCCGGAAGAACGAAAAGCACATCTGTTTTCCGAATCTTCTCTGTAGCCTTGAGATAAACCCTCATGGCTCGAACCACGTCCAAAGTATGAAGCAGTCTTTCCTCTCTGGACTGGGGAGTAGGAAAGAAGGATGGTAGGACTAGGTCCTGATTCAAGTGAAAACTGGATATGACCTTAGGAAGGAAAGAAGGTTGAGGCCGCAGAACCACTCTGTCCTTATGCAGAATAAGGTACGGTTCCCTGCAAGACAAGGCTGCCAGCTCGGAGACCCTTCTGGCCGAAGCCATAGCCACCAAGAAAACCAACTTTCGGGTTAGCAGCACAAGAGGGATTTCTGTCAGAGGTTCCAACGGCTGCTTTTGTAAAGCTGACAAGACCCGATTTAAATTCCAGGGGCCGAAGGGAGCTCTAATAGGGGGATTCACATGCAAGACCCCCTGTAAGAAGGTTTTCACAAGCGAATGCGTGGCCAAAGGCCTTTGAAACCATATCGATAAGGCAGACACCTGCCCCTTTAGAGTACTAAGAGCCAACCCCTTGTCAACGCCAACCTGGAGGAATCGCAAGATCCTGTCAATAAAAACTTGCGAGGATGCCCTCCTTGAGACTCGCACCACTCCACATAGGTCCTCCAGACTCTGTAATAGATATTTCTAGAGACTGGCTTTCTAGCCTGAATTAACGTAGATACGACCTGGGCTGAGAGGCCTCTGCCCTTAAGAATTAGGGATTCAGCCGCCAAGCCGTCAAATTTAGCTGCTGTGAAGCAGGGTGGTAGATCGGGCCCTGAGACAGCAGATCTGGGCGCAGGGGGAGTGGCCACGGTGCCCCTACTGACATCCTCACGATGAGTGCGTACCAAGCCCTTCTGGGCCAGGCTGGGGCCACCAGGATCACCGGCCTGCGCTCCACCCTGATCCTTCGTAGAAGGCGGGGAATCATCTGTAGTGGAGGGAACGCATACAGGAGAGAAAACTGGTGCCAGGGGCAAACCAACGCATCGGTCCCGTAGGCCGAGGGGTCCCTGGCTCGGGATACGAATTTGTCCAATTTCTTGTTGAATCTTGTTGCCATGATGTCCACCTCGGGAACTCCGAATCTTTGGCAAATCTCTTGGAATACCTGGGGGTGAAGAGACCACTCTCCCGGGAGTAACTGTTGACGACTCAAAAAATCTGCTTGAGAATTGTCTATCCCTGGGATGAACACTGCTGAGATGCAGGGTACATGGGCTTCGGCCCATGAGAAAATCAGGTTTACTTCCCTTTGAGCCGCTAGGCTCCTTGTGCCCCCCTGGTGGTTTATGTATGCCACCGCTGTGGCATTGTCGGACTGTATCCTTACTGGCAGACCCTGCAGGGGGAGAGTCCAGGCGACCAGGGCCAACCGAGCAGCTCTGATCTCTAGGACATTGATGGGAAGCAGACTTTCTGCCTCTGACCACTGTCCCTGCTGGGTCCATTTTCCTAAGATTGCCCCCCAACCTGTTAGGCTGGTATCTGTGGTTACTATTTTCCACGTGATGGGGCAAAAGGTTTTCCCTTTTGACAATTTTTGAGGGACCAGCCACCAGTACAGGCTGCGCCTGACTCCTGGGGAAAGACCTAATGGACGGTCTAATGCCTGTATGGACCTGTTCCAAGCAGAGAGAATAGCTGCCTGGAGAACTCTGGTATGGATCTGGGCATAGGGCACTGCTTCGAAGGCGGCTACCATCTTTTCCAGCAGTCGCATGCATAGGCGAATAGTCGGCCTCTTTTTGCCTAGGACTATTTGAATTGTTTGAGTCAATGACCTGATCTTTTCTTGAGGTAAAATTATCCTCTGGCATTCTGTATCTAACCGAAGGCCTAGATATTCCAACTGTCTTGTGGGTTGCAACCTCGATTTTCCTTGGTTCACAACCCACCCGAATTCTTGTAGATGCCGAACTGTGCGGACTACTGCATGATTGAGGTTGGAAGCTGATCTGTCGATAACCAGGAGATCGTCCAGGTATGCCAGGACCAAAATGCCTTCTGTCCTTAGGACGGCTAGCACCGGGGCTAACACCTTTGTGAATACCCGCGGAGCTGTTGCCAACCCGAAAGGGAGGGCTACGAACTGGAAATGACTTTGATCTATCATAAAACGAAGAAACCTGTGATGTGCTGGGTAGATCGGCACATGCAGATATGCATCCTTTATGTCTATAGATGCTAGAAAGTCGCCTTGATGCAGGCTGGCTGTCACTGAACGTATGGAATCCATACGAAAGGTCTGAATCTTTAGAAAGCGATTTAGTCGTTTGAGGTCTAGGATAGGCCTGACGTCGTCATTGTATAATAAAAAGGTTGGAGTAGAATCCCAGACCCCTTTCTTGGGTTGGTACTACAATTACTCCTTGGAGCCAGAGGCGATACAACGCCTTTACGAGAGAGGCCCTCTTTAACGGGTCGCTTGGAAGACTTGACCGCTGAAAATGAGGAGGGGGGATTTCTCGAAACTCTAGTTTGTAGCCTGTGGCTACCACGGACCGAACCGAAGAGTCGGGAATTCTGGCCTTCCAGACTTCGGAGAAAAACTGAAGTCTTCCCCCCACCCAAGAGAGTGGGGGCGCCCCTTCATGAATCTGACTTGATGACTGGTTTAGCCGGCTTGCGAGACCAGGGCCTCTTGTTTGCCGCGGCTTGTCCCTGTGGGCGGCTATTAACTGCTGAACGCCCGGGAGGCCGTCGATACTGACGGGAAGTCGAAGGGGCCGAGCCTGGAAAGGCCTGTCGTTTAAACGCGGGCCCACGCGGTCTTTCCTTGACCGGTAAGGAAGAACTTTTACCACTTGATATGGTTTGGATATATTTATCTAGGTCTTCACCGAATAGTCTTCCCCCATGAAAGGGAAACCCTGCTAAAAGCTTTTTGCAGGGTGCCTCTGCTGACCATTTCTTTAGCCACGAAGACGACGCATGTGAACCATCAGCAGAGATAACCGGGATGCCTGTTGGATGGAGTCCTTAATAGCATCTACTGCAAAGCAGAGAGCCCTAGGGAAATCTGCTAATTAACGAGTTTGCTGAGCCGGCATGTCCTTTAACATTTGTTTTGCCTGATCCTTTAAGGCCTGACAAACGCCAATGGCTGCCACCACTGGCTGAACCATGGCACCTACTGTGGTGAAAGAAGCCTTCAGTAGGGTCTCTAATTTTTTGTCGACCGGATCCTTGAACAACTGGACATTTTCAACCGGACAGGTCAGGGATTTATTCACGCAGGAAATGGCCGCGTCCACTGTGAGGAGTGCCCATTTCTTTCAAATTCCTATTCCATATGATAGAGAATAGAGAACCTCTTAGGAGGGATAAAGATCCTATCAGGTCGAGCCCCCTCCTGGTAAATCACGCTCCGCAGAAGGGGGTGAATCGGAAAAGACACACAAGTTAATGGAGCCTTTAAAGAACCCAATGAGGATACCACAGGGGCTACTAGTTCTAGCACTGGAAGTTTAAAAGCAGTGCGAACTATATCGGTCAAAGACTGGATCCACAGGCTCTCCGCTTGAGAGGCCGAAAAATATTCATCTACAGTGGACCCTCCATGTCTGAACCTTCGGGACTTGGGTCTGCTTGATCCCCTTGTGGGTCCCGTTCCTCCGAAGAGGAGACCTCCGCATCTGAAAACACCAAACTAGGTGAGGGGGATCTAGCCCGTTTGCTACTTGGCAAAGGGCGGGCAAACAAAGCAGTTAACCTTTTCTCTAGCCCACCCAGGGTGGTCGCTAGCATTTCTTCCGTTACGTAAACGGGAATGGGTGGATCGGGGGCCGCCTCTGCCCCCAGCATCCCCAATGGCTCTTGTACTATGCTACTCGGTGGTCTAACTGGTGAGGGTGGGGCCGTTGAAGCCTGGCCCAAATCCTCTGACCCCGATGGAGACCCCTTTTGTTTCTTGGCACCTTTTGCAGCCTTGGCTGGTCCTGATGCCTTTGGAGCCATTGCACAACCTTGAGTCACCCCTCTAGCCAACACCTGACTGTTGTAGCTAGGAGTAATAAATATGAGAACAGGCTGAGGACCAAAATGCCTTCTAGCAACGTCATGATACGTTTTTTAGATTAAAATTTTTGACACAATTATTTGGAAAATTAAGTAAAAAATGTATTTAATTTCACAAATTTGTAATTTTTTTTTTACCCGCCTGGGAGGTGGCAATACTGAGGAAAACCTGTGAGTATTGCAACACCAATGCCCGTTAGCCGGAGTCCAAGGTTGACTCAGATACTGCTGGATCTAAGGCTGAGTCCCTTTAAGCAAAAAAACTTTTTTTTTTTTTCTGGTCAATAGTGGAACTAAGTCCTAGACCTGAAGATCCACAAACCGCCACTGGGTGTCACTGTGGCCAAAAGACCCAGCTGCACGCTCTGTATCCTTTCTTCCTCTGCCTCCAGGAGGGAAAGACCAGCCAGAGAAAAAGTTTTTTCCTTTAAACAGACCCTGACGCTGCTGGCCCGCCCCCCCGACGCACGCTGACGCTATAAAAGGCGGCGTGCGCGCGCGCGCAGCGCGCGCACCCCCCCACGCTGAAAACCACATGGAGGAAGCAGAGCAGAGGAAACAACATGGACCAGCGCCAGGCAGCACCAACAGACACCAGGTAAGCACTAATCTTATTGTAGTGCACACACAGAGAGGAAGCTGTCCCCATGGGCTTCCTAAGAAACAGGAGTTTTCACCAGCAATTCCCTCTTTAAAACATGTGGGGTTGCAGTATCAATGCTAACAGGCAGACCTGGGGTGAGTAGCAAATATATATCTTACACAAGCATACTGTTAGCCAACCCAGAACCCCCAGGGGGATACCTACTGTCGAACCAAGTCCCGCAGGTTCCCTCTTACCTGCTCCACGCCGCAGGGTATTGCAAACTGCAAGAGGCCCAATCTTCCCCCATCTCCGTGGGTATTGTCTCGGACCTTCAGGGACCGGGGTCCTGTGTTTAAGGAACCCACACCCCTGGACCTATATAGCATCCTGGCATCAGTAGCGTTTAGTCCTGGAAGAGACCAAGGCACTGGAGCCCAGAATCCAGCCCTCCAAGGAGAGGCATTATAGGCAAAACCCCACTCCAGCAGGGCCCGGGTACCGTACACCTTGGCTTTGAAGCACTTCGGACGGATCCGGCTAGCTATCCTGGGTCCCGAGACGTGACCAACACCTAAGACACTGGCGAGACGTGACCAACACCTAAGACACTGGCGAAAAAACTAAAGCACTCTCAGTGGGAGGGGGTTATATAGGGAGGAACTTCCTGTGAAGTTGATTACACCAGTGTCCACACCTGAAGGTACCCATATAACCCATATGTAATGACTATGCGCTCTGTGTCCCGTGATGTACGATAAAGAAAAGAGCATTGGTTGGGTTAGCCACACCTTCTAGATGTCGCAATAAATCAGAAGTATCTTTAACGTATGAGGGAAGGCTTGTGACATATGGCATTAGAAAAAAATCAATTTTTTATGCTATCCCAAAGATTCATAAGAAAAAAACCAAACCACCTGGCAGACCCATAATCTCAGGGATTGGGTCAATCACCGAGAATGCCAGCAGATTGGTGGATTTTTTTCTAATGCCATATGTCACAAGCCTTCCCTCATACGTTAAAGATACTTCTGATTTATTGTGACATCTAGAAGGTGTGGCTATCCCGACCAATGCTCTTTTTGTCAGTATTGACGTCGAGGCATTGTACTCAAGTATACCGCATCAACTGGGCCTTGAGGTTGTCAGATCCTTCCTGATGGAAGAAGACCACCGCACGTGGAAACTTCAAATGTTCATATTGAAATTGTTGTCCTTTACCCTCCATCATAACAGTTTTTCCTTCCTAGACTCCCACTACCTCCAGGTACAGGGCGTTGCCATGGGCACTTGTTGTGCCCCGGCATACGCAAACCTGTACCTGGGGGGGTGGGAGAGGGAAATTAATGCCAATACGACGTATGATCAATATCTGACCCAAGTCCTTTGCTGGTATCGGTATATTGATGACATTATCCTAATTTGGACAGGTACAGTACAGTCACTACGAGACTTTATTGGATGCCTTAACATCAATAACTTCAATCTCAAATTTACTTTTGAATTTAACAGATTCAATATCCTTTTTAGACCTTCGCATATATAGGGATGCATCAAACTATGTAGCCACCAAGCTGTTTCGCAAACAAAAGGCAGGAAACACTGTGCTTCACGCACAAAGCAGCCACCCTACGCATCTTGTTCACAGCATCCCCTATGCCCAATACATCCGACTTAGACGGAACTGTACCCACGAAGCAGACTTTATAGCCCAGGCAAACGAATTATGGCTACGTCTTCTACAAAGAGGATATAGCAAAACTCTATTGAGAAAGGCATTCAATAAGGCTCTAAATAGAGACAGAACTTCCTTGATTCATTCACGGAAAAATTAAAACAAGGATCAACAAATCACGAGGTTTATTACCAAATACTCGAGTCAACACCAACAATTACGAACCTGCCTTCAAAAACACTGGTACTTGCTAAGTGGGGATGCCACAGTAGGCAAATACGTTAAACAATATCCCGAAATAGTATTTAAGAAAAGCTCGTCCTTAGGGAACAAATTGACAAGTAGTCATTATAAAATAGATCCCTGTCCCACCACAAAACTAAATTACAGGCATCTCTAGATGTGGCCATTGTGCATACTGTCCCTGGGTGCACACTGGTACCAAATGTGGTCTATTTAATGACCTGCCAATGTGGGGCGTTTTATGCGGGTAAGACGATCCGCCAGTTCAAACAAAGGATATATGACCACATTTTTTATTCTCAATATGCTAAAATGCTTACTCCCATTAGCCGTCACTTAGGACTTATCCATAAATTTGATACCCCAGTGATACGTTTCATAGTATTGGAAATCATACCACAAGATCCCCGTGGGGGAAATTGGGATCAACATATTCTCCAAAGGGAAACACGATGGATAGAGTGATTAAACGCCACAAAGCCTCCTGGGATTAATGAAGTTCTCTCATACAGGCCTTTCTTGTGAAGGACCTGTATGGGATAGCAGAAGATCCCAGGAGGGAGTTTACCTTCACTTATTTTACGTCCCTCTCTATGTGGGTTTTTTGTGAGTAAACTCCAAATATGACAAGGACGGCTGTTTGGAGATAGGCTTTTTTACAGTTCCAAAAATACCAACAAAATAACATCTGAGATAAACTTCCCCTTTCCTGCAAGTTTCAAAATTGATTAGGGCTCTATACTCTCTCTTTGTCGGTTAATTGATTAATCAACCAACAAATCTTATTTGTTCCTTGATTTAACCCACTGGGCGCAAAAATTGTATCATTATTGTCAATCAAGTATTGTTTATTTGTAATATATTATAATGATTTTCCTTAAAAGGTCACTTATCATTGTATGCATGCATTTGCATGCGATTGTATGTAAATGCCTTTGGTCATTTATTCTTATGCTGTGCTATCTGTGTCCCACATTTTTTGATAGCCTGACTGCAGTACTCTAATCCCACCACATCACCCTGCGCCATTGAGCTCAACACCAGCACGGCCACGTAAGCCATCAATGGATCCAGTCTATTGCTTAGAAGTAAGCAATGACATTTGGACCTGCTGATGGCAATACCCTGATCCCCTCCCCTTTTTTTTTCAATCTAGGGGATCCTCCCATAAAGTGAGCCAACACTCAAGCTCACGAGCCGCTCCTGCGGCTCTTCTGCGCATGCGCGATTCGCGCATGCGCACTTTGGTACGTTTAGGCCGACCGGAAAGACGCAATCACGCTTGCCGTCATATCCGAGGAGTGTATATTAGGCTAGTTCAGTTCCCCCAGTCCTTAAGTGTGGGGAAGGTGAACATACCCAACGCTATGGACAGCATGACTGCTTGTTAATCTGGGATCCTTCTCTTCTTTCAAGGTATGACAAGTCCCTTTTCCCTTATCCTATGTAGTGCCTACAAGCATCTCATCAATTATTTATAGCTCCAATGCTGTGAAAGCATTGGACATAATTTCTCTATTTTTGACCTTATTATATTGGTGTTTTTCAGACCAGTGCTCAGCTTATACGTTGGGCGCTCGTCTATCGCCACCTACAGCCCGTTTTTGAGAAAGCATTCTTCCTCAACAACATTACTCAACCCATAGGTCACCGGTAAAATAATATTACAAACAAAAGGTAATTATTACAATAACTTCTGCTAATTTAAAGGAAAAATCTTTTTCCTGTTTTTTGTGTTATATTTTATTTAGTTTTTTCTGCTATAATTATTAAGTCCTTTACCAAACTTTGCGCCTTATCAAAACTCTATCTTTTAGAAGACCACCAACAAGCAATTCTAGCGCACTCTAGAAAATGTATTCTGAGGCCCTGATGGTGTGATTCAATAGTGTTTGTTTAACAACCTTATCTTCTAAGGTAGTTTTTCTTTAATTTTTTACCTACATCTAGAGAAGCATTTATGGTTCAATGTCAATTATTTTTTTGGCTTATCATCTTTTCATTATTCATCAGAATTTTTCCTTTTTGACTCTACTGGTTGTTGCCGTGACGCACGGTGAGGGATTTAGGCTACATCATCAGCTCCCGCCCCGACAGTATTGGGTGCGGTCTGATAGTCGGGCTCTGATTGTGGGACACAGTATAGCCAGCGTTTTTTCCTGTTTCAAAATATACAAATAAAAAACACCGAGATTTTCGGTGAGTACATCGCAGATACATGCATGCTTTTTTTAAACCACTGTTTTGCCTATTACCTAGGCCAATATGTAAATAAAATATTAATTATATTATTTGTGTTTAATTCTATGTATATGTTCTTTGATATTTAGAAGCTCCTGAAGAAGCGACGCCAACATAGTCGCGAAACATGTAGAGCAGCTCTTATATCGTCTAAGAACCAACCAAGGGTCCTCATCTGAAAGCAGTTCTCTACCCAGCGCATATACTGTTTTGAATTACATATAGCCCTGTGGCTAATAAGTGAATGTTTCTTAGAGCGACCTATGCGGTTCTTATTATTTATGTTTTTTTATTTTTTGCCTATGTATAGTACAGTGTAAATGTCGTGTTGTAATTGCTGTGTCTTTTTCTATTAAATACATATATATTTTTTTTTTAAATTCTGTGCCTATAAAGTCCAATTTTTTTTCCCAGTTGGAGGCGTGTCTTCATGCCTCTTCCAAAAATCCATATTATCAAGGATGTGGCACATTCTCATTAATGGGTGAACGATTACCACCCCAGGGCAACCGTAATCAAATCAACTATACATTTATCGATTATACTAGAAAAAAAGTATATACGGTGAATCCATTAGAGAGTACAAATGAATAAAAGATAAAAATATAAATAAGAAGTGAATAATGCACATGCTTATAGTTATTTCATATAGAGATTATTATAAATTATAAATTGGAGACTTATCACCTGAAAAATTTGTTAAGAACCTGAATGAATTAAAAGTAGAGAATGAGAATATGGTAACTACCGGTATAACCAAAATAATTGGTATAGTCAAAAAATAGGATACACAGCCTTCACAAGTCTTGACATATGGGTTATGTTCCCGTTCATAGGAGAGAACTAGGCAGAACATGTTCGATATTTAAATACATGTTACTTTAACAGAGTGGAACAGCCCTGCCCAGGGGGCGGTGCCTCCAGACATAACCCTCCTCCCTCCAGCACGCAGCCTCACTTCGTAACAAGCAGTACAAACCTAAATAAGGAGGGGCGGGTGCTGTGTCCATCCATGGACGACAGTGTGACATAGGGGATTGTTAGCTCTCATGGTAGATGCATTTTCTTTAGGGCTGTGGAAATTAAAGATTAATTCCTCGATTAATCTTTAATTTTTTTGATCGATCAAAATTCTTGACGTCACCGGACAGCCTGGACAGTGAGACTTACCCTGCTGGATTCGAGCAAATTGCACCCATTGGATTGAGGTACGTTTGCATCTGTGGAGCAGGAGGATGCATCAGGCTCCATAAATAACCATCGTTTTCCTGTCCTAAGCAGTTTTGTGCAGACAATTCTTTGCGATCATGTCTGCCTCCAGAAAATGTAAACGATCTGCTATGTCTGCGTGACTGACTAAAGTGATGCCTACTTGCCTACTATAAAGTGACTGACAGTGAATATACTAGATATGTTTTATATTTAAAGTTAAATTAACTTTCTACGTTTTTCTTAAAGTTTAATAAGAAAAAAATACTTACATCAGTGCTACAGTTTGAATTTAAAACGTATTTGTGTGAACTGTGAAGTTAAGTCATGGATTGTGGAAACTAACTAATGTCCGGTGATTGTATATAGTGTATACTATATTTACCACTAACTAATGCAGAGTTGCAAGGAGATCAGCTAAAAGCAATTGGATCTGTAAGTGCATTATAATTAATCAAAATTAGTCGATTAAAAAGAAAAACGATTAATCGAACACAAAAATTTTAATCAGTAACAGCCCTAGTTTTCTTGTAGTAAGTCCACACCAAACAGGCATATATTGTTAAGGGCCTGGTAGCCCACATTTATTAACCACTTCAATACAGGGCATTAATATACCCTTCCTGCCCAGACCAATTTTCAGCTTTCAGTTCTCTCACGCTTTGAATGACAATTACTCAGTCATGGTACATTATATCCAAACAAATTTTTTATCATTTTGTTCTCACAAACAGAGCTTTCTTTTGGAGGTATTTAATCGCCGCTGGGTTTTTTATTTTTTGTAATATAAGCAAAAAAAGAGAGAAATTTTTGAAAAAAAAAACACTTTTTTTAAGTTTCTATCTTAAAATTTTGCAAAAAAATAATTTTTCCTCAGAAATTTGGGCCAAAATGTATACTGCTACATGTCTTTGATAAAAATAACCAAAATTTGTGGATATTATTTGGTCTCTGTGAACGTTATAGAGTCTACAAGCTATGGTGCAATTGATTGAAAAATTATCACATCTGATCACAGCTGATGTACTGACGTCCTATCATTTCTTGAGACCCTAACAATCCAGAAAAGTACAAATAGCCCCCAAATTACCCCTTTTTTTTTTACACAAACATGTCATAATAACAAGTTAGTTCTCTCACACAGCACAGCATACTTACAATGACACCCCAAAATACATTCTGCTACTCCTCCTGAGTATGGGGATACCAAATGTGTGGGACTTTTACACAGCCTGGCCACATACAGAGGCCGAACATTGAAGTAGCACCTTCAGGCGTTCTAGGAGCATAAATTGCACATCTAATCTCTCAACTACCAGTTACACTTTTGAAGGCCCTGGAGCACCAGGACAATGGAAACGCCCACAAAATGACCCCATTTTGGAAAGCTAACACCCCAACCTATAATCTTTGAGGCATAATTAGTCTTTTGAACGGTTAATTTTTTTCCAGACGTTTTTGGAATATGTGGAAAAAAAATGAAAACGCATTTTTTTTACACAAAGTTGTCAATTTATAAGATATTTCCAACACATAGCATGCACATGGAAAAAATTACACCCCAAAATACATTCTGCTACTCCTCCTGAGTATGGGGATACCAAATGTGTGGGACTTTTACACAGCCTGGCCACATACAGAGGCCGAACATTGAAGTAGCACCTTCAGGCGTTCTAGGAGCATAAATTGCACATCTAATCTCTCAACTACCAGTTACACTTTTGAAGGCCCTGGAGCACCAGGACAATGGAAACGCCCACAAAATGACCCCATTTTGGAAAGCCAACACCCCAACCTATAATCTTTGAGGCATAATTAGTCTTTTGAACGGTTAATTTTTTTCCAGAAGTTTTTGGAATATGTGGAAAAAAGATGAAAACGCATTTTTTTTACACAAAGTTGTCAATTTATAAGATATTTCTAACACATAGAATGCACATGGAAAAAATTACACCCCATAATATATTCTGCTACTCCTCCTGAGTATGGCAATACCACATGTGTGGGACTTTTACACAGCCTGGCCACATACAGAGGCCCAACATCCAAGTAGCACCTCCAGGCGTTCTAGGAGCATAAATTACACACACAAATTCCTGCCAACCTATGACATTGTTGAAGGTCCTTCATATTTCTAACCCATAGCATGTACTGTACATACCAATTACAAACCAAAATACATTCTTCTGAGTAAAGAAAAGATTACCTGCTGTCTTGGTGGTGCAGTGGTCCACAGAGGAGAGCATCGGTCCAGGTAGCAGGCAGATGTGGTCAGCAGCAGCGAAAGGATCGTCCATGCAGCATGCAGGAATACTGTCCATAGTACATGCAGCAGGCAGAGATATGGTTAGTGCAGCCAAAGTATTGGTCCAGGCAGCAGGCAGAACCATCAAGTTTAGGGCCTCGGTCAGGAAAGAATGGGGACAGGGGTAGAGGCTTCTCCCACCCAAATCGCTTTGAAGCCTCCGGGCAACCAGACCCTGTTATAGGAACACAGAAAACCAAAAACTGGTTTTCTGAACTCCGAACACTATTCTGGAGCCCCTCACATATGTGAGACCCCTGTGTGGCAGGGTGCAAGATCAGTCCAAGGGGCAGGCAAAAACATGGTCAACAAGCCGAGGTCAGTGCAGGTAAAAGGCAGAAATAGGCGGTAGGCAGAGGCATAGTCGATACAGTCCAGGGTCAGTTCATGTGAAAGGTAGAAACATGGCGGATAAACAATGCAGACGGCAGGCAGAGGCATAGTCGAGAAGCAGTCCAGGGTCAGTTCACGTGAAAGGCAGAAACATAGCGGATAAACAATGCAGGCGGCAGGCAGAGGCATAGTCGATAGTCCAGGGTCAGTTCATGTGAAAAGCAGAAACATGGCGGATAAACAATGCAGACGGCAGGCAGAGGCATAGTCAATAAACAGGCCAGGGTCAGTTGAGTTGAGGCACAAGGTTGGTTGGTTGAGGCAGCAGGGAAATCAGCACAGAAATTGAAAACGGGGAAGTGGCAGTCTATTAGGAATTTTGGATTAATAATTTTCTAAAGTGTGATATCGCTTGAAGCATGGTGTCATACATAGGCCAGGTTGGTCGGGACAGTCGGGGCAATAGCAACTGGTGTCCTTCCTAATTCCACGTTTGCTGCACACCCGACATTTTTTTTGGCGTCTTCTTCCGGTTGCTGATGGTGGAATTCTGTCAGGAAAATGGCGCTCGTGCAGTCTGCTGACACAATCAGAGCGAATTCTTTGTGGGGCAGAGCCTTGCTGATAGATCAGGGCAGTGACGACATTTTCGATGAATCTGATAAAGGGGATGGGCCTTTGCGTTGATTTTTGATAAATGACATATGAATTATATAGGGCCAAATGAAAGAAGTATATTGCAACTTTTTTGTACCAGAAAAGAGTCTTTCGTATTGAGAGATAGGGCTGCAGCATTTGATCGTTTAGATCCACCCCCCCCATGTACTTATTATATTCGTTGATACAGCAAGGCTTTCGAACGGTACGGCGTCTCTTGTGAAGTTCCACTGAGGTGTCATTGTGGATAGTCGACAAGATGTAAACGTCTTTCTTATCCCTCCACTTCACGGCCAAAACTTCTTCGTTCCTCAGGCTTGCCGATTGCCCCCTTTGTAGGTTTTTGGTAACTAAACTCTGTGGGAAGCCTTTCCTGTTTTTACGTGCAGTACCACAGGCCAAAGTTTTATTCAGGAATAGGTGGCGAAAAAGGGGCAGACTGGTATAGTAATTGTCCATGTATATGTGATACCCCTTTTGGAAGAGTGGGAATGCCAACTCCCATACAATTTTCCCGCTTATTCCCATATACGATGGACACTCAGGGAGCTGGAGATGGGAGTCTCTGCCTTCGTACACACGAAAGGCATTCACATAGCCGGAGGAGCTTTCGCAGACTGTTTAGCTTCAAGCTGTACCTCGCTCTCTTACTGGGAATATACTGTTTTATTCCCAACCGGCCAGTGAAATGGACCAGGGATTCGTCCACAGAGATGTTCTGTTCCGGGATGTAAAGTTCAGCAAACTTCTTATTGAAAAAATCTATTAGGGAGCGAATTTTATATAATCTATCAAGGTCCGTGTGATTTTGGGGGGGGCACTGCGAGTTGTCGCTGAAATGCAGGAACCGTATGATCATGTCATAGCGGAACCTGGACATCGTAGCTGAAAAAATTGGCATATGGTGGATGGGCTTTTTAGACCAATACGAATGAACTTCATTTTTTTTTGTAAGTCCCATATTCAGCGTAAGGCCTAAAAACAATCGCATATCCTCCATTGTTAGGGGTCTCCATACAAAGGGGTGGGCATAGCATGAGTTGGGGTTGTTTTGTATGTACTGACATGCAAAAAGATTTGTTTGGTCAATGATGGTTTGAAGGAACTCATTGGGGAAAAATAAATTAAAAAAATCGATTTCAGAGAAACCTTCGGTGTTGGCCTGCACACCTGGCTGTGCTGTGAAAGGGGGGATTGTGGCTGACCCTGTGCTAGAAGGCAGCCACAACGGGTTGGCCAAGCCATCCGGTAGATGGGTTTGGGACCTACTTCTTCGGCGTGGAATTCCGGTGCTTGTACTGGGCCCTTCCTCCTGGGGTATAGCGCCGTTAGCATTTGCTGATTGGCCACTGGGGTGGCCGGCGCTTCTGGTAGATGCCTGGGGTTCAGACCGTGGTACTTTTGGATGGACTACTTCCTCCTCCGACGACGATTCGGATGTACTGATTTGGGGGGGTTCGTATTCCGAACCTGAATCGAAAATGGTCTCAGTACTGTGATGGGGCGGTGAGAGCTCCCCGCTGCTCTCATCGCTCTGGGCTATAATTTGGTATGCCTCTTCTGTGGAAAATAATTTTCTGGACATGGTGGCAGGTACTCGGGTACTTCTGATGGGGGTGACGGGTGCTCTTGATGTGGGTGACAGGTACTTCTGATGGAGGTGACGGGTACTTCTGATGAGGGTGACAGGTACTACTTTTTTATGGGGGTGACAGATACTCCTGATGGATGTGACAATTACCCTTGGTGGGGGTGACGCGTACTCAGGTACTCCTGATGGAGGCGACGGGTACTCAGGTACTCCTGATGGAGGCGACAAGTACTCCTGATTGGGGGCGACAGGTTCTGAGGTACTCTTGATGGGGGGTGACGGGTACTCTTGGTGGGGGTGACGGGTACTCGGGTACTCTTGGTGACAGGTACTCTTATGGCGGGGTGACAGGTACTCTTGATGGCGGGGTGACAGGTACTCTTGATGGCGGGGTGACAGGTACTCTTGATGGCGGGGTGACAGGTACTCTTGATGGGGGGGGGGGTGACAGGTACTTGGGTACTTTTGATGGGGGGGTGACAGGTACTCTTTATTCGCGGGGGGGGGGGGCAATCTGGACACTTGGGCACTCTGTACTAACTGTAACTCACTGTTTCTGATATCTTCTTCTCACACAGGATCCTTGTGTGAGGAGAAGAGCCCAGAGACAGCGGTTACAACGCTGTTTGTTTACATTTGTGACTGGCTGTGATTCGACACAGCCGGTCACATGGTAAAGAGCCAAATTTCATTGGCTCTTTACCCAGATCGGGACGAGGCAATGTCCAGGGGACGAGCCTCGTGCCCGATCACCGCAATTCGCGCGCACGATTGCCGCGCTGCACGCGCGCGGGACAGCGCACGCCAACTTGTTGTTTGAGTGACCGGCTGTGATTGGAAATAGCCGGTCACGTGGTAAAAGAGCCAATTCTATTGGCTCTTTACCGCGATCCGGGACGGGCTGTCTCCGAGGGACTCGCCGTGTCGCCGATCGCCGCCCTCAGATCTGTGAGGAACCCGCCGTAGCGCCGAGAAGGGATGGACGTTGGGTAACGTCCACTCTCATCGGCGAGGGGTTCCTCCGGACGGGTTTTTCTTATACGCCGGTATGGAAGGGGTTAAATAAGGAAAAACAAAACAAAAGTCCACTCGGGAATCCCACGCAGGGGTTTAAACAACATTCAAAGATAAATGAAAATAACAGCCCACCTGGCTACTCTTCAACAGCACTGCTGCTATAGTTACTGGTATCTTCCAGTCTCAGTCTTGGATGCACACAGCTTTGGGCTTCTTAAAACGCACACAGCTTGAAGTCCCTTAATGCACACATCTCTAGGCTCCTTGGCGCACACAGCTTTGAAGCCCTTCAGTGCACACAGCTTTGAACTTCTTGATGCACACAGCATCTATCTTCACACAGAGACACTCACTAGCAGCCGCTGCTCCAACTCCACCTTCCTCTCACTTCTGCTCTCCCCAGCCCTTCATTATATGAGCTGTGTGCACCTGGGCAAACCCAGACACAGGGTTGGAGATCCCGTCCCACCCATATCTGAGGAATCTCCAACCACAGAGCCCCATGTAGAGATAGAAAAATCTGAGAAAACTGCCAGAGCAGTTTTTCTGTTTTTAAATTTAAGTTCTGCACTCAGCCGATATGCAGACCCTGTGTCCACTTTATTCCCATCTTCATTGGGACAGAGCCTCGCTCTGCCACAACAGAGAAAGGGATTTTACGACGAGCTTCTACCCTGGCAACAAATGTTTCCAGGACTGCCAACAAAGTGTCTATGGAAACCGCAGGTGCAGGGGCACCAGCTGCCACCTCTGGCCTGTTTGGGGAAGAAGGACCAGATACTGACTCCATAACACAGACAGCTCTCAGGGACCTATTCAAGACCTGAAAGCCCACCCTCCTTGCTGCACTGACCGGGGGGAGTTACCCAGGGGTCTCTCACTAACCCCTGCAAGAGACTGCTCAGCCCCGCTGCCCGCCCTCTGTACACAGCGTGTAAAGATTTGTGCTGCACGCCGTTCAGAAAGCCAGCACTAGAGGCCAAAACCCATAGAAAATGCCTGCCAGACGCCTTAGAGATAACAGGGCACAACCACAAGAAAAAGGCCACCCGCAATAACAGGCTGCGCCATAGCACGGCCACGACAAAAAGGCCAATGGGAAATTCCATTGTAATCAGCAGGCATGCAAAATCCGGCGCCGCGCCGCCGAGTCAGGAGGGACTGTACTTACCTGTCCATGCAAGGACCCTCTGGCATATTCCAACCGCGTTGGAGTAGTTGTTGGCCCGGTCCACTGTGAGTGAGAACACAACAGCCCAGTTATGTGTGGACCCTGGAGAAAAAAGCCCACTGGCCACTCCAGGAGTCATGGGGTATGTTGTGGCAGACCCAGCCCTTAGCTAAGGTGTGCTCACGCTTGATGGCCGGACTGGAGAGACTACAAGAATCTATATATCCAGCCTGTCACCCACCTGGCAGTTGATAGAAGAATCTCAAAGAAAATAAATAAAACTTTTTTTTAGGGCGCTGGGCCCAAAGAGAGCCATGTCCTTCTCCTCTGCTAGGCAGAGAAAAACTGAGGCTGCATGCTGCAGGGAGGAGGGTTATTTTCGGAGAGGCTGTTCAACTCTGTTAACCACTTAAGGACCTGCTCATGCAGATATACGTCCTTTGTTTAAAGATGGATATCTCGGTAACGGCAGCAGCTGCTGCCACAACCGAGATATCCATCTTTAGAGTGAGTGGTCCTGTAAACGATAACAGTGGTCTCTGCAGCAGATTCGCCGCAAGATCACCATTATCAGCAGCAGGAGAGGGTCCCCCCCTCCCGTCGCTCTCCCGCGCCCTCCACCGCTTACCGGAGCCGTCGGTAGTGGCGGAGGCGATCGGGTCCTCTGTTGTGCTGTGTAGGGATGCGAGTGGGGACAAGATGGCCCCCACCCGTCCCCATAGCATAGCAGGGCGGAAGTGACGTCAAAACGTCAGTTCGGCCCATGCTTCTTAAAGCAACATTTTCTAAATGTCATTTTTTCAAATGACAACATTTTCTCTCTCTTTTTTTTTACATTTAAGTCTAAATATGAGGTCTTTTTGACCCCAGATCTCATATTTAAGAGAACCTGTCATGCTTTTTTCTATTACAAGGGATGTTTACATTTTTACCCAAAAAAGTGCGCTTGTAAGACTGCTGCGCAAATACGGTGTGACAAAAAGTATTGCAATGACCGACATTTTATTCTCTGGGGTGTTAGAAAAAAATATGTATACCTGACACATGCTATATTTTTTTAATGGGAGATATGCATACACACGTAAATACATATATACGCACAAACATATAACATGCACATGGGTCCTTCCCTTTCTCCAACCATCAGTAAACCAATGCCGATAGACCATTGGACACCAACAAGGGAAGTGATTGTAAGCTAGAGGCGGGATAATAAACTCATGCAATGCAATAGCATGCGTATGAAAAAGTAACAACCCCCCATATAAGTACCAGTAACATCACTATGATGCCATAAGAGCAATGTATACAAGTACAGTTGTAGACTAACTAATGTACCTGGTGTCAAGCCAAACCAGTCTGCCTAAAGCACAATAGAACAGACTCAAAATTTGTTGGCAGGGAGGTGAAAAGAGAATGGGAAAGAGGGGATGAGTTGTGATTAGATGATAGTACTAACCTCCAGCTCTTCGTTGAGACCCCTCAGACTCAAAATTTAGGGTGAATATCCAGGTTTCTCGATGACATGCGGTAGTTGCGAAAACCTCTCGCCTTCCGGTAGCTGCATTAAAATAGCCTCTATTCCAAACAGCTCCAGACCGCCAGAACACCCCCTATGGTGAGTGCTGAAGTGGCGTGGCACACTATGCTTGGTGACACCCTTCTCGATGAGCACCTGATTCGTGTTCACTGAATCAGGTGCTCATAGTACGACCCACATAGCATATGTCGCAAGAGCACTTTAATCCATACATCACATATTACCACATGTGATAAATAAATTGATCTGAAAGGATTTCCCATTGGAATCCTTAAAGTATTTCTGTCCGTGTTTTATAAATATACACGCCATGCAATTGGATTTTTTGCACCTAAAGTTACCTCGAATGTAAAACAGAGGGAATGTTACTAATTATATATTTAGATCCTTTAATGTTACTTGGTGCTATACCACTCTTGATGTTTTGTGCCCTTCCAAATACAGTATTAGGCCTGGTGGGCAGTGTTTTGGATAGAGCTGGATCTTGTAACAATATTGCCCAATATTTCTTTATTGCGTATTTGATTGACTAGTGTTGGCTATTGTAGTTAGTGATAAATTTAGTGCTTTGGAGTTAGTGGGATTCTCTGCATCACCTTTTGGTACTTCCAAATACCAGTTGGATGCATTTTGAATATGTTCCTCACTAAAGCCTTTTTCAATAAATTTCTTATGTAGGATTTTCCCTTGCTTCAAATAATCTGCTGTATCGGTGCAGTTTCTCCTGAGTCTATGTTACTGACTGTATGGCAAGTTGGAAACAGAATATACCATACAGTTAATACCAAACATTTAGGAGAAACTGCACCCATACTGCATAATAAGATAAACTGACCTGACTCTTGACATCAATTCACTCAGTCTTGTGTGCCTGCAGAAATATGGCTAGGGAGCCTATGTAAAAAAGACAGACTGACATCTGCCACAATTGAGGTTGCAGCACTGAACTATCTTAGGAGAGAAGCTCATGCCTGCAAATTTAAAATATGACCATTAAGACTCAGATAAATAATATATATAACCATAATAGAAATTACAAGATAACCATAAAACAAATTACCATCTAAGGAACAAGTATTTAAAACTGCTGAATTACATTAAACCTGTACTTAAATTATCATTACACTAGGTGTCACTGTAGTACTCAAATCCACACAAGGAAAGAGAATTTTTGTTGAAGATCCAATAAGTCTCTCTTGAGCAATGGCGTTGATCCCTACTCTCTGGATGCCAAAGAGATTACTCTTAAATTATGATACAAATTCAGTGACCAAAGATAGTGGGCCCTCTGGAGGTTATCTTGTTTTTAGATCAAATAAACAGGTCCTCCAACTAACCCATAAAAAGATTGTTGTAGCTCAGAGCAAACCAAACAAAAATGGTTGTGCCACAGATGTTGATAAATAATTCCCAGAAGATGCTGAAGCTTCCCTAGGCACCTATTTGCATTTTCATGTCCGTATATGCCACGCAAAAAAACATACTTCAATTCCTTCAAAACTTGAAAAGGAAAAGGTTGGACAGCCGCACTTCCAAAAATCCTTTATTGGTAAAAAGAAACAGCACTACAAATCACAGCAGGCAGTGGGGTATAATCTGACACGTTTCGCACTGTAATGTCAGCGCTTAGTCATAGCTGACATTACAGTGTGTGGAAGAATGGGCTAAAAATCACACCTGAGCAATGCATGCAACTAGTTTCTCCATACAGGAGGCGAAAACACAGAAATGTCTTTTTATAAAACATTAAAAAAAAAAAAAATTCTGCTACACGTCTTTGGTAAAAACTAAACTAATTTTTTTGGGGACACTATACTATTAAGGACACTAGTATAGCTGTAGTTTTGATCGTGATCAAGATACTGGTCTGTACAGGCACTATACTACTAATGGTCGGTGATCAGCCAATTATAGTGTGAATGTGAAAGTGTGGCGGAAAATCTAGCACTAACGGACACTGGCTGGGAGGGATGCTAACTGACGCTGATAACACTAATTCAGTGATAAAACTGTACTAATGGCGCTGGCGGGGAAGGAGTTAACATCAAGGGGTTAATTGTGTACCTAACAAGTGCAACGTGGGCTGCTTTTACTAACAGACCTGTCTGCTATTTCTCCCTGAACAGAGTTGACTTCAGGGAAAAGAAACCAACAGATCACTGTATGTGCACAGAGTTCTGTATGTTTGTCAACACAGAACTCTGAGCTGTGATTGGCCACAGCCGATCAGCAGGTGTCAGCCAAAATCATTGGCTGAAATCTGCTGACAAACTTGTGCTGTGTCCAATCACAACACGGGTCAGCAGGGGGAGAGAGCAAGCACTGTGACGTACGTCACAGTGTCGCATGCTCACAGTATATCTACTGTAAGCGGGTGGCAAGCAGTTAATATATGATGGCTTATAAAACGGCTATTTTTTGTTAATACACTTGTGTGGTGATGTCACATAAGAACTGTTTGTTCTTGGTGTAATGCTACTTTTACACAGGCAAATACAATGACACACTTACGGCAGCCCATGATTAAGCTCCCCGATGGGCAGAATGAAACACATTGGTGGCATAGTCTGCTTGGAGTCCAGGCTGTGGTTGCCACACACTACCAACTGATGGGATTGGTCTGATGTGTGACTACGGGGAGACACAGCTACAGTATCTGTGACTGTTGGCACACTGAGAGATTACCTGGTGTTAGGGACAGGTGATCCTGGCTGTACATAATTTGTCTGCGTCCAGACCCCAGGTAATCGATGGCTATACAGTCAAAGATGGCAGCAGAAAGTATGGGCTGAGTAGCCACAAATCTTTGCAAATCTTTCCTGTCATTCCAGCCGCAGGAATCTGGATATTTTTGTCATTGGAATTCGCAGGGTGTGCTAATCACCAGTGTGTATGTAGCATAACGGGTAAAGGAGAAGCCCAGTCTGGGCTAATTTGGCTGGGCTTCTCCTAAGGGTCACAGGAGTTTAATTTGTTTTGCACTCCTGTGACCTGTTTTCAGCAAAGAGCGGTCTGAAGTCTGAATCCACCAGGTGCCTGAACTGATGGCAGACTCAGCTTCTGTTCACACCGGTGTGACTTGACAGTTAAAAAGCACATGACAAGTCGCACTCCATTGCCAGCAATGGAACAGTTCATGTCACAGCGACTATGAAAAAGGTTTCTGCACTACCTTTTATCGATTTCATTGTGACCCGCATAGACTTCAGTTACATGAAGTCGCAACCCGCAATGAAATCAGCAGTGCAAATCACACTGGTGTGCGGCTTTGAAATTGCGCTGAACTAGCACAAATTACAAAACTTCACCAGTGTGAATGGGGCATAGAATAAATAGAAGACAAGGTACTGGCTATCAGCATACATTTGCTCCTTGTCCAGTCTAACTACGTTCATAATTTCATTGTCTTGCATCAATGTTCTGAATATCGGAAACCGCTGGTAGCATTTCGTACCTAAGGTTAACATTTCTTTTGTCCTGTTACACGATTACTCTGGAAAATGCATTTTCTTAAATAAAAAAACACACCACACGACAAGACCGAATTATAGCTGTAAAGAAAAAAAAAAGGATTTCAAGATTACAGATTCTTGTAATGGGGTAATTGAATGGAATACCTGTGAGTGGTTTATGGGGACTGTGCAATTGTTACAGGGGTACTGGGTGTCTGGGAGGATGGGGTGTAGGATGTAGTATAATAGCAATCTGAAGGACGACAGTATGGGATGGGGTGCATACTGGTGGAGGAATGGTTTGCAGTGTAGGTGGCAGATGAGATGTGGTGGCTGGGGTGGATATGATCATCTGCGTAGCAGGAAGATTTTCCCGATAAGCGGACCTACAGGCCGCCAGATAACCGTAAATGTCATCTGTGGCCTGCATAGAGCGTTGAAAGGGGAGATCTTCAAGCATAGGCAGTATACTGTGGCAGAAAGCTACATGCCGATTGGCATGATTCAGAAAAGCGTCCTCAGGTGAATGCACCTTCTGTTGACGTGTACGAATTGAAGATGTAGCCTGCAGCCTTCGTATCTGCCGAGTCTGCCAGATTGGTGTCTCTTCTTCTGCCGCAGTACCCTGAAGAGAGCAAGAAAAATTGTAAATATATGGCTAGATTAAAGAGATAAAAACATAATAAACACATGTGCATACATGTATTGACAAAGAGCAAAACATAAAACAAGGTATATATACCTGCATACTTAATGGAGATAATCGTGCTACCATCTCCTCAGACGCTGTAGCAGAATGTGATGGTCCCTCATCACTATCCTCTCCCTCCTCTTTAGCCAAATTACTGGTTTCACTAAAAATAAAAAATAAAAATAAGCAAAGTAAAAAGCAATAACCAAATGCCTTTGCAATTTCAGCAGAATCATAAAAATGCACTGCAGATTTATACTTACACCCTGGACTCCATTGGCCTTCTGAGAAATGCAAGCTCTGTGGCATATGGATGAGGCCTGCGATGAGGTCCCCCTGAAGGGACACCATTTCTGGCCAGCTACTCATCAACACTGTATATCTCGACGTAGACGGTCACGGAGTGATTTCCAACGTGTGCGGAACATTTCGCCTACAATTTATCCAGATATTCAGGACATAATTCACAAAATACCCTGGGGTTGATTTACTAAAACAGGAGTGCAAAATTTGGCGCAGCTCTGCATAAAAAAACAATCTTTCATTTTTTTTTTTTTATCAAAGTTTAAATGAACAAGCTGAAGTTGGAAGCTAATCAGCCACCATGCAGAGCTGCACCGGTTTTTGCACTCTCCAGTTTTAGTAAATCAACCCAATGGGTTTGTAAATTGCTCGGTACATAACAATATGCAGGCAAAGAGCACTTACCTCTCAGCTTCTTGTCTTGTGGACTCAGTCGGTCCCAGTTGGGGGGGGTGAGGGTCTTGTAGACCTCATCCCAGGCCCTCAGCTTGTACACACGATCAGCATATTGCGGATGCTCAAGGTCCCATAGCTCTGCATGTTGCTCCACTGCTGCAATGAGAGCACTCTGGTTTATATCTTTGGTGCGTTAGCAATTTTCAGGTCTCAAAACATGAATACTTAGGCCCCGTACACACGGCAGAGAACCTCGACGGGCGTAACACATCGTTCCGCCCGTCGAGGTTCTCGGCCGGCCATCAGATTCGGCGACCAGCCCGTCGGGAAAGGCAACCAGCCATTCATCCCGACGGGCCGTCGAGCAAATAGAGAACCTGCTCTCTATTTGCTCGACAGGTTTCCTGACGGGCGGGGCTCGCCGAATCCGTACACACGGCCGAGGTTCTCGGCAGAATCAGGATGCCAGCGAGGTTCTCGCTGGTTTCTGCCGAGAACCTCGGCCGTGTGTACGGGGCTTCACATTTTTTTTCTTTGCAGGGCAGTGTTTAAGTTTACCTGTGTGTATAAAAATATACTCTTAAAATACTGCACTCAGTAAAAATGGTCTTCTCATATTTTTACTTTTTTTTATTTTTTTTTTTAAGTAGCTGTGTGCATGAGCCATAGAAACAATGTAACCTGTTCAGATCTGAGAATAAAAAAACTGAACACCTAAAATAATTTTTTTTTTTTTTCCCTGTGTGCTATAGCTCTAATGCAAGAGCACAAAAACAATGTGTCCATATATACAGAAAGACAGTAAAGGCACAATAGAAGGAGGCAGTGATTAGAAACCGGTGTTTACCCCACCGCATGTAAAATGCATTGCAGTTGCGATCTATAGCAAATGACAACGTTAACAACACCTAAACGCAGGTCGTAAAGCAGTGTGTTTGTCTGCACTGGATCACATTGCACAAAAGTACCATAAAATCTGGTTGCATTGCGTTTCCAAAAACGTGCACTACTTTTGGTGCGATGTAGTGCGATTTGAGCCCATTGAAAATGAATGGGCTCAAATTGCACTGTACGGAATTGCATGTGAATGAAACAGGAATGTGCAGCGCATCCAGGTGTAATTCATAATGTGCACCGTACACACAGCATTATAAAAATATTAGCGACTGTTAGTAAAAAGCTGAATAGTAACATGTACAGAGGATTACAGCACACAGATCCAGACAAGAGCTATTCTACATCCAGAAAAAAAAATGAATTCTGCTCATTACACTAAGCGATGAGATGTATTACTGGGCAGGAACCACATTTTATAGAAATAAAAAAGAGAACTACACAGTCATACTGCTGATACAAACTCACTGAAATGCTTTATTAAGCACTGGAGCACTGTATTGTGGAGGGTGCGGGAGGGGCTGGCTCAGGCTCCCAGCAGATTACTGAAAGCCTGAGCCAGCGGTTGGTCCAGGGTTCTGTGAAGATCCCAATCATATGGTCAGGATCTGTGGACGTCAGCTAACAGCGGGCTCGGCTGAAAACAGATCACAGGAGTGCAGAATGAATTGCACTCCTGTGATCTCCAGTATAGCCAAAAAAGCTTTGGTTATACTTCTTTAATATGCTGTTCATGCACCTTGTGTTGCATTACATTGCATTTCTTTGCATGTGGGTATGTTTTTATGTCACTGGTTGTAAAGTAACAGGTCCCTAAAAGGTTCAAAACACTAGAAGCCTGTAGACACACGATAAGAAAATCGGCAGTAAATATTCATACGCCAAACGATCAGCCGATTATCTGATTGCTAGTACAGTGCATTCAACAGCCGATTCCGACTTTTTGGATGACAAAACCTGAAAGTGCATGCTATAAAAAATTTTTTTTACGATTTTCATTTATTTGGTACAGTTTTCCTCCAAAAAATAAATAAAAAAACATAGCAGCAAGACTATGCATGCTTGGAACAAATCAAAATACATTACAAAACAATACAAACACATTACATCACTTCCGAAGTTGTATTCTGACAAATTGTCAGTTTATAAACACACTTGAAATACAGTAAAAAAAAAAAAAAAAAGTTCTGAAATGTGCATTACACTATTCCCTCACCGCAGCTCACTGGAAATACATACCAACAACTGCCTGAATGGTAAAACTGATATTTAGCATGCAAGCAGCATGAATAAGCCCTATAATGCAATGCACATGTACACAATATTGTGGTGTTAATGGGTCACATAAAAAAAAAAAAAAAACATTGTTTCCTCTGGGCCCTTGCAGTGACCTGCATTGATCCAGTACAGTTGTGTTGCTTTTCCAAGTGCATTGTGTTAATAGGCAACTTCACATTTTCAAGAAAATTTTAAATGAGAACGAACTCCAAATATTCTGGCCACCCCCGCTCAATGCTCAGAGGGACCACATGACTGCGCTGACCAAAGAGAAGCACTCCTTTTTCCCTGGGACACCTTAGCAGAAGTATCCTCATATGCACTTAACATTGGTGAGCATGGTCATGTGGCTGCCACTGCAAGTATTATGATGGATACTCACTCTGGGGCTGTGTACTGTGTACTGCAGTGTACAGACTGTTAGGCCTCTTTCACACGGGCGGCTGTTCTGCCGCTGTTAAAAGCATGTTTTGTTATTTTGAAATTCCAAGACTCCAGGTACAGCAATCACTTGCATTTGCAAATTGCGATTAGCTGCGGCTGCGTTTAGCTATGGTGGAATATTCTTGCCATTTCTGGTGTGCTTCCTGACGTTTTTCTTTCCTCGTTGCCGCTGCTATCTGCAGGAGAAATACTACATTGGGATTACCTGCTGTTATGTGCAGATAGCTGTGCTAAAATCGGTCCTGGACGCAGTCAGATTTATTTTTTCTTACCGCACAAAACTCCATGTAACAAAACCGTTGCTAAACGCAGTGCGTGAATGGGGCCATGGGAAAGCATTGTGTGAGTTTAGGTGCGGTAGATAACTTCATCTATCTGCAGCTAAAAGCTGAATTCTATCTGCCCGTGTGAAAGGGGCCTTACACTGGGGTGGCCAGGATATTTGGTGTTAGGTCACCTATTCATTTTTCCTGAAAAAAAAAAAACTTACCCCTTGAGTTTACAACTACTTTAATCACTCCAGCGATGTATCGGTATGTCACTGGATTGGAAGGGTGATATGTCGGTCATCGCTGTAGAAAAGAATAAGATATCATTTTTTAGGACTGGCAATTCCCTTTAATGTAAAAGGTTAAGAAGCCGCTGGATTACTTTAACAGGCGGCGGAAGGGGCTCCCACTACCTTCTCCCATGCAATTGGGGAGCCCAGTAAGGATGCAACCAGCAACATCTGGTTCCTGGGATACAGTGAGAGAAACTGGTGTTCCTCCCACCGCGTGACATCAGAAACCGGAAGTGATGCTGTTACCTGCTTGAACAAGCATCTGTTCAAACCGTTCTTGGATTGATCACATGCTTTGAAAGGCAGAGAAAATACCTCAGGCCTAATAGACCCCAGATCTGTCCATAAAGAGGACCTGTCATCATGGGCGTCCGCTCCATAGGGCAAGGGGGGTCGTTTGTCCCCCCCTGGAATTTCCAGGGAGAACCAGGAGCAGGGCCGAACTGGCCCTGGGGCTGATTTATGCGTGGACTGCAGCGCTCCCCTTCCCTCTAGTTGTCCCTTATTTAGAGTGCCTGTCCCTCTTCTGGAATCAAATTCATTTGTCCCTCATTCCAAAAGATTCCTCTTTTAGACCTGAAATAAATATACTGTCAATATAGTGTAGTGTTTCAGTCAAGGGAAAGAGGTGCTGTGTAATGTAAAGGGGTCCAGTGATGCAGAGTGCTGTGTAATGTAAAGGGGGCCAGTGATGCAGGGTGCTGTGTAATGTAAAGGGGGCCAGTGATGCAGGGTGCTGTGTAATGTAAAGGGGGCCAGTGATGCAGGGTGCTGCGTAATGTAAAGGGGGCCAGTGATGCAGGGTGCTGCGTAATGTAAAGGGGGCCAGAGGTGCAGGGTGCTGTGTAATGTAAAGGGGTCCAGAGCTGCAGGGTGCTGTGTAATGTAAAAGGGTCCAGAGCTGCAGGGTGCTGTGTAATGTAAAGGGGTCCAGAGGTGCAGTTGTGAGAGGGGGTACACAGTAGTGACAAAGAGATATTGAAAGATGCAGGGGGCACAATGGGGTATTTTTACATTTTAACATGGGGGGGGGGGGTTTTAAACCCTGCTAGCGGTCGAAGAAAGGGTAAAATGTGACTGTGTATTGCCGCTGCCGAAGCACCCCCCTCTGAAAAAATGTCAGCGGCTGCCCATGCCTGTCATGGCCCATGGCATCACAGGGGATGTTGAGAGATTAATTAATTTTTTAAAGATAGCAAAATAGATTTTTTTTAAAGGGCCCCCATCCAAATATGTGCGTAGATCCCGCACACATAAGTAAACAGAGATGGCACCATACGTGTCAGTGTAAGGCTCCTTTCACACTGAGGTGCGTTTTAGAGCTCATAATAGAACATAAATAACGCCTGAAATACTCCTGCCCCAGCATTCTCAATGTATACAGTGCGAAAAATAAGTATTTGAACACCCTGCTATTTTGCAAGTTCTCCCACTTGGAAATCATGGAGGGGTCTGAAATTGTCATCGTAGGTGCATGTCCACTGTGAGAGACATAATCAAAAAAAAAAAAATCCAGAAATCACAATTTATGAATTTTTAACTATTTATTTGTATGATACAGCTGCAAAGAAGTATTTGAACACCTGTCTATCAGCTAGAATTCTGACCCTCAAAGACCTGTTAGGGTCCTTTCACACTAGCGGACCGTTCGTCCGTTCATTACAAGTCCGTTTACAGACTTGTAATGAACCCCTATGGGAGCGGATCCGTTAGCGGATGATGCATCCGCTAACGTCCGCCAGATCCGCATCCGTTTTTGCGGACGGAAGAATGTTCTATTTTTCTTCCGTCCGGCCAAACGGATCGGATGCAAACGGACAGACGGTCCGTTTCCATCCGACTCCCCATAGGGGAGAGTGGAGGAGAGACGGGGCGGTCCCTGCACAGTGTGCGGGGACCGCCCTGTCCACCGACAGCTGAGCGGAGACCCCCCGCTGAGCTAACGGACACACGGAGCGGACCGAAAAACGGACCGCTCCGTGTGTAAGGAGCCTTAGTCTGCCTTTAAAATGTCCAACTCCACTCCATTTATTATCCTAAATTAGATGCACCTGTTTGAGGTCATTAGCTGCATAAAGACACCTGTCCACCCCATACAATCAGTAAGAATCCAACTACTAACATGGCCAAGACCAAAGAGCTGTCCAAAGACACTAGAGACAAAATTGTACACCTCCACAAGGCTGGAAAGGGCTACGGGGAAATTGCCAAGCAGCTTGGTGAAAAAAGGTCCACTGTTGGAGCAATCATTAGAAAATGGAAGAAGCTAAACATGACTGTCAATCTCCCTCGGACTGGGGCTCCATGCAAAATCTCACCTCGTGGGGTCTCAATGATCCTAAGAAAGGTGAGAAATCAGCCCAGGACTACACGGGAGGAGCTGGTCAATGACCTGAAAAGAGCTGGGACCACCGTTTCCAAGGTTACTGTTGGTAATACACTAAGACGTCATGGTTTGAAATCATGCATGGCACGGAAGGTTCCCCTGCTTAAACCAGCACATGTCAAGGCCCGTCTTAAGTTTGCCAATGACCATTTGGATGATCCAGAGGAGTCATGGGAGAAAGTCATGTGGTCAGATGAGACCAAAATATAACTTTTTGGTCATAATTCCACTAACCGTGTTTGGAGGAAGAAGAATGATGAGTACCATCCCAAGAACACCATCCCTACTGTGAAGCATGGGGGTGGTAGCATCATGCTTTGGGGGTGTTTTTCTGCACACGGGACAGGGCGACTGCACTGTATTAAGGAGAGGATGACCGGGGCCATGTATTGCGAGATTTTGGGCAACAACCTCCTTCCCTCAGTTAGAGCTTTGAAGATGGGTCGAGGCTGGGTCTTCCAACATGACAATGACCCGAAGCACACAGCCAGGATAACCAAGGAGTGGCTCTGTAAGAAGCATATCAAGGTTCTGCCGTGGCCTAGCCAGTCTCCAGACCTAAACCCAATAGAGAATCTTTGGAGGGAGCTCAAACTCCGTGTTTCTCAGCGACAGCCCAGAAACCTGACTGATCTAGAGAAGATCTGTGTGGAGAAGTGGGCCAAAATCCCTCCTCCAGTGTGTGCAAACCTGGTGAACAACTACAAGAGACGTTTGACCTCTGTAATTGCAAACAAAGGCTACTGTACCAAATATTAACATTGATTTTCTCAGGTGTTCAAATACTTCTTTGCAGCTGTATCATACAAATAAATAGTTAAAAAAATAATACATTCTGATTTCTGGAATATTTTTTTTTGATTATGTCTCTCACAGTGGACATGCACCTACGATGACAATTTCAGACCCCTCCATGATTTCCAAGTGGGAGAACTTGCAAAATAGCAGGGTGTTCAAATACTTATTTTCCGCACTGTATATATATATATATATATATATATATATATATATATATATATATATATTTTTTTTTTTTTTGCATTAACATTTATTAAAGTGTATTGTTTTCCCCCATTACATGTAGGAGAGGAATGTCGGTATTGGCCAGGACTTGAAGTGGTGAAAAGCGCAGACAGGGGGTGGTGGGGCGAGTTGTGTGTATTTCTTACTTACCATGTAATGTTTGTTTGTGATAAAAAGCTGCACCGTGTGCGGACAAACTCTCGTCACAGATTATGAAGGAATCCTGGGAGGAGAGCCGGGAATCCTGGGAAATGTAGTGCTCACTCATTTCCTACATAGAATACACCTACATGATGATACACACAGACTTACACACCGTACCGTATGTCAGCTCCTAGTACAGTAATTTCCTATTTCCATGCCATACATAGACTTCAGAGTAATTCCAGCTCTGTCCCCAGTACTATAATGGAAGACTATTCTCTGTATATGTCTGCTCCTAGGTAGAATATTGCAGCCATTTTGTTGAAGCCCACTGTGGTATTTCTATACGGGGTCTCCATAAACATGGCTGCGGTCGTATCCAGGGACAGAACGCCCCATAGACTCTATATGGAGGTTGTCCCCTCCTCACCATACATAGGGAGTTACTTTCCATGTATGATGACCACCTCAGCCCGGCCCCGCCTCCTTCCTGACGTATGGTATTATTCCCGGGGCTGTCATGGCGGCTCAGAAGATCAATGAAGGGCTGGAGCACCTGGCCAAGGCAGAGAAATAGTAAGAGAGAGAGAATGGATGATTGAGACCATAGGAGCTATTCCTACATGGGATTAACGCTGGAATATGTCCATCCCCCACTCCCATAGACGTATATATAGCGCTGTCATAGAGATCTATAGTGCTGTCATGTCTGTCTCACACTCCCATAGACGTATATAGCGTTGTCATGTCTATCCCCCACTTCCATAGAGATCTGTAGTGCTGTCATGTCTATCCCCCACTCCCATAGACGTATATAGTGCTGTCATGTCCATCCCCCACATCTACAGAGATCTGTAGTGCTGTCATGTCTATCCCCCACATCTACAGAGATATGTAGTGCTGTCATGGCTATCCCCCACTTCCACAGAGATCTGTAGTGCTGTCATGTTTATCCCCCACTTCCACAGAGATCTGTAGTGCTGTCATGTCTATCCCTCACTTCCACAGAGATCTGTAGTGCTGTCATGTCCATCCCCCACATCTACAGAGATCTGTAGTGCTGTCATGTCTATCCCCCACATCTACAGAGATATGTAGTGCTGTCATGTTTATCCCCCGCTTCCACATAGATCTGTAGTGCTGTCATGTTTATCCCCCGCTTCCACATAGATCTGTAGTGCTGTCATGTCTATCCCCCACTTTCACATAGATCTGTAGTGCTGTCACGTCTATCCCCTACTTCCACATAGATCTGTAGTGCTGTCACGTCTATCCCCCACTTCCACATAGATCTGTAGTGCTGTCACGTCTATCCCCCACTTCCACATAGATCTGTAGTGCTGTCATGTCTATCCCCCACTTCCACAGAGATCTGTAGTGCTGTCATGTCTATTCCCCACTTCCACAGAGATCTGTAGTGCTGTCATGTCTATCCCCCACTTCCACAGAGATCTGTAGTGCTGTCATGTCTATCCCCCACTTCCACAGAGCTCTGTAGTGCTGTCATATTTATCCCTACTTCCACAGAGCTCTATAGTGCTCTCATGTCTGTCCCCCACTTCCACAGAGCTCTTTAGTGCTGTCATGTTTATCCCACACTTCCACAGAGCTCTATAGTGCTTTCATGTCTACCCCCCACTCACACAGAGATCTGTAGCGCTGTCATGTTTATCCCACACTTCCACATAGATCTATAGTGCTGTCATGTCTATCCCTACTTCCACAGAGATCTATAGTGCTGTCATGTCTATCCCTACTTCCACAGAGATCTATAGTGCATTCATGTCTATCCCCCACTTCCACAGAGCTCTATAGTGCTGTCATGTCTATCCCCCACATCCACATAGATCTGTAGTGCTGTCATGTCTATCCCCCACTTCCACAGAGATCTGCTGTTGCTGTCCTGTTTATCCCACACTTCCACAGAGATCTATAGTGCTGTCATGTCACATAGATCTGTAGTGCTGTCATGTCTATCCCCCACTTCCACAGAGATCTGCTGTTGCTGTCCTGTTTATCCCACACTTCCACAGAGATCTATAGTGCTGTCATGTCACAGAGATCTGTAGTGCTGTCATGTCTATCCCACACTTCCAAATAGATCTTTATTACACACTTTATTAAAGTAATGATAGAAATCTGGACAATATATTTTTGTCACTGTCCTAGTGATTACTCCTCCTCCCCCCCCCCCCCCCCCCATTTCTTGTATTGGTGTCACAGAAACGGATATCTTCCCAGCAGGGGGTCACAGACCGAAAACAAAGACATGAATTTGAACTCTTCCCCAAATAAGAGATAAAATATCAGACATTATGGACGTATCTATAAAGCAGGGAATGTGTTCTCATATACAGTGAAGTCCGGGTGATATCATTCCAGATCTGTGTTTTTCTCGCTGTCTCTTTGTGTTCCTCTTCTGACACATGCCTGTTCTATTATATGTTACAGTTCAGTGACAATGTATCATTCTGATTTTTATTACCAGCTTAAAAACCGGTTTTCTAAAATGGAAGCCAGACTATGACAGCGCAGCCTCTGAATATGCCAAGGCGGGTATGTATTGAATAAACCCTCTACAAACGCACACATCATGGGATGCATCGTAACCTTATTGGAAATCTTTCTTTTTATTTATTTCAAAAGTGGAAATAAATCTTTCTATTCTTTACAGCCAAGGAAGCTGCGATCTTAGCTTCTGTTTGATCGGCAGTTGGCATGGTGCTGCATGTGTGATCAGTTATGACACCAATTGATTGATGACTTGACAGTTCATTTCAGAGCACAAGCAACTGTGAGAAATGAATATTCAAGACAGGCCTTCCATTGTGGGAAACCATTAAATCGATGGGTTTAGTTCAGCTTTAGGACAATTCAAGTTCATTCACTTGTCAGAACTAAAGCAGGATAGTTCAATATTCTCAATCATCTGAAAATCATTTAATCCTCCCGTTCACCCTAAACAGTGTGGATGGAGAAATCGCCACTGATGGCTTTTGCATCTGGGCCGCCATGACACCTACAACTCCATGAATACCCCAACAGTGACTTCCTCTGGTAAGACGCAGTCACTATTTGGCCGATCAGCTCAGTCATTTTTTTTTTTCCCAAGATCAATTTGGTTGAAGACATTTTTTGACATCTAAATAGAGGAGGCTGGTGGCAAACTGTACAATACATGTGTATTGTTTACAATTGGGCTCCGTTCATATGTCCACATTCCGAATTGCGGGTGGAATTGATGCAAATCGCAATAGCGGCAAATCACCGGATGCCCCTGCGTTCCCGGTGCATTCCCAAACGTGCGATTTTTCTGCGATTCGTCGGGCGACAATCGCGGTTAAAACACGCAAAATAAATAGCTAGCTACTTTTGGGCGACGAGCGTCCCCCGATTCTATTTGTGCAGTTTTTACCGCGATTTTGGCCCAGTATGCGGAGATGAGAACAGAGCATAATGAGGATGACAGTTGCAGAAGTAAAGATCACCAGCAGTTTTATAGAAGCATTGAAAAGATCAAGAACATGCATTAAAGTGGAAGTAAACCCACCTATCATTTTCAGCCAAGGAAGCTGCCATCTTGGCCTATGTTTAATCTTCAACTGCCATGGTGCTGCACATGTGATCAGTTATGACACCAGCCATTGGATGGTTTGACAGTTTGGTTGAGAGCACAACCAATGTGACAGTTGGCAATCCCGGCATGCCGGAAATGTAACTGCTTTTTGAAACTGTTAAATCGATGGCTTTACTTCCGCTTTAAAGCAGAACTAAACCCATTGATTTAACGGTTTAAAAAAAAACAGTTACATACCCCTCATGCCAAGAATGTAAACATCACATTTGCTTGTGCTCTCAACCAAACTGTCAATCCATCAAGTGGCTGATGTCATAACTGATCACATGTGCAGCACCATGGCAGTTGCAAATTAAACAGAGGCCAGGATGGGAAGATTCCTTGGCTGAAAAGAATAGAAGGGTTTAGTTCTGCTTTGAAGGAATCTGCCATCTTGGCTTCTGTTTATTCTACAACTGCCATGATGCTGCACATATGATCAGTTATGACACCAGCCATTGGATAGTTTGACAGTTTGGTTGAGAGCACAGCCAATGTGACAGTTATGTTCCTGGCACGTTCTGTAAATGTATCTGTTTTTTTTAAACGGTTAAATGGATAGGTTTGCTTCCGTTTTAAGCTCATTCTTCTTTATATGGGGTCTGTAAAGCTGGCCATACACTATATGTACATTCTAATTGTCTCTTACACTACAGTTATGTAGTGCTTGGATACAAATTGAATGGATTGTTTAGGTTTGTCCTTGTGTTGCATAGCTTTGGTAAATCTAAAGCAGAATGTGCAATGTGATTGTATTCTGTATGGTCTATGTGACCACAGTAGCTCAGTGGGAACAATATGTGTGACATCACCTGTGAGTGTCTGTGATAAGGGTATGTGCCGGGTGTGGATGACATTGAGGGTAAGGGATGGGATCATTGGGGGATATCATGCTGGTGGCTAAAGTGATGGTTGAAAGTGTAAAGAGGTGGAAGAGTGATAGGGGGGGGGGCAAGTATGAGGAGATAAGGTTGTAAGGGAAAAAAAAAAGCAGGGAGAGCTATCAATCAAATGAGGGCTCAGGGTCATAGACCTGAAAAAACAAGTGGGCACTTTATTGGATTCACCTCCCTGACACACTTAGGCCCTCTGATGAGGACGTTCACCGAATCCTGTCAGATTCCTGCTGATCCTACAGCACCACCAGACTCGACGGACTTCAGTTAAAAGATGGAAGGGGCCGACATCCGAGCCATCTATGGAGGCCTTTACTTCTTGTATACCAAATTGATTGGAAGGCAATGAGGTTAATTTACTAAAGGCACATATGCTATGCACTGTTATGCCGCGTACACACGATCGGACATTCCGACAACAAACATTCGATGTGAGCTTGTTGTCGGAAAATCCAATTGTGCGTATGCTTCATCGGACATTTGCTGTCGGACATTCCGACAACAAATGTTTGAGAGCTGGTTCTCAAATTTTCCGACAACACAAGTTCTTGTCGGAAAGTCCGACCGTGTGTACACAATTCAACGCACAGTCGCATAGAACCACATGGTGCTGATTTTGTACACCCCCATAGCGCACTGCATTATGCAATGTGTGGGGGTGCCATTAAGAAATAATGGCACCCTTGCGTGTCTGCAGAAGACCAGCATGTTTTGCCTGTGAGTCGGAAACGTGTGCGATTATGCATAAGTTTATGACATGTACATCTGTGAACCTAGCCAGTAGAGCTGCACAATTAATCACTAAGAATAGAGATCATGATCCCCCCCCCCCCCCACTTGCGATCTTAAAGGGTCACTAAAGGAACATTTTATTTTTTGCTGAAATGACTGTTTACAGGGTATAGAGACATAAAAGTTAACTGATTCCTTTTCAAAATGATTAAACATAGATAAAAATCAATCATATAATGTGCCTGCAGGTTAGTTTCACTTTTTAACTGACTTCATGTTTCTGTGAAGTAGAAATAGACACACAGAACAAAAACAAACAAATCCAGGGCAGTGTTTTGTTTTTAAAATTAATCTAATTGGTTCTGGGAAGTTTTAGTCACACAGTAATGACAGCTTAAACCATCGTGAGAAAGCTCCCAGTATGGTGGTTATAAGGAAACAGACAAGCAGGAAGTGTGGAGAACAGAGCAGGATTACAGCAACTTCAAAGCAAAAACGAACAATAAGGACATGAAACCAGTACTGCAGTAAAGTAAAGGAAGCTATTTAGCTAAAAAAAAAAAAATTCCTTTAGTGATCCTCTAACCACTTAAGACCCGGACCAAAATGCAGGTAAAGGACCTTGCCCCTTTTTGCGATTCGGCACTGCGTCGCTTTAACTGACAATTGCGCGGTCGTGCGACGTGGCTCCCAAACAAAATTGGCGTCCTTTTTTCCCCACAAATAGAGCTTTCTTTTGGTGGTATTTGATCACCTCTGCGGTTTTTATTTTTTGCGCTATAAACAAAAATAGAGCGACAATTTTAAAAAAAATTCAATATTTTTTACTTTTTGCTATAATAAATATCCCCAAAAATATATAAAAAAAACTTTTTTTTCCCTCAGTTTAGGCCGATACGTATTCTTCTACATATTTTTGGTAAAAAAAATCGCAATAAGCGTTTATCGGTTAGTTTTCGCAAAATTTATAGCGTTTACAAAATAAGGGATAGTTTTATTGCATTTTTATGAATTATTTTTTTTTACTACTAATAGCGGCGATCAGCGATTTTTTTTTTCGTGACTGCGAAAATATGGCGGACACTTCGGACAATTTTGACACATTTTTGGGACAATTGTCATTTTCACAGCAAAAAATGCATTTAAATTTGCATTGTTTACTGTGGAAATGACAGTTGCAGTTTGGGAGTTAACCACAGGTGGCGCTGTAGGGGATGTGTGCCTATGTGTTGTGTTTACAACTGTAGGGGGGTGTGGCTGTAGGTGTGACGTCATCGATCGCGTCCCCCTATTACAGGGATGACGCGATCGATGCTACGGCCACAGAGAAGCACGGGGAACCCGTGTGTACACACGGCTCTCCCCGTTCTTCCGCTCCAGGGAGGGATCGCTGCACTGCAGCGGCGATCGGGACCGCGAATCCCGCGGTCCCGGAGCTACGGACCGGGTCGCGGGCGTGCGCCCGCGACCCACGGCTGGGTACTAAAATCAACGTATATATACGTTGATGTGCCCAGCCGTGCCATTCTGCCGACGTAAATGTACAGTAGGCGGTCCTTAAGTGGTTAACTAAATACTTTCCTGATTCTTTCTATGCAGAGAATTTTCTGCTCAAGCCGACAGCCGTAAAAAAACCCCCCAAAAAAACAGGCAGTCTGCCAAGTATCACAACATTCCTCAGCCATGGAGCCAACTATAAACATTTTAACGTTTTGTTCTTTCGATCAAAGGAATTAACTTCAGTCTGTAAATGAGGGAAGATGCGTAACATCATCTTTCCCATTAAAAATTGCGCTAACTTTACGGTTTAGTTTTTTTTAAATTCATTGTGGTGTATTTTTTCCCACAAAAAAAATCCTTTGAAAGATCGCTGCGCAAATACAGTGTGACATAAAATATTGCAACGACCGCCATTTTATTCTCTAGGGTCTCTCCTAATATATATATATATATATATATATAGTGTTTGTGGGTTGTGAACCGCATATACACATTTTTTTTTTAAGAACCTGCACTGCATAATAGCTCATTATGAAATACTTACCTCTGAACGAGGAAAGTAGAACTTACCTGGTCCACGCCGAGCGAGATGTCACCTTGACTCGGCGTGTCTTCTGGGTATCGTCGCTCTAGCGCTGTGATTGGAGCGATGTGGCTGGAGCGGCGATGACGTCGCTCCCGCGCGTGCGCACGGGAGATTTCAAATCGCCAGGGTCCAGCGGATGCCGGTCCTTTCGCCGTGGATTCCCCCCTGCGCATGCGCCACTGCAATCAGCGGCGCATTGCGAGGGTAATATCTCCTAAACCGTACAGGTTTAGGAGATATTCTTTATACCTGCAGGTAAGCCTTATTATAGGCTTACCTGTAGGTAAAAGTGAAAAAGTGGGGTTTACAACCACTTTAACCACTTAAACACTTTTTGGTAAATCCAGTATTTTTTGATAGAAAGTTACTTGGAAACCCACAAACATTGTGTATATATATATATATATATATATATATATATATATTTTAGGAGAGACCCTAGAGAATAAAATGGCGGTCGTTGCAATATTTTATGTCACACTGTATTTGCGCAGCGATCTTTCAAAGGATTTTTTTTGTGGGAAAAAATACACCACAATGAATTTAAAAAAACTAAATCGTAAAGTTAGCGCAATTTTTAATGGGAAAGATGATGTTACGCCGCGAGACTTGTGATCTTTATTCTAAGCAAAAAGCCTAATTTTGTCCAGAATCGTGCCGCTCTACTAGCCAGTCTTGTAGAGGTAATAAAATGCATACAGTATTCGTATTGTTCTAGATGGCATGAAATATTTACGTTGTTTTATTTTACAGCTGTTGCTTTTAAGAATGCTAAGCAGTATGATCAAGCTAAAGATGCATATTTGAGGGAAGCCGAAGCTTTTGAAAATAACAAAGCGTATCCTTCATGTCTGAACTGTCATTAGCCGTCTAAAATAGTTGTCATGTTTGTTCTTAACCTCTGTTATCTTAAAGCGGAGGTTCACCCTAAATATAATATCTCCCATGCGATCCAGCATACTGGCGTCAGCGCCAGTATGCTGTTTTTTTTTTTTTTTAATAGCACACTTACTGTATTATTGTAGAATTCCTTTTCTGTCCCCCGCGGTGGACGGCTGTAGTATAGCGCGTCACATCTTCCTAAAATACCCGATATGGACTCGGGTAATCTCGGCGAAAATGCGGCGCCTGCGCACAGACCTAGGAGCTGACTGCGCAGGCGCCGTATTTCTCCGAGTCCTATTTCGGAGGGCGTGACGCGCCATAGCCGTAGGACTCGGAGAAATACGGCGCCTGCGCAGTCAGCTCCTAGGTCTGTGCGCAGGCGCCGCATTTTCGCCGAGATTACCCGAGTCCATATCGGGTATTTTAGGAAGATGTGACGCGCTATACTGGCGCCGTCCACCACGGGGGACAGAAAAGGAATTCTACAATAATACAGTAAGTGTGCTATTAAAAAAAAAAAAAAAACAGCATACTGGCGCTGACGCCAGTATGCTGGATCGCATGGGAGATCTTATGTTCAGGGTGAAATACCGCTTTAAGTTCTATTACTGATTATGCTACAAATGTAGAATTGGTCATCAGAAGATACAACAAGCCACACCTCAGTGACAAGTACTCTTATGCCCTGTACACACGATCGGTTCATCTGATGAAAACGGGCCGATGGATTTTTTCATCAGATATCCGATGAAGCCGACTTTCATCAGTCTTGCCTACACACCATCGGTTTAAAATCTGATTGTGTCCAACGCGGTGACATAAACACAAAAATTAAGTTCACTGCTTCTGAGCATGCGTCGACTTGGTTCTGAGCATTTAAAAGCCTTTACAGGTTACCAGTTTGGAGTTACCCAGGAGATTTGGTGCTAAAATGATTGCTCTCACTCCGACGTTCGCTGTGATACCTCATATGTGTGGTGTGATTGCCGTTTACATACATGTGCGTTCGCCTTTTCACATGAGCATGGAATGGACATGGGGATGCTTTAACCGCTTACCCACTGCTGCCTATACATTTACATCGGCAGAATGGCATGGCTGCGCAAAGCAACGTATCTGAATTTGGCGATGTGCGGGCCCGCACGCCCCTGACACAATCGCGGGGCACGGTCACGGAGCTGCAGAACGGGGAGATGCCTATGTAAACAAGGCATTTTCCTGTTCTGCCTAGTGACAGTACAGTGATCTACTGTAGCCCAGCCCCCACACAGTTAGAATTACTCCCTAGGACACCCTTAACCTCTTCATCGCCCCCTAGTGTTTAACCCCTTCCCTGCCAGAGTAATTTACATAGTAATGGGTGCATTTTTATAGCAATCGTCCCAAAATAGTGTCAAAAGTGTCCGATGTGTCCACCATAATGTCGCAGTTACTAATAAAAAAAAAATATTTATATAATAAAATTGCCATAAAACTATCCCCTATTTTGTAGACACTATGGGCCAGATTCAGGTAGAGTTACTCTGGAGTATCACTGATACTCCAGCCTAACTCTCACTTTGAGCCGGCGTTTTTGTTTTCTGTAGTCAGAAAACAAACGCCGGGTTGGAGTTCCTATACGAGCGGCGTAATTGTATTTCGCCGTCGTATCGTAACTGCAATTTTAAAAATGGTGCTGGGGGCGTTTCCGCTGATTAACGCCGAGAATATGTTTATCAGCGAGAATCGGCAATTCACGATCGTATTCGGGCCCGACGCAGTGACTTTCTGACGTTTCCATAAGAGATACGTGGCGTAAAGATAAAGCAGCCCCCTAGTGGGGTATCCTATGTTAAGTATGGCCGTCGTCATCGCGTCGAAAAAAAAAAAATTTGAGTCGTTTGCGTAAAACGTCAGTGAATGGGGATTGACGTCATTGACGTTCACTGACAGAATTTGACACTGACAGTCGACGCATGCGCAGTACGTTCGCCGCGGGATCGCGCCTAGTTATAATAATACACGCCCCCTACCCGCCCAATTTGAATTCCGCCGACTCATTTTCGCTACGCCGCCGCTACTTTAGGAGCAAGTGCTATGTGAATACAGTACTTGCTCCTAAAGTTTTGTCGGAGTAACGTAAATGAGAAACGTTACTCCAACATAAAGATTCGCCCATCTACCTGAATCTGGCCCTATGGGCCAGATTCTTAAAGGAGATACGACGGCGTATCTCCAGATACGCCGTCGTATCTCTGTTTGTGCGGCTTTGTATCTATGCGCCTGATTCCTAAAATCAGTTACGCATACATTTTGCTTAGATCCGACTGGCGTAAGTCACTTACACCGTCCGATCTAAGTTGCAATGTTACGCTGGCCGCTAGGTGGCGTTCCCGTCAATTTCTGCGTCGAATATGCAAATGAGCCTGATACGCCGATTCCCGAACGTATTTGCGTGCCGTCGTCGTAGTTTACGTAAGGTTACCCCTGCTATATGAGGGGTAACCTTGCGTAGGTCCGGCGTAAGCCATGTTAAGTATGGACGTCGGGACAGCGTCGTGTTTTTACATCGTTTACGTAACTCGTCACAAATAGGGCTGTGCGTTAATTATGTTGCCGTCTAAATCAATGTATTTGCGGCGTACTATGGAGCATGCGCAGTGGGCTACGTTTACGGCCGGTGCATGCGCAGTTCGTTTGGCGCGGGGGCACGCTTAATTTAAATACAGCACGCCCACCTCCTTCCTACCTTGAATTACGCGGCCTTATGCCGACCCATTTACGCTATGCCGCCGCAAATTACGGAGCAAGTGCTTTGAGAATACAGCACTTGCCCGTAAAAAGTGCGGAGGCGTAGCGTAAATGGGATACGCCGAAAATACGCAAAACTACGAGAATCTGGCCCTATAACTTTTGCTCATTTTTTTTTTTTTTTTTTTTTTTTTTTACCAAAAATATGTAGACGAATACATATTGGCCTAAACTGAGAAAGAAATTAGTTTTTTTATATATATTTTTTGGGGATATTTGTTATAGCAAAAAGTAAAAAATATATATTTTTTTTTTTTTGTTTAAAGCGCAAAAAATATAAACTGCAAAGGTGATTAAATACCACCAAAAGAAAGCTCTGTTTGTGGGGGAAAAAAAGGATGTAAATTTTGTTTGGGTACAGCGTCGCACAGCCGCCCAATTGTCGGTTAAATCAACGCAGTGCCGAATCGCAAAAAGGACTCTGGTCAGGAAGGGGGTAAATTCTTCCGGGGCTGATGTGGTTAAAAAAAGAAATATATGTTTTATAAAAATGACACATCTACAATGTAAAGTAGTGAGTGTTCAGCTTGTATAACAGTGTAAATTTGCTGTCCCCTCAAAACAACTCAACACTTAGCCATTGCTGCACAAAAGTGAGTACACCTCCAAGTGAAAATGTCCAAATTGGGCGCAAAGTGTCAATATTTTGTGTGGCCGCCATAATTTTCCAGCACTGCCTTACCCTCTTGGGCATGGAGTTCACCAGAGCTTCACAGGACTCCAGTGGCAACCTCAGTAAATCGCTGCAGATAAATCCTCCAGGTGCATGTGTTTTAAATGGCAGGGATTGATTATCCACCAGAGAATGTTTGTTGAAAGCACAATCCTCTTCTCTAGACTAAAAAAAAAAACGTTTTGGCTTAAAGGGGTTGTAAAGGAAACATTTTTTCCCCCTAAATAGCTTCCCTTACCTTAGTGCAGTCCTCCTTCACTTACCCCATCCTTCCATTTAGCTTTTAAATGCCCTTATTTCTTCTGAGAAATCCTCACTTCCTGTTCTTCTGTCTGTAACTCCACACACTAACACACAGCTCCTTTCTCTATCTGCAAAGTAGAGGGCGTCCTGGCCCTCCTGCTCACCCCTCCCCCTCAAGAGGCTTTCTCCACACCAGGGAGAAAAGCCTCACATTACGGTGGTGAGTTACAGACCGAAGAACAGGAAGTGAGGATTTCTCAGAAGAAATAAGGACGTTTAAAAGCAAAATCGAAGGCTGAGGTAAGTGAAGGAGGACTGCACTGAGGTAAAGGAAGCAATTTAGGAAAAAAAATAAAAAATCCTTTACAATCTACAATCCCTTTAACATACACGTAAATTGTAAGTTTAATCCTTTGTTTTTACATTGCCCTACATCAGGGTTAACAACTTCGATATTTTTTTTTTATTTTTAAATGAAGGATTTATTTTTATTTACCAGAAATGAAATATGTAGTCTTGTTGTGGTTCATCTAAAGTGATTTAAGTAAAGGAAAATACTTTGATTATATAATTTGCCTTTGAAAGCCTTAATCAATTATTCTATTCAGACTCTTCCATGCTGCCAAGTGAGTATAATGTGTATCAATGTGTGTTCTAGATATATGCTCCCCTTACAATACCAACGGTACATTGAAAGAGATGAAGCCCAGCATGTCTGTGGATTTTTGGTAAATGTGTTGCATAGAAATTGATAGTTTGCTATAGGCAATAAAAATTTCTGCATTTTTTTTTTTTTTTTTATACATCTGTTGTCTTTTATTAACCACTTAAGACCCGGACCAATACGCTGGCAAATGACCCAAGGGTTTTTTGCGATTCGGCACTGCGTCGCTTTAACAGACAATTGCGCGGTCGTGCGACGTGGCTCCCAAACAAAATTTGCGTCCTTTTTTTCCCACAAATAGAGCTTTCTTTTGGTGGTATTTGATCACCTCTGCGGTTTTTATTTTTTGCGCTATAAACAAAAATAGAGCGACAATTTAAAAAAAAATGCAATATTTTTTACTTTTTGCTATAATAAATATCCCCCAAAAATATATAAAAAAACATTTTTTTTCCTCAGTTTAGGCCGATACGTATTCTTCTACATATTTTTGGTAAAAAAAATCGCAATAAGCGTTTATCGGTTGGTTTTCGCAAAATTTATAGCGTTTACAAAATAAGGGATAGTTTTATTGCATTTTTATTAATTATTTTTTTTTTTACTACTAATAGCGGCGATCAGCGATTTTTTTCGTGACTGCGACAATATGGCGGACACTTCGGACAATTTTTACACATTTTTGGGACAATTGTCATTTTCACAGCAAAAAATGCATTTAAATTGCATTGTTTACTGTGGAAATGACAGTTGCAGTTTGGGAGTTAACCACAGGTGGCGCTGTAGGGAATGTGTACCTAATGTGTGTGTTTACTACTGTAGGGGGGTGTGGCTGTAGGTGTGATGTCATCGATCGCGTCCCCCTATTACAGGGATGACGCGATCGATGCTCCGGCCACAGAGAAGCACGGGGAAGCCGTGTGTACACACGGCTCTCCCCGTTCTTCCGCTCCAGGGACGGATCGCCGCACTGCAGCGGCGATCGGGTCCGCGAATCCCGCGGTCCCGGTCCTGGAGCTTCGGACCGGGTCGCGGGCGCGCGCCCGCGACCCACGGCTGGGTACTAAAACCAACGTATATATACGTTGATGTGCCCAGCCGTGCCATTCTGCCGACGTAAATCTGCAGGAGGCGGTCCTTAAGTGGTTAAAGGGGTTGTAAAGGTACAGTTTTTTTTTTTCCCCCTTTACCTTAGTGCAGTCCTCCTTCACTTACCTCACCCTTCGATTTTGCTTTTAAATGTCCTTATTTCTTCTGAGAAATCCTCACTTCCTGTTCTTCTGTCAGTAACTCCACACAGTAATGCAAGGCTTTCTCCCTGGTGTGGAGTGACGTGCTCGCCCCCTCCCTTGGACTACAGGAGAGTCAGGACGCTCCCTACGTTGCAGATAGAGAAAGGAGCTGTGTGTTAGTGGGCGTCCTAACTCTCCTGTAGTCCAAGGGAGGGGGCGAGCACTACACTCCACACCAGAGAGAAAGCCTTGCATTACTGTGTGGAGTTACAGACAGAAGAACAGGAAGTGAGGATTTCTCAGAAGAAATAAGGACATTTAAAAGCAAAAATCGAAGGATCAGGTAAGTGAAGGAGGACTGCACTAAGGTAAAGGAAGCTAGTCAGGGAAAATGTTTTCCTTTACAACCCCTTTAAGGACACAGATTTATTTTTAGAAGGTTTTTAGAACTGTACTGTAAAAGCCTATTAGAAAGCCCAAAGTTCTGAATTGAGTGGTGAGGCCTTAGGACCTTGGCCAGGTTTTTATTGCTTCACGGTCTCTATTTGCACACAGACGTAATAATCTACTGATGTTTGCAGAATGTTGCCAGCAGAGGCTGTCAGAAAGATCCTGAGTAGAACACGTAATTTAGGTTCCTTAATGACCTTCTGTATACATAATTACAGACGTGTAAATGAAGTTCCTCTAACTTCCTGTCTACAGTACAGGAAGTGAAGTGTAATGGGACACCAATGGCAAAGAAACCTGGCAGGATTTAACCACTTGCTTACTGGGCACATAAACCCCCTTCGTGCCCAGGCGAAATTTCAGCTTCCGGCACTGCGTCGCTTTAACTGACAATTGCGCGGTAGTGCGACGTGGCACCCAAACAAAATTGGCGTCCCTTTTTTCCCCACAAATAGAGCTTTCTTTTGGTGGTATTTGATCGCCCGTGCGGTTTTTATTTTTTGCGTTATAATGAAAAAAAGAGCGACAATTTAAAAATATATATATTTTTTTTACTTGTTGCTATAATAAATATCCCATTTTTTTTTTTTAATTTTTTTTTTCTCAGTTAAGGCCGATACGTATTCTTCTACGTATTTTTGTAAAAAAAAAAAAAAAAATCACAATAAGTGACTGCTTTGCGCAAAAGTTATAGCACCTACAAAATAGGGGACATAATTATGATTTTTTTTTTTATATTTTTTTTTTACTAGTAATGGCGGCGATCTGCGATTTTTATTGGGACTGCGATATTGCGACGGACACATCGGACACTTTTGACACATTTTTGGCGCCATTCACATTTATACAGCGACCGGTGCTATAGAAATGCACTAATTACTGTATAAATGTGACTGGCATTGAAGGGGTTAACACTAGGGGGTGAGGAAGGGGTTAAATGTATTGTCTGGGTGTGTTCTGACTGTGGGGGGAGGGGGGTGACTGGGGGAGGTGATCGATGCTGTCTCCCTATGTACAAGAGAAACAGCATCTGTCACCTCACTGACAGGACGTGAAGCTCTGTGTTTACACTCAGAGCTCCACGTCCCTGCTGTCTCACCGACGATCGCGTGTACCTGACGGACATCGCGGCCGCCGGGTACACGCATCGGATCCTCGGTGATGCGTCGGGACTGTTTTTCCCCGCCGCGCGCCACCCTGTGGCGCGCACGGGGAATTACAAGCAAATCACGTCCAAAGACGTGACCCCGGCGCCTCAGGTCCGTGCTGTTCACGTCTTTGGACGTGATGCGGTTTCCAAGTGGTTAAAGAAGCACTTCGATCCCCATTTTAGTGTCTCTGCCAACTCCTCTTTGGCGTCGCCATTGTGGTCTTTGAGTCCTTCTGCAAGTCTGCACAGGAGATTTCCGTAAATGCACAAAGGCAGCAAAGTTTTGAGCCTTCTGGAATAGCTATTCATGTGTATGCACTGGAAAGCACACGTGCACAGATGTGTCGCAGGGTTCAGGGGGACCCAAAGCCCTGTGGCACATCTGGGACCGAGGGCCAAGTAATGCAAATGTCATTCTCGGCTATGCAAGAAATGTGGAGGTTCTGCTTTGCGGGCCAAAAAAATATTTAACCGCTTCAATACCGGGGCTATTTTGGCACTTCTCGTACATGCATAAATCATAATTTTTTTGTTAGAAAATTACTCAGAACCCCCAAACACTATATATTTTTTTTTTTTAGCAGACACCCTAGGGAATAAAATTCCGGCCATTGCAACTTTTTATCTCGCACATTATTTGCGCAATCATTTTTCAAACGCCTTTTTTTGGGGAAAAAAATGGTTTTGTGAATTAAAAAATAACAAAACAGTAAAGTTAGGCCAATTTTTTGGTATAATGTGAAAGATTAAGTTACGCCGAGTAAATAGATACCTAACATGTCACGCTTTAAAACTGCGCACACTCATGGAATGGCGCCAAACGTCAGTACTTAAAAATCTCCATACGCAACGCTTATTTTTTTTTTACAAGTTACAAATTTAGAGTTCCAGAGGAGGTCTAGTGCTAGAATTGTTGCTGGCGCTCTAACGCACGCGGCGATACCTCACATGTGTGATTTGAACGGCGTTTACATATGTGGGCGGGACTTACGCGTGCGTTCGCTTCTGAGCGCGAGCTACCGGGGATAGGGGCGTTTAAAAAATGTTTTTTATTATTTTTTTTTTTATTTTACACAATTTCTTTTATTTTTAAACTTTTTTTGACATTTTTTTTTTTTTTTGATCACTTTTATTCCTATTACAAGGAATGTAAACATCCCTTGTAATAGGAATGTGTGTGACAGGTACTCTTTTTATGGAGAGATGTGGGGTCAATAAGACCCAACATCTCTCCTCCAGGCTGGAAAGCATTAGATCGTGAAAAAAATTTCACAGATCTAATGCATTCAGCCGCTGTTGCGGCTGTGTTTACATTCCAGGACCCGGGCGTGACGTCATAACATCGCGCCCGGGCCTCCAACGATCATAGAGATGACTGGTGACCATCTGGTCACCAGTCTACTCTATGGTTTTCGACGGACGGCGGCGGATCATTTCTCCGGGTCTCCGATGGCAAAGGAGAGCCCGGAGAAGCACCGGATGGCGGCGGGAGGGGGGGGGGCGTCCCCTCCCGCCGCCTAGAAGAACGATCAAGCGGCGGAACCACCGCTATGATCGTTCTTATGGTGCACAGATTCGCCGCCTGAACAGATGGATATCTGAATGATGCCTGTGGCTGCAGGCATCATTCAGATATCCCCACTGAAAGCCAGGACGTCAATTGACGGCCTAGGTATTGAAGTGGTTAAAATGCTTGTCTAGTCAAAAAAAATTTTTTTGTGCCACTTGTAAATTCGATCGTGTGTACGCGGCCTAAGGGGTGCTCTGAGAACCCTGTTTTACCTTAGTTTACTCACTCAGAGGGAGGAGAAAGAATGGGGGAGACTTCAGCCACCACAGACAGGGATGGATTGTGAGCTCACTCACCCCTTGGCAGTCAGCACCTCTCATTCAGATGTATCTGAGGCTGCTGGACTTCGAATTTCCATCCCCAACTTTTATTTTCTGAGGTGCAGTGCCAGTGATTGGAGTGTGGGAAGACAGAGGGGTAGGGGAGGGGGGACGAGGTGCAGGTTGAGCCCTCTCTCCTCTCCTGTGTGTGTGTGTGTGTGTGTGTGTGTGTGTGTGTGTGTGTGTTTGGGGGAGGGGGATTGTTAGTGTTGGCTTTGGGCAGTTTGAAAGAGTGTAACTGACAACTGCAGCCAGCAACCCTGCTGGGAAGCCATAGTCCAGTCTGAATAATGTGTCCGGGTTTCAGACAGTCCAAAACCCAGACGCATGATCCCAAACCCGAACTGTCTGGGTGAATCCTGGGCAGATGGCAACCCTAGGCGGATTGTTTTTTATTGAACAGGCTGAAGTCAATAGAAATTTGGCCCGTGTGTACTAGGCTTTTGTTTAGGATGAAGGTCTGCTTTGTCACCACAAACTTTGTCCTTGTTGATTCCCTCCAAGAAGCACTTGGTCCATTCTAATCTGTGCTGTGGTTTTGTGCTGGCTGTCAGACTCCACCCCAGGCTAATTGCCAGTTTATGGGTGTTCCTATGGGGAAGTTGTAGCAAAGCACTGAAGACACCACCTCCACCCTCAGATTGTTTCTTTGCTTTACACACACTGCCCTTCTTGCTGTATGCCAAGTGGTGCTTCCATGAATCTTCTGGCTGATAGTAAACAGCCACTTCATGTGCAATTTATGTTTACTAGCCGTCTCAGAAGCAGAAGTCAGCAATAGTCGTTTCTGTATTTCTGTTGGTACAAGTTTCATTTTAGATAATATCAAAACCTGTTTAAAAAAAAAAAAAAAAAGTCCAAAGTAATTTGCAGCTGTGAGATTAATAATCCTCCTTCAGGTTGTGCTTTTACACATCAGGTTCCCCCCCCCCCCCCCCAGTTTATACATACCGTGCACATTGGTTTCAGTGTTGTTTACTACATGGAAATAATGGTATGAATGGGACACTTTGGTATTTTGAGTGCTGAGATTGTATGTTCATTTTTAACAATTTGCTTGCTCTTAACAGGGCCTTTGAACAAGCAGGGATGATGTTAAAGGTAGGAAATATTTTATTACCTTGCATTGGACAAACATATTTTCATTAAAGCGGTAGTAAAGTCCGCTTTTTTCATCTATACCAGGGGTCTCCAAACTTTTAAAGCAAAGGGCCAGTTTACGGTCTTTCAGACTTCAGGGGGGACAGATTCTGACCAGTTGGGGTAGAAAATGCCCCAGGGCCAAGCATCAATGAGAATAAAAACATGGCCCCAGTGTTGGTGGGCAGTAGAAGGAGTAATAGTACTCCATCACTGCTATTAGTCTAATAAATAATGCCCCATTGTTGGTGCCATTGGGAGGAATAGTGCCTCATATTATTGGAAGCAATACTGCCCCAAGGGCCAGATGAAGGCTAGCAAAGGGCCACATCCAGCCCTCGGGCCGCATTTTGAAGACCCCTGATCTATACCTACAGGTAAGCCCATAATAAGGCTTAAGCCCTGTACACACGATTGATTTGTCTGATGAAAACGGACCGATGGACTGTTTTCATCGGACAAACCGATCGCGTGTGCGGGCCCCATCGGTTTGTTTTCCATCGGTGAAAAAAAATAGAACATGTTTTAAAATTGGATAAAAAACTGATAGAAAAAAAACAATCGTCTGTGTGGAAGTCCAACGGTCAAAAATCCACGCATGCTCAGAATCAAGTCGACGCATGCTCGGAAGCATTGAACTTCATTTTTCTCAGCATGTCGTTGTGTTTTACGTAACCGCGTTTGGACACGGTCGGATTTTTGACCGATGGTGTGTAGGCAAAACTGATTTCATCAGCTATCCGATTGTGTGTACAGGGCTTTACAGTACCTGTAGGAACAGTGGATATTAGGGGTGCAACGGATCACGGTTGATCACCCCCTTCGGATCGTCACACACTGTGATCCGCGGATTTCACGCGGCTCCAGAGCTAGGCCGAAGCCGTGGCCATAACGTTAGGCTTCACCTTACTTCCGGAGCCGCGGCCATAATGTTAGGAAAGGCCACGGCTTCGGCCTAGCTCCGGAGCCGCGGCCATAACTTTAGGAAAGGCCACGGCTTTGGCCTAGCTCCGGAGCCGGGGCCATATTGGTACACCCGGTGGCGGCCCTCCTCCTCTGTTTACATCCACAGAGGAGGAGGAGCCCCACTCGTGGGACACACGCTGGAAGCGTCTGTACTTCCTGGGGGGGGTGTCTCTTGCCCGAGGGGGGGTGTCTCTTGCCTGAGGGGGGGGTGTCTCTTGCCCGAGGGGGGGGTTTCTGGCCTGAGGGGGGGGTGCCTAGCCTGAGGGAGGGTGTCTGTCGGTACTACCTGGGGCTGTGTCTGTACTGACAGGGGGGTGTCTGCACTGATGCGGGTGTCTGCACTGAGAGGGTTCTATAGTTAGTGGGGGGGGGGGTGACACCATTTTTTTTCTGCCCTGGGTGACATCAACCCTAGTGAAGCCACTGCGGTGGGGGAGGGATGTGGATATTACAGTGGGGGAGAATTTTTTATTTTTTTTGCCAATCCGAAAATGATCCAATCCGTGACTGCTGATCCGAGGAACGATCCGAACCGTGAGTTTTTTGATCCATTGCACCCCTAGTGGATATCTCCTAAACCTGCACCGTTTAGGGGATATTCACATTTTTAGCATCCATTGACGTCGTTGCAAGTGCTGTTTCAAATGAAAAGGAATCTGCTGCTCCAGGTGTGTGAAATACCTTGATTGGAACCAAGTAAAACTTGAGAAAAAGAAGAAATGGTTGCACATCCAAAGTTTCCTGAAGTGCCTTTTATTGCAGACGGTCAAAATATACCAGGGACACCAGCTGTTAGTCACGTGGATGCGTTTCACACATCTGATCTGTGCTTGTTCATTACCAAACCTAATGATTAAGCACAGATCAGATGTGTCAAACGTGTCCACGTGACTAACACCTGGTGGATTTTGACTGTCTGCAATAAAAGGCACTTTAGGAAACTTTTGATGTGCAGCCATTTCTTCTACAAGTGCTGTTGACTGTGCTGTCCATTCAGAGTGCTGTGCTGCGTTCATGACTCCTTCCAGAAGGAAGTCGAAGATGGAAGCCCTGTCGGCATTGACAGCGCACCGCTGGATGAATCGACTTTATAGGTAAGTCTATCTATTTGCTTTTTGTTTTATTTATTTTTAGAGAGTTTACTGCCACTTTAAAGCATAATTTAAGGCTAAACCTAACTAACTAGATGTTCCTTCCCCCCCTCCTAACACTTATGCTGGCTAACCTGTGTAAGATAGGCCTATACACTTGCCTATGGGCAAGGGAGAGCAGGGAGTGCCGACCAATGGATAAGCCATATCGGCCTATTGGTAATGTCGCCGCTCCAGGTGTTACAAGCTGTTGTCAAGCCTTCTCTCCTCTCCCCTGCAGCTGCTGCTGGCGGACCCAGGCGATCATGTGAGCAGAGAAGGCTTAAATAGGTTAGTATTTACATCTTTCTTACACAAGTTAGTCAGCCTATGTGTTAGGAGAGGGGAGGGAGCATTTTTAAGACTAGGTTTAACTTGAATATCAACTTTAAAGTCAAACACCAGTTAAAATATTTTCTGGATTTAGGTAGATTGGGACAAATTAGAGTCTGTCAGCACGACTTCTGCTCATTTACAAAGCTCTGCAGCAACTGCTCCTGCAGAGTGCAACTGCACAGCCGATCTTTAGTAAATCAAGCCCAACATCTCCTGATAGCCCACATTCTAGCAATCTATATTCTAGCAATCTATACTCGCCAAAACAAAACCCTACCACACTGCAGGAGTCCACCCTGAATGTGCTTTGGTGGTGCTGAATCTCACTTGGGTGAATGACATCACCGTCCACCTCCCTCCCATGTGACAGTGTTCAGGTCTAGTGATTGGCTTCTTAGGGCTAAACACTTTAAGGCCGCGTACACACGAGGAGACATGTCCACTGAAACTGGTCCGCAGACCAGTTTCAGCGGACATGTTCGATCGTCTGTACGGCCTAGCGGACAGGTTTCCAGCGGACAAAAGTTTCTAAACTTGTCCGCTGGAAACTTGTCCGCTGGAAACTTGTCCGCTGGAAACTTGTCCGCTGGAAACTTGTCCGCTGGAAACTTGTCCGCTGGAAACTTGTCCGCTGGAAACTTGTCCGCTGGAAACTTGTCCGCTGGAAACCTGTCCGTCGGACATTTCCGATGGTTAGTACGCCCAACCATCGGACAGAAATCCCGCGCATGCGTCGAATTGATTTGACGCATGCGTGGAAGCATTGAACTTCCTTGTTTGAGAACGTCGGTGTCTTCTACGTCCGCGGGGATTTTGGTCTGATGGTGTGTACACACATCGGACCAAAATATTCCTTCAGACATGTCCGATGAAAACGGTCTGCGGACCGGTTTCATCGGACATGTCTCCTCGTGTGTACGCGGCCTAACATGCAAAAAGTCACATGCTCCCCATACCCAAAATCATGTAAGAGCCCCGAATAGACAAGGTGAAAGTGTTTGTTTTTATGACCATCTTGTGGTTTGTGATTTGGCTGTCTTCATTTAACTGTTTTAAGATAAGCCACTATCGCTGTGGCATTGCTGTATTGATTTTAATAGTTTAAACTTAGGGTAGATCCACCCAGAATGCCTGTATGAATAATGCTACCATAATTATATTTACAGCTTGTTCAAATCTTCACGTTTGGCCTTTTCTTTAGCTTACCTTTTATAAGGCAGTGTGTTTTAATACATTTCAGTAGTCACATGCATATGATACAACCTATAGCTGAGTAAATGGGGGGGGGGGGTTCTGTCCAAATTTTTGCTGAGTAAGTATTTATTTTTGCAATGTCACATTGTAGGAGATGCAGAAGCTCCCAGAAGCCGTCTATTTGATAGAGAAAGCCAGCATGATGTTTCTGGAGAATGGCACCCCTGACACAGCTGCCATGGCACTAGAGAGAGCTGGCAAGTAAGTAAATATGTCCTACTGATATATGTTGTGCAGTGTATGTAAATAAAAGCATTAACATCATTCATAGATTGCTTAAAGCTTGAGCCCCAGCCTATCAAAAGCCAACGGGCCTAAAAATCAACTTGTATTAAGATACCTGTTGTGTTCCCACTGGGGAGATTAACCTTCTGTATTTGTCCTTGTCAGTGGCAGCCCACTCCATAACGGGCACAGGGGTGCTGCCCCCCCCCCTATCCATGCGTCCAGCCCCCTAATCTACATGCAGGGTGACAGACGCATGGATTCCAGTGGGTTTTTATTTTTTCCTGAAGCATGTGATTAGAGCCTGAGGCCTATATAAGGCTTCAAAAAAGGGTAGGCACACCCACTTGTGTGGCAATAGCGAATGAACATTCTCCACTGTCTACCTCATTCTCCTCCCGGACAATCAGGTAGCCCCTATTACCCGGGGGGAGGGGGGTGAATGATCGATCGCTGCATTCCAGTTTGTGCCACCAGCCGCCACAGGTCCTCGTGATCATTGTACCTGCCACTGAAAGTAAGGAAACATGACACATTTTACAGTTGTCTCTCGATGGAACTCCTGTTATGCTGACAGCTCTCATAGGTGACTACCTGCGGGCTGAACGAAAAAACTAAACGCAAGCGATGTGGATGGGGGAATCCTTCACCCCCACTGTGCTATTGTATTCTGACAGTGGGACTCTGCCGCTGTCAGAATAAACTGATCAGTGCTGCACCGCTAATCGAGTGGAATTCACCAACAGTCCTGTATGAAAGGAATTTATCATTATATCGACGCCCCGTGACCGGGAATGTCCATAGATGGATGGAAATTTGTTTGATCCCTGCTGAACCAGCAGTTTTGATCGGACTATGGCCAGCGTAAAAGTAGAGTCCCCCTTATTTTGGGGGACATTGCCTTTTCCTGTTGTGTCACTGGGACAAAAATAAAGGGAAATGTATTTAGCAGGACAGCCACCCTGTTGTTCCCTCCCCAACCTCAATATCTCATTTGTAACGTTTACTCCAAAATGTTTAAAGCCCAACTCCAGGCAAACATGAAATTTAGGTTGTGCATCAATTAACCTTATTTCTCAGTCTTGATTCCAGCACCTCGTCCTGCAGTGTAATGAATCAAAGTCACAGTTTCCCCTTTAACCATTTCCCGCCAGAAGGCCGTCCTATGACGTCCTGGACTTGAAGTGGTGATACCTGGATGATGCCTACAGCTACAGGCATCATCCAGATATCTTTGTTTTCCGCCAGCAAATCCCTATCTTTGAAAAGCCATCCTAGTGGTTAAGGATGGCTTTTACAGGCAGCGGGAGGGGACAAATAAAAGTAATTAAAAAAAATAAAAAAAATATTATAATACATTTTTTTTAAATATATATATATATATATATATTTTTATGCGCCCGTCCCCTCGTGCTTGGACGCAAAAGCAAACACATACGTAGGTCGCGCCCACATATGTAAACAACGTTTAGACCACACATGTGAGGTATTGCCGCAAATGTTAGAGCAAGCGCAATTATTTTAACACTATACCTCCTCTGTAACTCTAAACTAGTAACCTGTAAACAAGTTTAAAGCATTGCCTATGGAGATTTTTAATTGCCCTAGTTTTGCAACATTTCACAAATGTACACAATTCTAAAATATGACATGTTTGGTATCAAATTAATTCTCTTTTTTTTTTTTTGCATTACAATTCATTAAAGTGTTTTTTTTATTGCGTTCGAAAAATTGCAGCGCATATACTGTGTGCCATAAAAAATTGCAACAATTGCCATTTTTTTCTCTAGGGTCTCTGCTACAAAAAATATATATAATTTTTGGGGGTTCTGAGTAAATTTTTTTAGCAAAAAAAAAATGAAGTTTTTTTACATGTAGGAGAGAAATGCCAGAATTGGCCTGGATGCAAAGTGGTTATTTAAGTCAAGTTAATTCCCTGCCCTGGGGACCAGCTTTTTTTTTTTCTGCTTGTTGTCCTCTTGGACACTGGTTCCCTTACCACCCTGTGAGTTCTACTCCGGTGTCTATGAAAAAGGAGGCAGCTGCTGCTGCTGGAAGTGTTGCTGTCCACCAATAGCAGACATTGATGTGGACACCTGAAGAAGGACCCCAGGAAGTATTCAGAAGAGAAAAGGATCGTCGCAAGATCATGGCTTCAATGTAAGTAAAATAGGCATGTTTTTTTAATGCCGGTGGATAGTTAGAGGTGCTTGGGAGGGGGAGTTTCTAATATCCTGGAGTTGGGCTTTTAAAGAATTATGCAAGCTAATCGTCCTATTTTACTGCCATACTACCCTGTGAAACTGCACAATGCCATTTTGTGTCTTTATCTTACATTTATCATTTATGGTGCACCATGCTCTTTGTGTCCAATAAAACGTTTATTGGAAAAAAACATTTTAAAATACTTTTTTGTAATAAATTAAAAAAAAAAATGTTTTAGCTTTTAGATGTACTTTTGATCTGAAATATTATGAGCATTCTTCTTTTGTATCTTAGGCTAATAGAGAACGTCAATTTGGAAAAAGCTGTTCAGTTATACCAACAATCTGCATCCGTCTTTGAGGTGTGTTTCCTTTTATTGCCCCATGTTTCTAACATGAAGAAGGAAAAACATTAACAAAAGGAACCGTGTGATGCTATTCTTCCTCAGCATGCCATATCTCGGATATAAAACAAATCTACAAAGTCATATCTTTAACCACTTAAGGACCCACTTGTGTACATATATGTCAGCATTTTAAAGATGGCTATCTAGGTAACGGCAGCAGCTGCTGCCACAACCAAGATATCCATCTTTCCTGTGAGCGGTCCTGTTAACTATAACGGTGGTCTCCGCAGCGGATTTGCCGCAAGATCACCCCCCCTTCCACCGCTTACCAGAGCCGTCGGCAGCGGCAAGATGGCCCCCACCCGTCTCCATAGCATAGCAGAGCGGAAGCGACGTCAAGACGTCACTTCCGCCCATGCTTCTTAAAGGCATGTTTTCCTGTTGTAATTTTTTCAAATGACAATTTATTTTTAATTTTTTTTATTGCATTTTAGTCTAAATATGAGATCTGAGGTCTTTTTGACCCCAGATCTCATCTTTAAGAGGACCTGTCATGCTTTTTTCTATTACAAGGGATGTTTATTTATTTTTTCTTTTAGTGTAAAAATGTATAAAATAAATGAAAATAAATAAGAAAACAAAAAAATAATTTTTTAAAGCGCCCAGTCCTGACGAGCTTGCGTGCAGAAGCGAACGCATACGTGAGTAGGGCCCGCATATGAAGACCTCCTCTGTAACTCAAAGGATGCAACCTAAATAATTTTTTAAGCGTCGCCTATGGAGATTTTTAAGAGTAGAAGTTTGATGCCATTCCACGAGCGGGCGCAATTTTGATGCGTGACATGTTTAGTATCATTTTACTCCGCGTAACATTATCTTTCCCAATATATAAAAAAAATTGGGCTAACTTTACTGTTTCTAATTCAAAAAAGTGCTTTTTTCTTTAAAAAAAAGTGCGCTTGTAAGACCGCAGCGCAAATACGGCGTGAGAAAAAGTATTGCAATGACCGCCATTTTGTTCTCTAGGGTGTTAGAAAAAAATATATATAATGTTTGGGGGTTCTAAGTAATTTTCTAGCAAAAAAAAAAACTTTTTTTTTTTCAAGTCTGAAAAACAGACAAGGTCCTTAAGTGGTTAATTGTTTAGATATGGTTTTCAGTATAGAGATGCCTCTACCTCCCATGTATCAGTGGCCAGGCCTGCCAGTGTGTCACTCGGACATGTAACAATGTGAAAGGGGTAATATTTGTTCTTCCCATATCAGAAATGTGTAATTTACATAAATATTTGCATAAGAATGTTTCTATTAGTTGCTGTCATATTGAAGGAAGATTGGCTTTTTATATCTCTTTGACAAGAATTCTAACCTCCGTGCAATAGCCAAGGCTGTGGCAAAACTAAATGATGGACTCTCCTAAGTATAGTTTTGACAGGGTGACAAACGTTGGGGCCTTATTGGTGGTTGTGCAAACACAAAATAATGTAGGGGGATACGTACCATTGCATAGGTGGAATTTACTTTAAATTGACCTTTTATGTCTCGGATCAAAACGGGTCAGTAGCCTAACCATTGGAGGAAAAAAGTAAATACAGCTTGTACTACCTTTTAAGGGTTCTATATAATGGAGAGTAACAGTCCCACTTTAAGTATGATAACGGATTCTAACAATGTCTGAGTTGTGTAATTGTTTCTTTTTTGGCTTTAGAATGAAGAACGTTTACGTCAAGCTGTGGAACTTTTAGGGAAAGCCTCAAGACTTCTAGTGAGAGCTCGACGGTAATGCACGCACTCATGGGTATTTGTGAGGTTCAAGCCGATTTCCAGGAATTCAGCTACTTTGTAAAAGCTTCAGGCAGACCATGATTGAAGTCTGACAAGGTGCCTGCCGCCTCGTAGACTTTTTTTTTTTTTATTCTCATCTGACAGGTTTAATGTGCTCTATGAAGCTCCGACGTTGCTCATTGGGGTCTCAAGCAGCAGTTGCTGGAATTTCTATACCCGCCCCTCCCCTCTCTCAGAAGCTTTTGTAGTATGTGAACTTATTCACAAAATGCAAAGGCTTCTGTGAATGAGCAGAAGAGGACATAGCTGCTGTTGTGCTTTTCTCCTCTCACAGCTGGACTCACTATCCTCATCCAACTTGTACCCGGTCCCTCTCTGGCTTTTCAAGTCTCCAACCAAACCTGTTGCCTGTCCACAATCTCTGAACATCATTTATTTCACATTGTCTGTAGCATTACATATACTGAACATTCTGTGTGGCCCCTTGGTGATGTCAGGGGCCACAGTTGAGAACCCCTATACCTTGAAAATTGACAAACACTGAGGTAGAGCATTGAATTGACAGGTTCATACAACTCAGTGGACAATGAATGTGTAACAACACATAGTTAGGGATGAGCTCCGGCGTGTTCGCACACTCCACGTGCAGAGCCCGCCAGAAGGTCGGCACGGCACTGCGCTTATCACAGGCAGTGAGACATTTCCCGATCTCTACAGCTGCGTATTGGGACAATGTCTGCCTGCCTGTGATAAGCGCAGCGCTGTGCCGACTTCCTGGCGGCCTCTGCATGTGGAGTGTGCCAACACGCCAGAGCTTATCCCTAGTCATAGTGCATATTTTGCAGAAACCATAGTTCAAATGACGGTAAACTCTGCTTTATAAAAAGAAAATTATTTTTAAAGCGGTATTAAACCCAATAATGTATTATATTGCAGATTACCATTCATTAGATGTGGTGACTGCATTATTTTAAAATTTTAGGCTTTTTCCCTCCTCTGTTTTCACCTGGTGAGTAACACTCCTGTATTGGTGAAACACCACACTGAATGAAGGAGCACAGGGGGCACATTAGGACAGTGGCATTGTCAGTCATCTGATCGTATTGGATAACACAGTGTTAGCTTAGAATCTGCATTTTAAGTAAAATAATAACATGCTTCTCAGTAAGCTTTTAACCACTACTGTGGACATACACCCCCTTCCTGCCCAGACAAAATTTTAGCTTCTGGCACTGCGTCGCTTTAACTGACAATTGCGCGGTCGTGCGACGTGGCTCCCAAGCAAAATTGACGTCCTTTTTTCCCCACAAATAGAGCTTTCTTTTGGTGGTATTTGATCGCCCGTGCGGTTTTTATTTTTTGGGTTATAAACAAAAAAGAGCGTACATTTTGAAACAAAAAAATATATATATATTTTTTGCTATAATAAATATCCCATTTAAAAAAAAAAATTATCTCAGTTTAGGCCGATACATATTCTTCTACATATTTTTGGTAAAAAAAATTAATAAAATCGCAATAACCGTATAGTGACTGGTTTGCGCAAAATTTATATTGCTTACAAAATAAGGGACATAATTATGATTTTTTTTTTACTAGGAATGGCGGCGATCTGCGTATTTTTTTCGCAACTTGGACATTATAGCGGACACATCGGACACTTTTGACACTTTTTTGGGACCATTCACATTTATACAGTGAACAGTGCTATAAATATGCATTGATTACTGTATAAATGTGACCGGCAGGGAAGGGGTTAACCACTAGGAGGCGGGGAAGGGGTTAAATGTGTAGCCTAGTCGGTGTTCTAACTGTAGGGGGATGGGGGTGACTGGGGTAGGTGACCGATCTGTGTCCCTATGTACAAGGGACACAGCATCGGTCTCCTCTCCCTGACAGGACGTGGAGCTCTGTGTTTACACACAGAGCTCCACGTCCCTGCTCAGTTACTGGGCAATCGCAGGTGCCCTGCGGCTGCCGGGTACGGGCATTGTGTTCCCAGTAATGCGACGGGTGCGCGCTCCACCGGCGGCGCGTGTGCGCCCCCTATCGGCTTTAAATGACAGGGTATTCCGCCCCCCGTCATTTGACGGCGTGCGGATGCCAAGCGGTTAATATACTAACTTTAAGTATACATCGTGTCACTTTTTTTTTTAGTTGTGCATCATAGGCCCCTATTTATTTTTTATTTATTTTTGTGATGCCTGAGTTATCCATAGTTAAGTGTAGACATTGATGGGTTCAATGTCAGCTACTTTTATTATGTGACTGTGCTTGGAAGATCTCTGGCTTCCAGTTGTGGCCTTGCAGCGTGTGCTGAGCCATGTGTAGCTAGATCAGTGAACGGCTCAATACTCCGTTTATCCCAATGGGAAGTCCCGAAGAGGGAACCATGAGCACATTGCTCATTGAGGTTGGATAGACATTTCCTTGCTGGGATCACCAAAATGCACTTACCTGTTTTGGTCTACAAATCAATCATAGTGTCCCTGTTATGTCCTCTTGGGTCCTAGACCCAAACCTAAACCTGTCCAAGTTAAGATTAAGTGCTGACCCCTCTCAGTGCCATCTCTATCGCTGTTAGATTTCAGAGCCTCCCCTGCCCACTGAAGTTTTCTCATTTGATAACAAAGTGAGAACGTCCGTTCTTGGTACCAGGAAGGGGGTGTGGCTTAATGTTGACTTGAGCAGAAGTCAAGGCTCCATTTAGATTCTGGGCCTACAACCCAAGGGGGACACCACATGGACACAGGGATTGATTTGAAAACTAGCACAGATTCTAGCACCACTGTTATCTTGGCAACGTTTTAAGATGGGTCAAGTTCATCTTGTTCTCACATTTGATTTGATTGAACAAGGATTCTTGTCATGTATTTTTTTTTTTTTTTTAAAGATATAACATTGATAAAACGTATTCCTGTCGGCACCAATGTACGTAATTTAACAGAAACAGGTTTATAAAGGGATTACTTTCTTCTCCAAGAAGATAATTCTATCAGTATTGGTTTTGTCTTTATGCTGTGTACAATACAAATTGAATGACTGTTGGGTAAATCTCATCCTGAAGTAACTGTAAATTTTTAGTCTGCGTTCAGGGATTCTCATTTGTCATGGCAACAAACCATCATAATCATTTAAATCCGTTCCCTGTTATGGCCACTGACAGCCGAACTTCACTTTAAACAAATGACTGACATACCACTGGTTTGCTCCCTCCTCCCAGCCTGTAACTGTATGGCCCCATACACACGATCGGACATATCCGATGAAAACGGTCCGCGGACCATTTCCATCGGATATGTCCGATCGGGAGTTTGATCCGATGGCGTGTACACACCATCGGATCAAATTCCCTGCCGCCGGACGGCGCGGTGACGCGGCGGTGACGTTGACGCCGCCGCGTCACCGCACCAGGAAGTAAAACACTTCCGCGCATGCGCCGAATCCATTCGGCGGCGGCGGCGGCGGCGGTGGGGGACGACATGTCTGCTGGTAAGTGTACTAACCAGCAGACATGTCGGGCGGACAGATTTCACCGGATGGATTTCAAAGCATGCTTTGAAATCTGTCGGGTGGAGAAATCTGTCCGCTAGCCCATACACACGAGCGGAGATGTCTGCTGAAACGGTCCATCGGACCGTTTTCAGCGGACATATCCCCTCGTGTGTACGCGGCCTAAGACTTAAACCTCATGCACACGTTTAGATTTTCCACAGTCTCAGACTCTTGTCCTAAGGGCGTGGGCCAAAATTTGTCTTGCATACAAATGGCACACAGTTATCGGGGAACACACAAGTACATAGTGACGTACTACGTTGTTTTTGAGGTCTTTAGCGCCACCCTTTGGGGCACCTTCTGCTAATGTTGTGTTTGGTGAGCATTGCTTCCGAGCATGTGTGTTTGTACTTTGGACTTTTGTCTGACGGACTTGTGTACACACACTCTGAAAACCCGTCAACAGACCATTGTCTGTAAAATTTTAAAGCCTGCCATCCAACGTTTGTCTGGAAATTCCGACAACAATTGTCAGATGGAGCATACAAACGGTCGGATTTTTCACCAACAGCCTGTCACCACGCAATTCCCGTCGGAAAATCCGATCGTGTGTACGAGGCTTTAAAATGGATAAACAACTGGGGTTCCTTGTAACTTAACCACCTGCTGACTGCTCACAGTAAATATACTGTGAGCAGGCGACAGGTACAGGCATGATCACATACATGTACGCGACGTACAGCCTTCTTCCGGGTTTACCCTGTGCTGCGATTGGACACTGCATAATTTCATCTGAAATCAGCTGAGTGTCCCAATCACACACACAGTTCTGTTTTCTCAAAAACACAGAACTATGTCCTGTAAACAACAATCTGGCAGTATCTTTTCCCCAAAAAGCAGGGAGAAAAAAAAGCCAGATAGTAAAGTAAAAGCAGCACACATTACATACATTATGCATTGTTAGGCACACCGCTCACCTCTTGATCACCCTAGATGTTAACTCCTTCCCAGCCAGTGTCATTAGTACAGTGTCAGTGTACAGTATCATCACTGATCACTGTATAAGTGTCAATCGCTACACCCATGTCGGTGCCCCTCCCAGATAGTCAGATTGCCTGCCACCCTATCACAGCAGTCACACTATAAGGCTGCTTTCACACTGCAGCCACCCAATCGTTGGCGGTAAAGCGCCACTCGTTTCAACTGCGTTTTACCGCTGTTATAGCGGCGCTTTAACGCCGCTATTCGGATGCTAGCGGGGCATTTTAAACCCCTAAGAAGGGGTTAAAAGCACCTGTTTTTTTTCAGCTGCTTCCGAAGCCCTGCCTATTCATTACAATGTATATAAAAAAAATGTATTGCGCTCCCACCTAGAAAATGTAAAATTATCATACAAACTCAAGTGTCCTTCAAAAATAGTGTTCATACAAAAAAAAAAAACAATAACATGTGAGTTCATAAATACTAAAGGGTTAACTTTGAAGATTCGTTCCAATAGATAAATATGAGCGGACTCATGAATGGCAAAGTCCATATAAAATGAATGGGATGGGATAAGGAAAACTGGACAGCAGGTGAATTTACTCTGATGTTCTGTTCATCTAGTAAAAGAAAGGCATTCACAGGCGCTTACCAGATAGAAGATCATATAACGCCCATCAGAATATACTCCAGCCAGGATAGTCACCCGGGGATTCCTTCTCCAGGACACACCGTTCGCGTTGTACTGAATTCCGCTCGGCTTACACTGGATTCCGGCTGCGGTATACGCCTCACAGTTTCACCCAATCAGATCACCGATTCCATGTAACACTCAGGCAGAATATAAAGAAGAAAGCCTCATGGTGTAGTATGAAGATTCAAAGGCGTTTATTTAAAAAGTTGCACTGCAAACACACCGCAAATACTCCAAAGGGCATGCAAAGATAAAAAACACAGCCGCGGCTGACAGTCCGATCGGCTTGTGTGTGGTGACGTATAGAATACTGACTCCACCCGACGCGTTTCCCCCCTTAACAGGATTCTTCTGGGAAAGGATCTCCTATATGAGCGGACTCGTATATGGACTTTGCCATTCATGAGTCCGCTCATATTTATCTATTGGAACGAATCTTCAGAGTTAACCCTTTAGTATTTATGAACTCACATGTTATTGTTTTTTTTTTTTTTTTTATGAACACTATTGTTGAAGGACACTTGAGTTTGTGTGATAATTTTAAATTTTCTAGGTGGGAGCGCAATACATTTTTTTTATATATGTATGTTGACTGAAGTTTTAAGATTTTTTGATTGCTGCGCCACTTTATTTATCATTTATCTTTGCAATTTTCTTGTTTGAACGTTGGTGTAATTTTTTCATTATTATTTATTTAATAAGGGTATCAGCGCAGATTATTTTTCCTTTTTACATTCATTACAATGGGCAGGGACCGCCCCAAAGATGCAGCTTGCAGGACATTTTCTAACGTCCTGCAAGCGCACCGCTCCAGTGTAAAAGCACTCAGGCTTTCACACTGGGCTGGCAGGGGGAGGCAGTTTTTAGACACTTCACGGGCATGCTATTTCTAGCGCTAAAACGCTTGAAAACTGCACCAGTGTGAAAGGGGCATTAGTCTCTAATCACCACCGTTACGGTATAACGTCCTTAGCAGTGTAAATTCTAGTGTGTGTGTGTGTGTGTGTGTGTGTGTGTGTGTGTGTATATATATATATATAATATATATATTTGTGTGTGTGTGTGTGTAATAAATATATATATATATATATATATATATATATATATATATATATAATATATTACTGTATACAGGGCTCAAAATTTCAAGTCCTGAGCTACTAGCTAGGCCTCAAGAGTTGCTCGCCACCAGTTGCCCCACCTAATTCATACACTGCCCTGCGCCTAATTGCACCTGTAAACACGCCCTCGTAGATTATCTCATAGAATGACACTGTTAAATGTTTTAGGCAGAATCAAGTTACACAATTAAATATTGCCAACAACAACTTTAACAAAATGGAACAGGGCACTGGGGGCAGCCCAGAGGGACAGGGCACTAGAACTGGGTCTATTCCCCATTCTCTTGCTGTCTCCTCTGCAACTCTCACTTTCTCTCTCTCTCTCTCTCTCTCTCTCTCTCTCTCTCTCTCTCTCTCTCTCTCTCTCTCTCTCTCTCTCTCTCTCTCTCCCCCCCCCTCCATCATCAGGAGCCTGTGTGTGCAGCTCCACACTTGCATGTCCCCACTTCCCCCTTTTAATCAGGCTGGTAGTGAGGAGAGGAGCTGCAGCACAGTGGGAGGGAGTACAATCCAGCGCTGAGATCCACACAACTGCACAGCCATTGACACCATAGCACAGCACACATTGAGACCAGTCTGTTCACAGTGCTCAGGCTGAACTGCTGGACACTTACATAGAGCACAAGGAGAAGAAAACTGCACAAACTGGAAGACTGCCGCTCTCATGTCAGGGCAACTTTCAGTGAATGCTGCACCGGAGTGGTAATTTTCACAATCCTCCACCTCACTCATTACTTTCTGCTCTCCAGCTACATTGGTCAGGGGGAGGGGGGCAGGCTCAGAGAGGTCATACTGTTAGGTCTCACTGTTGGGTCTCATGGCTTCATGAGGATTTTAAGGAGAGCACCTGTGTACTGCTCTGCCTGTGCGCGGCTCACCAGACTACTTTTCCCGAGCATGCATCTTTCCTCTTCGGCCACCAATCTCATCGGGACTCTAAGTGTAGGCACAGATTGGAGGGTGATTGGTCATGCAGCCCTGTCATTACTCACCCCCAGCTTAAATCCACTCGCCAAATGCTAGTAGGCGAGTGGAAATTTTGAGGGCTGCTGTGTGTGTGTATGTGTGTATGTATGTGTATGTATATGTATTATATATATATATATATATATATATATATATATATATATATATATATATATATATATATATATATATATATATATATATATATATATATATATATATATATATATATTCATGGTTTGTAGATGCTATAACTTTCGCACAAACCAATTAATAAAAACATATTAGGATTATTATTTATTTTATATTTTTTAACCAGAGACATGTAGCATAATACATTTTGGCATACATTTATGAAGAATTTTTTTTTGGGATGTTTTATAACAGAAGATAGAAAAACAGAGAAGCCATTCAGGAAAAGCTTTGTATTTGTTTTAATGAATACAAGGTCGCCTCTAATTGGCCAAGGTGGAGAGGCAGACGCACAATGGTACCATATATTGGGAAAAGCAGGTTTACTTACCTGATCCTCTGCTTCCGCAAGCTTGTTTGTGCTGCAAGTTCCCACAGGTTCTACTCCCAACGGACACCCTCTGACATCATCGAGACAGATACAGGGACTATCACCCTGCATTGGACATGAGGACACTGAGTAAAAGTCCACTGCCAGGGATGCCTACCAGAAGAGCAGAGGATCCAGTAAGTGAACTGCTTTTCCCATTCCCTGGACATAAATGAGCATGTAACCGATGGACTGCAGGCGCAGCCCACTGCATGGGAGGACTTTCACTTTGCCTGGAGTTGGGCTTGAAGAAAACTGGGATTTGAATGTTATTGATGTGACCAATTTGCTGTACAGTATAAATGGAGTTTTTTTTTTCTTTACTTTGTAGGCTAGATGAAGCTGTGGCATCTATTCAGAAGGAGAAAAATATGTACAAAGAAATAGAAAATTATCCAACATGTTACAAGGTATGAAGTGGTGTAAAGTATGATACTTTTTCCCTGGGAAACTTCTGACCTTAATGCCGCGTACACACGGTCGTTTTTTGCGATGAAAAAAACGACGTTTTCTGTGAAGTAAAAAACGACGTTTTTGAAAGTCACTTTTCAAAGACAATTTTGCATACACACCATCGTTTTTTCACAAAAAGCGAGGTTACGTTCACCACTCTTTTCCATTGAAGCTCGCTTCATAACTAGCTTCTGGGCATGCGCGGGTTGAAAAACGTCGTTTTAAACGACGTTTTTGCTACACACGGTGACTTTTTGTGAAACAAAAAACGACGTTTTGAAAAACGACACAAAAAATTCAAGCATGTTGGAATTTTTTTTTGGTTGTTTTTTTGAAGACAAAAAACGACGTTTTGCCCACACACGATCAATTTAAATGACGTTTTAAAAAACATCGTTTTTTTTTCATCGCAAAAAACGACCGTGTGTACGCGGCATAATAGTATAAAAGATAGGGTGCATACTACAATACAGCTATAATATATATATATATATATATATATATATATATATATATATATATATATATATATATATATATATATATATATATATAGGAGGTCTCTGCCAGATTTGCCTTTTGTTAGGTTTTTTATTTTTTTCCTAGGAACTGTACTTAACCGCTTCAATACCGGGGCTATTTTGGCACTTCTCGTACATGCATAAATCATAATTTTTTTGTTAGAAAATTACTCAGAACCCCCAAACACTATATATTTTTTTTTAGCAGACACCCTAGGGAATAAAATTCCGGCCATTGCAACTTTTTATCTCGCACATTATTTGCGCAATCATTTTTCAAACGCCTTTTTTTGGGGAAAAAATGGTTTTGTGAATTAAAAAATAACAAAACAGTAAAGTTAGGCCAATTTTTTGGTATAATGTGAAAGATTAAGTTACGCCGAGTAAATAGATACCTAACATGTCACGCTTTAAAACTGCGCACACTCATGGAATGGCGCCAAACTTCAGTACTTAAAAATCTCCATACGCAACGCTTATTTTTTTTTTAAAAGTTACAAATTTAGAGTTCCAGAGGAGGTCTAGTGCTAGAATTGTTGCTGGCGCTCTAATGCACGCGGCGATACCTCACATGTGTGATTTGAACAGCGTTTACATATGTGGGCGGGACTTGCGCGTGCGTTCGCTTCTGAGCGCGAGCTACCGGGGATAGGGGCGTTTAAAAAAATTTTTTTTATTTTTTATTTTACACAATTTCTTTTATTTTGATCACTTTTATTCCTATTACAAGGAATGTAAACATCCCTTGTAATAGGAATGTGTGTGACAGGTACTCTTTATGGAGAGATGCAGGGTCAATAAGGCCCAACATCTCTCCTCCAGGCTGGAAAGCATTAGATCGTGAAAAAAATTTCACAGATCTAATGCATTCAGCCGCTGTTGCGGCTGTGTTTACATTCCAGGACCCGGGTGTGACGTCATAACATCGCGCCCGGGCCTCCAACGATCATAGAGATGACTGGTGACCATCTGGTCACCAGTCTACTCTATGGTTTTCGACGGACGGCGGCGGATCGTTTCTCCGGGTCTCCGATGGCAAAGGAGAGCCCAGAGAAGCACCGGATGGCGGCGGGAGGGGGAGCGTCCCCTCCCGCCGCCTAGAAGAACGATCAAGCGGCGGAACCGCCGCTATGATCATTCTTATGGTGCACAGATTCGCCGCCTGAACAGATGGATATCTGAATGATGCCTGTGGCTGCAGGCATCATTCAGATATCCCCACTGAAAGCCAGGACGTCAATTGACGGCCTAGGTATTGAAGTGGTTAAGTATTGGTCCTAAGGCTGCATTCACACCTTCGCGTAGGCGTTTTGCGGCGACAAAAAATAGGCGTTTTGCGGCGACAAAAAATAGGCGTTTTGCGGCGACAAAAAATAGGCGTTTTGTCCCGCGATTTGCGGCGACAAAACGCGTAGTTTTTAACCGCGTTTTTTTACATTGTATATGCAGCTATGCGGAACGCCCGATACGCGCGTCGAAAAAGGGTCCGGGACTTGTTTGAATTTCGGCGTTCGGAGAGGTGAACGATCTCCATAGAGAATAATGTAAATTCGACGGTCCGGCGTATTGTAGTGTAGGGCGACAAAACGCCTAGGTGTTAATCCAGCCTAATATATAAGTCCGATCCCAATCCAGCGATGTGCAGAGACCAGAGGCTTTCCCGAGTCTCTACGCTGCTGTCAATCGCAGTCAGTGAGGAGGGAGCGGGGGGCCTGTGTGTCTTATGGACACTCAGAGTAGGGTTTGGGAGCGAGCACACATGACTGCCCACATAGCAAGCAGCTTGCTATGGGGGCACTCGCCATGGCAGAGGAGCCCAGAATGCCAGCGCAGGGGGGCCCAAGAAAAAGAAGATCGAGGTTGCTCTGTGCGAAACCCTTGAACAGAGCAGGCAAGTATAGCATGTTTGTTATTTAAATATAAATAAATAAATGAGCCTCTGCAAAACATGAGCCACTGGAACAGTTTAAGAAGCAGTGCGAGGTGACGACCCCCCTCCTACCGCTCGCCGGTGTCTCTAGTGCTCACCATTTCTGCTGGCTTGCCTGCGGTGTCGCTGGCTGGTCACAGTGGCGATCAAAGAGTAGATTATCTTTGAGCACCTCTATGGCTTTTTTTATTTTATTTTTTTAAAGCGTAACATCATCTTCCACATTACACAAAAAATTGGGATATATATTGTGCTTTTTTTTTTTATAAATCGTTAAAAATAATTATTTTCCCCCAAAAATGCTTTTAAAAAACCATAGCACAAATACTGTGTGACATTAAAAATTGTAACGGTCGCAATTTTATTCCCTAGGATCTCTGCTATATATATATATATATATATATATATTGTTTTAATTTCTTAAAATATCTCAATTAAAAAAATGCAGTTTTATGGCTACTGGATGAAGCTGAAGATCATTTTGAGACATGTGCGGTGCTCATCTGAATAGTTAAGGCATCTGCACCGTGAATGTTTTTATACATAGACCATTAAGTGTTGTGGACTAAAGTGATTCTATTTTGTTAGACATTTTCCTTCCTTTTAAAAATAGTCTTATTTCATTTTTTTGTGATCTGTCTGTAAAAAAAAAAGCAGACTTTTTTATTTATAACTGATTCTATGCTTTTTTATTTAGAAAACCATTGCCCAAGTGCTAGTACATCTACATAGGAATGATTACGTGGCTGCTGAGAAATGTGTCAGAGAAAGTTACAGGTGGGTGTTGATGCAGAACATGCTATTATTCAGATTTCTCCTTCTTGTTTAAGTAAATAACAAACAGATCCTATTGATAATTGTTTGCCTGCTTTTGAAGGCAGTAGGTGAAGCTTTAGGCTTCATTCACATGGTCATACAGTGCCTTGACAAAGTATTCATACCCCTTTTCCAAATTTTTTTTTTCCATGTTTTTCACAACCAAAAGCATAAATGTATTTTATTGGGATTTTATGTGATTGACCAACACGAAGTGGCACATAATTGTAAAGTGGAAGAAAAATGATAAATGGTTTTCAATTTTTTTTTTTTTTTACTAATAAATAAATATCTTAAAGTGGAAGTAAACCCTTCTATCATTTTCAGCCAAAGAAGCTGCCATCTTGGCCTCTGTTTAATCTTCAACTGCCATGGTGCTGCACATGTGATCAGTTATGACACCAGCCATTGGATGGTTTGACAGTTTGGTTGAGAGCACAACCAATGTGACAGTTGGCAATCCCAGCATGCCGGAAATTTAACTGCTTTTTGAAACTGTTAAATCGATGGGTTTACTTCCGCTTTAAGTGTGGCGATCATTTGTGTTAGGCCCCCTTTACTCTGATACCCCTAACTAAAATCTAGTGGAACCAATTGCCTTCATAACTCACCTAATTAGTAAATAGAGGCCATCTGTGTGTAATTTTAATCTCGGTATAAATACAGCAGTTCTGTGAAGTCCTCAGATGTTTGTTAGAGAACCTTACTGAACAAACAGCATCATGCAGGCCAAGAAACACACCAGACAGGTCAAAAAGCTGCAAGTATTTTTAGGTATGTCTCTACCAGCTTTGCACATCGTAGAGAGTGACATGTTTGCCCATTCTTCTTTGCAAAATAGCTCAAGCTCTGTCAGATTGAATGGCGAGCGTCTGCGAACAGCAATTTTCATGTCTTGCCACAGATTTTTAATTGGATTTAGGTCTGGACTTTGTCTGGGCCATTCTAACAAATGAATATGCTTTGATATAAACTACTTTATTGTAGCTCTGGCTGTATGTTTAGGGTCATTGTCCTGCTGGAAGGTGAACCTCTGCCCCCGTCTCAAGTCTTTTGCAGACTCTAACAGGTTTTCTTCTAAGATTGCCTTGTATTTGGCTCCATCCATCTTCCTAACTCTGACCAGCTTCCCTGTCCCTGCTAAAGAGAAAGCATACCCACAACATGATGCTGCCACCACCATGTTTCAAAGTGGGGATAGTGTGTTCAGGGTGATGTGCAGTGTCAGTATTCCCCGCTACACACACACCTTCTTTCCACATGTTTGCTGTGTCCCCCATGTGGCTTCTTGCAAACTGCACTTCTCAGATATTTTATTTGTAAATAAATTTGAAAATAATTTATAATTTTCCTTCCACTTCACAATTATGTGCCACTTTTGTTAGTCTATCACATAAAATCGCAATAAAATACATTTACGTTTTTGGTTGTAACATGACAAAATGTGGAAAATTTGAAGGGGGTATGAATACTTTTTCAAGGCACTGTATGTGTGTTTTCTGCACGGAAGTTATTGCTGGTAGAGCTCACAGAAGATCCTGCATAAAATGGCCGAATTCACGTAGCACTTACGCCGACGTATCTACAGATAAGCCGCGTCAGTACAAATGTGCGCCGTCGTATCTATGCACCGGACCCACAAACTAAGTTACGTTGAAAAATATGCTTCCTCTGACCGACGTAACTTTCCTACGCCGGCATATCGTGGGCGCATATTTACGCTGGATGCAAGTTTCGATTCAGATATGCAAATGAGGGAGATACACCGATTCACCAACGTAGATGCGCCCGGCGCATGTTTTAATCGATTTGCTTAAGAGTTATGTCCGGTGTAAAGTTATTCCTCATATAGGAGGCGCAACCCATGCAAACGGCGTCAAATTTTACGTTGTTTACACTGTTTACGTAGTACATGAATAGGGCTGGGCATAGGTTACGTTCACGTCGTAGGCAGTGTTTCGACATATCTTAGGCAGTTATTTCGATGTGACTGTGAGCATGCGCACTGGGATGCGTCCAAGATACGACGCATGCGCTGTTCGTGTTTAGTAGTTGTTTGAAGCTCACCCCATCATTTGCATGGGGTCACGCTTCATTTAAATGTATCGCGCCCACTTCCACCTACTTAGACTTACGGCGGCTTACGCATATACGCTACGCCGGCGCAACGTTGGGAGCATTTTCTTTGTGAATTCCATACTTGTCTCCCTGCATAGTGCTGGCATAGCGTAAATAAGATACGTTACGGCGGCATAAAGATGCTCTGATGTACGTGAATCTACCCCATTCAGCCAGATTCAGGTAGAGCAGAGCATCTTTGCTCTGGAGTAACGCATCTCATTTGCGTTACGCTGCTGAAATTTTAGGAGCAAGTGCTGTTATTCAGGAAGCACTTGCTCCTAAAGTTGCGGCAGCGCATCACAAATGAGCCGGCGGAATTCAAATTGGGCGGGTACGGGGCGTGTAGTATTCTAACTAAGCGCGATCCCGCCGCCAACGTACTGCGCATGCGTCGCGTGTCCAAACATCCCCGTGCGCATGCTCCAAATTCTGTGAATGAACGTCAATGACGTCACATTCCCATTCATGAACTTTTTACGCAAGCGACGTGATTTTTTTTTTTTCCGACGCGATGACGACGCCTATACCTAACATAGGATACTCCAACCCCATGTAGGTATATCTATGCGCCGCGTATCCCGTCCGGAAACGTCGTACCGTCATTGCGTCGTGCCGGAATTCGATCGTGAATTGCCGATTTCCGCTCATTAACATATTTTTTGAGCGTAAATCGACGGGAACGCCCCCGGCGCCATTTTTAAGTTGAAGTAACGATGCGATGGCGAAACTCGGTTACGCTGCTCGCATCGGAGCTTCAACCCGGCGTTTCTTGTTTTCTGGTTACAGAAAACAGAAACGCCGGCTCAAAGTCACAGTTAGGCTGGCGGATCACTGGATCCGCCAGCCTAACTGTTCCTGAATCTGGCCCATAGTGTCTAAAGTACTCGTGTTTAGATGTGTTAAGCATTTAGACACGTAGAGTTCTTCCAATGGCTGATGCATGTATATACACAGGTAAACTCTGCAGATATGTGGGGTCGAGGGTACAGCTGTGTTCAACCTTTTTTTTGTGTGTGGCTAAATGCAGGGCACATTTTCGCATGGAGATGCAGGTGTGTGTATGGGCTTTCAAGAGCGTCCGATATTTTATTTTTTTCTGCCTCTAAACGCCCCTGCATGTCGCCCTATGTTAGCCTATGTGTTCATGCACACATGCATTTAAAGACAGGGAAAAAAAACACAGCCAGCACTTCCATTAGCAGTGGTATTTTGGCAGAAAAAAACACTTTTAGTGCTTGTGTGTAAATTTCAATGAGCAGAATAAATTATACACAAAACATGGAAATGCAATAATTTTAGTAGATATAACCTGCTAAACACCTTTTCTCATCAGCAGTATATAGCAGTCTTGTGACTTCTATCCGTTTAAAGCTTGTAGGAGGAGTTTTCATTCTCCCCTGATTGTCATATGAGGATGTAGGACCCCTGACCCTCTGTCTGGACAGTGCTGATTGGCCCTGTGCTGATCACATGCACCATTCCTATGAAAAAACTCTCTAGGAAATGCACACCAAACTGAGCATGTGTGCATTTGGGCCGCATAGCCTCTGTACTATCAGCAGATGTTTTGGGGACTGTGGAAGAAGGAGAGGATAAGAGAAAACGGGATCAAACTGCCTTTTTACACAATGCAGAGGATCCCTACCACAGTGAGCATAACAAGCATGCTTTATTGCACATACAGGCTGATTTTACTGTTGTGAGTTTAGTAAAAAGTGGTTGTAGACCCTTACGGACCACTTTATGCTACATGTAAGCCTATAGTCGCTACCCAGGATATCTCCTAAACCTGCACGTTTTAGGAGATGTCCCCTGTCCCCTGCATGTGCTGATGTCACTGGCACATGCGCATTGGGGCCAACTGAAGCAATGAATGTATGTTCCGTTGCTTCAGTCTGTGTACCCTTACCGGCAGCTACCACCCGCATGCATGGGAGTGACGTCATCGCGGCCCCGACCAATCACAGCGCCGGAGCCGTGATACCCGGAAGTAACCCCCCAGGAGAGATGTCGGCTGCCGGAGCAGTGTATGAGGACGGCTGCAGGGGCTTCGATCTTAGGCAAGTAATTTATAATGAGCTTGTATGTTATGCTTACTAGCTCACTATGCCTTTGCCTTGCAGGTTTTTTTTTTTCACTAAGGGTTTACAACCACTTTAAGGTTTGTAGAAGCAGAACGTGTTGATTAAAAGTGTGAGATTAAAAAAACAAACATAAATTCACCCTTGTGGCTGCAGCACCGATCCAATGATGTAGCTGTCCTCTCAGTTTTTAAGACTGAGAACTGAGCGATCACATGACTTCTGATTGCTCAGTTCTCCATCTTCACTGAGCAGAGAGCATTGACTATCAATCACCAGCCTTCTGCTCTGCCCCTCCACTGCTCACTGTGGAGGCTGTGGGAGAATATGGCTCAAGCTCTCAGCAGAGGGGCTGAGCCAGCTGCCAGTCCAGCATTTGAGCAGATCCCGACATTGTCAGAAACCCTGAGGAGCCTGGAACTCATCTATGATGTCAGCTGACAGCGGGCTTCAGCTCACGGTCAGCTTAATCTTGGTCACAGAACTGCAGAACTAAGTAAATCCCTTAACCCACAGGAGAAGTATCGTCAAAAGAGCTTTAGCCATATTTCTCTTTTTATTAAATTTGTAGATGTGCTTGTACCACTCAGTGCTAGACCTGGGGCTTGTTTTCTGTAGGTTGTCAGAAATTTTGACACTGATTTTTCTTCATCATTTTTTTCTAATACTTAAATTTTATGTATCGAATGTCTAGTATAATTTAGGCATTGCTGTGCAGACATTCAGTGTATTTAGCTTTCTTCACTCCATTAATCTGATTAATTAGACGTGGTTTCAAACTTTCCTATTATTTGTATACGTGCTGCGAGCTGATGGAGCAGGGTTTGCTGTGTAAGCATTTTGCAGGTTCTAAGGTTTGTGCTTCTTTCCTAAAAGTATTGTCAAATGCAACACACACTCACCCAGAGAGCTTTTTCATTGAATTATTTTGTTTTGTTTATTTTATAAATCAATATTAACTCAATTGTGTGACCTTGTCTGCAATAAAACTAATTTACCAAACCATTGGAGTGTACCACTAGTAATGGACAGACTTCTGTTCCCCCCCAAAAAACATAACAAAATAGAAGTCCGCTAATTATTTTGGACACCTCCACCACTTAAAAAGTTTTGCAATAAAAAGCAACACAGAACAATTTTTTTTAAACCTTTTAACCATGATGCAACCGGTGATTTAATGCTTGTCTTCTGCATGCTGTCTTCCACACCATTTAGGTTGGTATATTTGCCAGTTGGTAGCCATTTTATCTGACCATCACCCAGGAATTCCCTCCACCCCACAGCAACTATGTCTAGGCCTGATTCTAAATTATTGTGTATTCCCATGTAGATAATATCACCTTGCACAGTTTTCCAGTCTCCAGACTCTACGGATTTGAGGATATTTTACCAAGAAGTTACATAGTTAGTCTGGTTGAAAAAAGTCCATACAGTTTAACGAATAAAAGGCAAAAAAATTAATAAATAAAAAGTTTATACCATCCTATATACACACAAGCCTATACCCACAGTTGATCCAGAGAAAGGCAAACAAATAAACAGCAGAGCATGATCCAATTTGCTCCAGCAGGGAAAAACATTTCCTCCTGATCCCCGAGAGGCAAACAGATATTCCCTAGATCAACTTTACCAATAAATGTTAGTATGTACATTAACCACTTCAGCCCCGGACCATTTTGCTGGCCAATAACCGGGCCACTTTTTGCGATTCGGCACTGCGTTGTTTAATTGACAATTGCGCTGTTATGTGACGTATCTCCCAAACAAAATTGGCGTCCTTTTTTCCCCACAAATAGAGCTTTCTTTTGGTGGTATTTGATCGCCGCTGCGGTTTTTATTTTTTGCGCTATAAACAAAAATAGAGCGACAATTTTGAAAAAAAAAATATATTTTTTACTTTTTGCTATAATAAATATCCCCCAAAAATATATAAAAAAACAATTTTTTTCCTCAGTTTAGGGCGATACGTATTCTTCTACATATTTTTCCTTAAAAAAATCGCAATAAGCGTTTATCGATTGGTTTGTTCAAAAGTTATAGCATCTACAAAATAGGGGATAGTTTTATGGCATTTTTATTAAAAAATTTTTTTTTTTTAGTAGTAATGGCGGCGATCAGCTTTTTTTTTTTTTTTTTTTTATCGGTACTGCGACCTTATGGCGGACACTTTTGACACGTTTTTGGGACCATTGGCATTTTTATAGCGATCAGTGCTATAAAAATGCATTGATTACTGTAAAAATGTCACTGGCAGGGAAGGGGTTAACACTAGGGGGCGAGGAAGGGGTTAATTATGTTCCCCAGGTGTGTTCTAACTGGGGGGTGGGACTGACTATAGAAAATGACAGATCGCTGTTCATACATTGTATGAAAATGCGATCAGTCATTTCTCCCCCTGAAAGGACCAGGAGCTGTGTGTTTACACACAGCTCCCGGTTCAGGCTCTGTAACGAGCAATCACGGTGCCCGGCGGTGATCGCGCCCGCCAGGCACACGCACTGCACCAGGGGGCATGCGCCCCCAGTGGCTGATATGCGAAATCACGTAATATTACGTGATTTTTGCGCAGCCGAAATGCCGCCGCAAAACTGCGGCGGCTGGTCGGAAAGCAGTTAAGGAAAGAATCCAGGCATTGTAAGGACTTTATTCCACTGCATAGCTTAGTATCAAAGACTGAAATTGTACTTTTTAATCCCAGATCCAATATCATTTCTAAAGATATTAAAAAGTAAGGGTCCCAACACTGAACTTTGGGGTACACCACTGATAACCTTAGACCATTCAGAGTATGAATTATTAACAACTCCATTTACAAACTGATTTTTACAAGCCCGTAGACTTTACCTTACACATGAGCCGTGTGTGGGGAACTGTGTCAAAAGCTTTAGCAAATTCCAAGTATACCACGTCCACCGCCACCCCTCTGTCCAAGGTTTTTACTTACCTCCTCATAAAAATAAATCAGATTTGTTTGACATCTCCTGTCTTTCATGAATCTATTATGTCTGTTTTATAAAAATATTTTTTTCCAGCAAGAACGCATCTATGTGCTCTTTTATTAAACTCTCTGATATCTTCCCAACTAATAAGAGCTTGCTGCAAATGGGTATAGTTTTGTTGAACTTTGTTTTTTTTTTTTTTGGTAGGATATTGTATTGTATAACTGTAAATGTGGCGCAATGTTGCATTCTGAAAAGTTAAGAAGGGTGAAGTCTTTGAAGTGATTTTAAGAATAAGGTTGCTTTTCTGCGCTCACGTCATTCCACTGAACTAAAATCTCTTCACATATGTTTTTATTATATATACAGGACTGACATATTACTTTAACAGTTTACAGAGCACATAGTAATATTTATATGACCCAGAAGGGCTTTCTGTCCAACAACCCTGCTCCACTCTTACAAATATGAAATGGGCTAATCTAGCTAAAACTGATTTTTTTTTTTCCCTCCTGCTGTTTTGCTGTATAAATGCTTATATCTGTCACTGGAAATGTCTTTTGTATGTTCTGTATTTCTATCTTTAGAGCTGCTGATATGAGATACAGACAGCCCTCCTGTACCAGGCCCAGGGCCCCATCGGTTCAGCAGGGGGCCTGGCAGCTTTGTCTTTTTCCACATCACTACAGTAACTAGAATCAGGGTTGCCAACTTTCAGTAAATTTACAAACAGTTTGTAAAATCTGTAATTTTTGCATCTGTCCATAAATGTCCATTATGGACGTGTAGTCTGTATGTCCGTAATGGACATTTATGGACAGATGCATAAATGACGGATATTACAAACTGTTTGTAAATTTACTGACGGTTGGCAACCCTGACTAGAATACAGAGTCAAACCTAGCTCTGCTCTTCCATGGATGGCTGGACAATAGAGAACTGGCAGGGTGGTGTCCACAGGCATGGCTTCAACAAAACACGTGCCTGCAAAAGGGTGGGGACTTTAAAGCGGTGCCTCTCCTGTGTTGTTAATGGGTTGCTTGCTGCTAAGCAGTGTTGGTATGTTTCTCCATCCCCTTTTTTGGGAAGCTCCAACTGGATGACGTGGCGAAGAGCAGGGAAGGCAGCGGGAGAGAGCGAATTGGCCAATGAGAGTCCTGACAGTTGTGAGAACACCAACTATAATACACACTGACAACTCTAGTAATCTGCTGTTAATGGGACACTGTACCTTCATATACCTCACCCTGTACTGTAAAATATCGGTGTACTGAACTATCCGATACATATATCGGCGATGGCTGCGGTGATCGCTGACGTTGCAAACAGCCACGAATAGCTGTCGAACCCAGCAGTAGGAATCGGTAGAATCCTTCTGCTGGCATTTGCACTGTGACAAAACACCATGCAAATGTACTCTAAATCTCTCTTCTACTTACCTCCTCCCTGGCAGATAAACTGTAGGGGCCCTATGATTTCTAATGGATGTCCTAGCTATGTTAAGCACTGTGGGAGATATTGTGGCATATTCAACATTGGAACTGTATTGGCATGTATACAGCATGAGTGCATGTCTCGAGAATGAAAACATGTAGAATAGATGGATATATATATATATATATATATATATATATATATATCTATCGCTATCTATATATATATATATATATATATATATATATATATACTGTGTTTCCCCGAAAGTAAGACTGTGCCTTATATATATTTTGTAAAAAAAAAAAAAAACACGCTAGGGCTTATTTGCAGGGGATGTTTTATTTAATTACGGTATGCACAAAAAAGTTCCCCTGTCTTTTCTCCCCCTGTCAGCTCAGGGGTCAGCTTTATGAAATTCTGTAATTCCAAAAAGTAAACCTTAAAGTCCTTGTAAAATTATGTAATATGTTCTGTAAAACGTTTATGTAATGTGCAGTGTCTCATTCTGTAACTTTATTGTGGAAAAATAGCTTATTAATAGTGCCGCTGGGCACTCACGTGACCGCTGGGGAAAAACTGTGTGTGTGTGTGTGTGTGTGTGTGTGTGTGTGTGTGTGTGTATATATATATATATATATATATATATATATATATATATATATATATATATATACACACACACGTTAGACTTCTTACTCTGCTCCTTGGGCAGCAATGATTTCCCTGTTATATTGTGTTTTAACTATGTAGAAAGCCATGGGCATTTTTGTTAGGATAAAGCTGTGACCTTGATCTTAGTAATCTTAGTAATCATCACTCATCAAAAAAGCAGGAAAACGCACATTAATGATGTTAAATTACATCTACATTTTTTAAAACTAGACCAAGAACACTAAAGCCCTGTCCTGGATCATCCCTCTTTAACGTTTTGCCCCAGTACAGCCCTGTTCAGAGGTTGGGCTCTTTTTGATCAGCATTTGGAGTTCCAGCAGCAAGAGGAGTTTGGAGTGATGACATCTCTCTAGTAATTACTACTTACATCTCATGTCTTGGTTTAGTATTCCAGGATTCAATGGGAGCGAGGACTGCGCTGCACTTGAACAACTATTAGAAGGATATGATCAGCTAGATCAAGATCAAGTGTGTGATGTTTGCAACTCTCCTCTCTTCAAATACATGGATAACGATGTAAGTTCAATCCTTCAGTAGGTATTTGTAAAATGCTATTTGACTTATCGTCCTCTTTGAGGTGTTGTATGTTGTTTCCATTAATGCACTAATAAAGGGTTATTTAACATGATATGCCCCATGCAAAGTCAAAGTGCCTCTGCACCAACACCAACATCCCCCTCACCCCCCCCCCCAAATTCTTTGTACTAACCTTACCAGCCCCTCCCTGCTGCTCCTTCATCCTCCATCTGTCCACATTACCTGCTACTTCCAGGTATGTTGTAGCATGTAACCTATCAGCCTTTGAAAAATGCTTTGGCCAGCAGCCAATCATTAGCTATGTGTAACTTGAGGGAGTGAGGGGAGCCAATCAATTTTGTGCCAGAGACAGTGGTCAGCAGGATCAATAGAATATATGGCACCCCAGTTCACCACACATAAAACACGTTGCCACAACGCAATAGGATAAGGAAAAGGATAAGTTCATTTTTTGGATAAGTTGCATGTACTTCTTATGGTGAAACATATTCCAGTTCTGCCACCGCCTCTCCCCCTGATCCCTCGTCCCCTGTGACAGTGGGCAGGGGTTCTTCTCCCCCCGCACCCGATGTCACATTTTAAAAAGAGTGTAAACTTGGAGGGCTCCGCCCACACAGCCGCATAATTCATTCAGGAGTTTCCTGTGAAAGAGAGAGTGACAAGTCCCATCTGCCACAATGACAGACGGCTTGTGGTTCTGAATGAACTGCAAGGGTGCTGATTATTGCTCTTGTACTTCATTCACAAGCCCTGCAGCTTTTAAACTGACAATCTGTATGGAGGTTTAGGCAATGCTTTCCAGGCTCCTGCAGGTAAAAAATCAGAAGAAACTAAAAAAAAAAAAATCGCCAAAAATATGATATTTTTTTTCCTATATAATGAACTTATCCTTGCAGCCTAATCTGGAGGCTGGGGGTAGTGGGCAGATGGTCACAGTTTGCATTTTAGCGCTTTTAAGGCCATCAGAAAATAAGCTAAATTTACACATCTGTAGGTCCCTGTTTTACTCTTCAAAAGAAAACAAGTAAAATCCCTGAGAACTTTTTTTTTTTGTTGTTTTTTTTTTTTTTCCTCACTTCCTGTCTTGAGACACCACAGGAAATGAAATCTCTGACTAATGACTGGTAATGACTTGGCATTAACATTTGCGCAAACCGCGTCTACCTCTTTGTCCCCTGCTCCATCTGTCAACCACTTGTCATATGCAGCTTCAATAGAAGTGCAGCCATTTCTTTATTGTCATCAGAACAGTTGTAACTTGAACAAATGTCCAAAGCCTTTCCCTGTATTCCTGACCCAGTAAAAACTCAAATTCCAGATTTTCCCCTCACTCTTGGTCTTGGAAAAGTGAACACCAGAACTTATAATGTTCACCAGAACTAATAGAGTAAATTCCCAGTGGTCTACCAACAGACATAGATTATAACGCTTCGCTAGTTCATTAAAAAAAACGAAATGGCTTGAAGTATAAGAGGAACTTTACTTCCTAAGGCAGGGGTGGCCAACCAGTGGCCCGGGGGCCACATGTGGCCTGTGGAGCCCTCTGATGTGGCCCGCGACCTCCTACTCTGGAATGGTGGGTTGGAAAGCCCATATCGCAGGTTGCCGACCCGCCATACCGCAACATCAGTGTTGTGAATGAAGCTGGTGTTAGAGGAAGAAAGCGTCTGCGGAGTAAAGCCCCATAAACCGATTTTTCCTCTACAGCGCCGGCTTTTGCCACAGGCGGAGTCTATGGCAAAGTTCAGCTTACCCACAGGATAGACACAGGTGCACTACGCTGCGAGCAAACCACAGAACATCAGTGTGAAAGCAGTCTTGGGCCCTTTTCACAAGATCAGCCCGACCAAATGGGACCCTCAATTCACCTGTATATAGCGACAGATGTCTGTTTACGCCCACCTACCTCCAATCCGAACAACAGAAGGGAGTTCGTACCCTTCTGTCTGGGCGGATCAGAGGGGCATAGCGTAGCCGTGACCGGTCACCTGCCCGCTCCGCTCATTGTGGCCCTCGACTGGTTGTCAAGTTACTTAAGTGGCCCTCGCTCTTCAAAAGGTTGGGCACCCCTACCCTAAGGGTTCATTTCTGACCTGGTCTGCTGTTCTGAGATAAAATATTATACTCCTCCTCCCAGTAAATCAAACCTGGCAGTGCAGCCTTCTTTTTTTGTGAAGTCTCTTCCAGGTCCTAGAAGACAGCCTCCTGATGCTACACTGTGTATGTGATGTGGACATTCCAGGATTCCTTGGGCCAGGAAGGCTAAAGCGCTGGTAGCACTCCACTGAAAAAGTTATTTGCAGTTTAGTGGACACACAAATGTGAATAAAGTTCTGTTTTAAAGCGGAGGTCCACCCTAAAAAAAAAAGTTACATAAGCAGGCTCTTTAAATTAAAAAAAAAAAAAAAAACATTTAAAAAATAGAAACATTTTACTTACCCGAAACGCCTGTCGCTAGGCAGTTTTCCTAATCTGCCACTGCCTTCTACGCGGAGCTGTTCCTTCTCTTCATCCCTTGTGTGGTGTTTTGGAAAATTGGACCCACTGTCTTCTGGGACCTGTGTGTGTCCCAGAACACAGCTTCCATTCACAAAGCGCTGCGTGACTCAAGCATGTGCAGTAGGAAACGGGCATTAAAGCCGCAAGACTCCACTGCCTGTTTCCCTTGGATAAAATGGCGGCGCCGGCATCGATCCGATGGACGGATCGGCCTCTGGGGGCCAACTTCGCAGGCAGGTAAGTGTCCTTATTAAGTCAGCAGCTACAGTGTTTGTAGCTGCTGACCTTTAAAAAAAAATCTCAGCTGGAACACCGCTTTTAAGTCCAGTCAGTTATCAAAATTTTATGTGTGTGTGAAATAATTCTATTTTATGGTGCACTTTCCAAAGAAGTTTGCCTTCTATGAAATAGAATGCCATCATCACTGGGCTGTATAGAGGTGGTGGGTCACCATTAATTTGCATAATTTGTTTTATATTTATGCCACACGTAGTATATTCATTATATTTAATATCTATTGAGCATCAAATTCTTTTGATTGATTTTGTTTGGTCTTAGTATGCTAAACTGGCTCTGAGCTTGGCCGTACCAGGAGGTGGAACCAAGAAGAAATCTCCGGCAACCTCCCAGGATTCCGCCTCTGCATCTGCACAGGGGGGCCCCAAACATGAAGAGGACGATGATGAATATGAAGGAGGACTGTGCTAATAATCTACTCTGTTTGCTTGTGACTGCACATGTATGTCTGTGGAATCCAGTCTGCTCAGAATAAAGAGGACGTACCTCTATGCGGATGTTCGTAAATTGCTTTGTCTGGCACAAAACAAAAACTCATTTCCACTTCTACCACATTCTTTCTGATAAGAGCTCCATTGATGCCAATATTTATCAAAAGGTCTATGGATCAATGTTATGCCCCAGTGTAGCACATCTAGTAATTGTATCTAGAATATGAAATATAACTGTGGCATGTAACTTTATTTTGTCCTTGTCCTTGTTTTTTCATTTATTAGTTTCTCCAACTATAAGTGAATGATGTTTTGTATAAATGTGTTTTCTGTAAATTACTAGTAATTATGACATGGCTATTAAATATTTAAATATGGCTCTATGTGTGATTGGAGCTGCTTTTGATATACATGTATGAATATAATTTAATATATACTATAAACCTATCCATCCAGTGTGTGCATATTGTCTGTGTTTTAGTACTATGGCTTTATGGTAACATTTGTGGATTTGGTAATTTTTACTGTCCGTCAGAGCTAAAAAAAATAAAAAAAAAACAATAAAAAAAATATATATATTAGTCAAAGCCCACGTCAGCAAATTTTTATGAAGGACTTGAAGGTGAGTGAGGTTTTAAATGCTGTCAGTGGTGGATTTTTTTAATTTTCTTAAAGCATTCTATACTGTATCACCAAAAGTATTGGGACACGCATATGAACTTTTAATGTCGTCTTAGTCCGTAGGGTTCAATATTGAGTTGGCCCACCCTTGACAGCTATCGCAGCTTCAATCCTTCTGAAAAGGCTTTTTCTAAAAGTTTAGCAGTGTGTCAATGGGAGCATTTGCCTATTCTTCCAGAAGCGCTTTTGTGAGGTCAGGAACTTATGTGGACGAGAAGGCTTTGCTCACAGTCTCCGCTCTAATTCATCCCAATGGTGTTCTGTTGGGTTGAGGTCAGGACTCTGTGTAGGCCAGTCAAGTTCCTCCACCGCAAACCCACTCATCCATGTCTTTATGGACCTCGCTTTGCACACTGGTGTGCAGTCATGTTTGAACAGGCAGGGGCCAACCCCAAACTGTTCCCACACAGTTGAGAGCATGAAATTGTCCAAAAAGTCTTGGTATGCTGACGCCTTAAGGCCGCGTACACACGATCAGACATGTCCGACGGACCGTTTTCATTGGACCAGGCTGAAGTGGTCTGTTGGACAGATTTCTCACCGCTCCAGGTGAGCCCTGTGTGCAATCAAGGGTTGTTGAACCACCAAGGTGCTGGCAATGCTAATGATAGCAAATGGAAGGACGAAGACTGGACAGCCGCACTCCAAAATTACTTAAAATAAGTTGTCTTTTATTTTCAACTGTACACACAGTCACTGCAACCCACAAAATACAGTATGGCCGACGCGTTTCGCACTTACAGTCAGTGCTTAGTCATGGCTAAAAAAGGTTCACACTAAAATGACATATATACTCAAACACATGATCACATGGAAAAATATCCGCCTATGGCAGTAAAAAGTTAATTAAGTAATCAAACACAAAATCAAACCAGCTGAAGGGGGTGGGGCCTCCCTCAGAATAAATGCTTTCAAATGAGAAACATATAAACACATGTAATATATATAGGAACACCTGTATAATCCAAATACCCCTATAACAACTTGATTAAAACCACAATCCACATGAAGTGGTCTGTTGATCTGATGTGCGTTCACACCATTGGACCAAAATCCCCTCGGACCAGAACGCGGTGGCGTAGAACACAACGACGTGATGAAAAAAACGAAGTTCAATGCTTCCAAGCATGCGTCGACTTGATTCTGAGCATGCGTGGGATTTTGGTCCGATGATTTTGTGTACTAACCATCGAACATGTCCGACGGACAGGTTTCCAGCAGACAGGTTTCTAAGCATGTTTCGAAACTTTTGTCCGCTGGAAAACGGTCCGATAGGCCGTACACACGATCGAACATGTCCGCTGAAACTGGTCTGCGGACCAGTTTCAGCGGACATGTTCGATCGTGTGTACGCGGCCTCAGAGTTCCCTTCACTGGAACTAAAGCCTAACCCCTGAAAAACAGCCCCTCACCATAATCCCCCCTCCACCAAATGATTTGGACCAGTGCACTCAATATTGAACGGACTAGGGACTGGGATGCCATTTAAAGTTTATGTGTGTGTAAAGGCAGGCATCCAAATACTTTTGGTAATATTGTGTATATAGGGATATGCTAGGTTGATTTACCTTCACAGATAAGCAAAATGGAACTTAAGTAGCTACCTCTGGAAAATATTTAGCTATGTATATTAATTTTTATACTAGTATATGTAACTGGGGTGTCCAACAGGTGACCTGCAGGACCTTTGAGGTCCATGATAGAGGACAGGACAGTCACATCTGTGCACATGTGAAAGATCAAGCTGTTAAACTGCCAGCTCAGTCCTGCAGACTATGGGCCAGATTCAGGTAGATGGGCGCATCTTTATTCCGGCGTAACGTTTGTCATTTACGTTACTCCGCCGAAACTTTAGGAACAAGTACTGTTATTCACATAGCACTTGCTCCTAAAGTTGCGGCGGCATAGCGAAAATGAGCCGGCGGAATTCATATTGGGCGGGTAGGGGGGCGTGTATTATTTAAACTAGGCGCGATCCCGCGGCGAATGTACTGCGCATGCGTCGACTGTCAGTGCGCATGCTCCAAATTCTGTCAGTGAACGTCAATGATGTCAATCCACATTCACGGACATTTTATGCAAACAACGCTAAACTTTTTAAATTCGACGCGATGACGACGGCCATACTTAACATAGGATACTCCACCTAGGGAACATGTTTTTCTTTACGCCGCGTATCGCTTACGGAAACGTTGGAAAGTCACTGCGTTGGGCCCACGTACGATCGTGAATTTCCGTTTCTCGCTGATTAACATATTCTTGGCGTTAATCAGCGGGAACGCCCCAAGCGCCATTTTTAAAATTGCAGTTCCTATACGACGGCGAAATACAATTACGCCGCTCGTATAGGAACTCCAACCCGGCGTATCTTGTTTTCTGCTTACAGAAAACAGAAACGCCGGCTCAAAGTGAGAGTTATGCTGGCGTATCACTGATACTCCAGCCTAACTCTACCTGAATCTGGCCCTGGCCCTATATAGTGAGAGCATGGCCTATGTAACAAGCAAAGCTCCCCTGTCCAGGACAGCTGCCTGCTCTGCCTCAGGACTAACATCCAAGAGACCAACTGTCACAGAGCTCTGATGACCTATAAAAAATGCTTTGTACTCAAACATAATTCTAGTGTCTTAACCCTTTTACAAATGTGCACCGTTCGCTTGATCAGTTCAGTCACAGAAACGGATTTACGGAAAAGTTTAATTTTTTTTATCACATCTGCCAGCTTAACCACTTGAGTCCCTGAGCCATTTTTTCATGCAAAAACAGACCGTTTGTCCGTTTTTCCATCTTTTCTTTTTTTTTTTTCATCTGATTCACTTTTTTTAATGGATGAAAAATAGGACTTTCATCCGTTCAAAAAAATGATTTTCACAGAAGCGGATGTAAATCCATTTACATCCGTTTTTCTATAGGAATGCATTGATGTCTGTTTTTCACCCGTCAACGGAGGGATGAAAAACGGACCATGTGTGAAAGGGGCCTAAAGAAGAAAACTTGAAGAAGAAACTTAGCAGTTATACCTTATTAGTTTTTATAAATCCTTAAAGTGAATGGAAACCCTTCATTTTTTTTTTTTAATTAAGACTCGTATCTGTTACAGCAGAGGATGTAATTTAATCTGTGCCCAGTCTTGCAACAAAGAGTTAATCCAGCTCTGAGCAATCCTCTTATCTTTTCTCTCCCAGGATTGGCTGATCCACACCTCAGCATAATTGGGCATGCTGAAGTCAAGTAGTGTATTTCCTGGGTTTTGACTGGATGTTAGTGATCGGTGTAAGAAATATCAATGCCTGGCCAAGGGGAGTGTAGATGTGGGCGGGGAGTTACTGACATCGCAACTCCACCCTCCGAGCCCTGGACAACAAACCTGCCCACAGAATCCTGGGGTATTGCAGGGCTCCAATCGGCTAAAGGGGAGATATTTGACAGGTAAGGATACATTCAGGAGGCATGTATATCCTTCTAGATCAGCACTATGAAAGTCATTTAGAAATTATCAAAGTGAGTTTGCATCCACTTTAAATTTATAGCTAAATGTTTAGTTAACACTTGACTCTTTTTACCGCTTAAGGACCGCCCACTGTATATATACGTTGGCAGAATGGCACGGACAGGCATTATCACGTACCTGTACTTGCCCCTTAAATGCCTGCCGTGTGGTCGCAACCCTGCCGCCTTCCCCGTGGGGCGGACTTGATCGCCACGGGGATCCCCGTGATCGTCTCACGGAGGTATAGAGCGGGGAGATGCTTGTGTAAACAAGCATCTCCTTGCTCTGCCTAGTGAGAAGGACACTGATCTCGGCTCCGTGTACTCGGAGTGGAGATCAGTGTCATGTTACAGTTAGAAAAAAAAGACAGGGAACACTTAACCCCTAACACCTAGTTAGTTAACCCCTTTACTGCCAGTGTCCTTTTCACAGTAACCAGTGCATTTTTATAGCACTGATCGCTGTGAAAATGACAATGGTCCCAAAAGTGTCCGATATGCCCGTCATAATGTCGCAGTCATGAAAAAATCACTGATCGCCGCCATTACTAGTAAAAAAAAGAATTAATAAAAGTACCATAAAACGATCCCCTATTTTGTAAACCTTATAAATAAAAAAGATTTTTTTTTATATATATATTTTTTGGGGATATTTATTATAGCAAAAAAAAAAAAAAACTATAAAAAAATCGCTGATCGCCGCCATTACTAGTAAAAAAAAATAAAAATAAAAAATGCCATAAAACTATCCCCTATTTTGTAGATGCTATAACTTTTGCACAAACCAATCAATAAACGCTTATTGCGATTTTTTAAGGAAAAATATGTAGAAGAATACGTATCGCCCTAAACTGAGGAAAAAAATAGTTTTTTTTTATATATTTTTGGGGATATTTATTAAAGCAAAAAGTAAAAAATATAATTTTTTTTCAAAATTGTCGCTCTATTTTTGTTTATAGTGCAACAAATATAAACCGCAGATGTGATCAAATACCACCAAAAGAAAGCTCTATTTGTGGGAAAAAAAGGACGTCAATTTTGTTTGGGAGCCATGACGCATGACCACGCAATTGTCAGTTAAATTTAAATCGCAACAAGTGGCCTGGTCTTTGACCACCCAAATGGTCTGGGGCTGAAGTGGTTAATGCCCTCATTACCTCCCTTGGTGGTGGTTGTTTTTTTTTTGAATGTCAACTGCTTAATTTTTTTTGTTTTGATGAAGCTGAAAAAACAAGATGAACTTGTCCTGGCACTGCAGCAAGACTTCATACAACCTAGACAAAGTACAGCAAGGGTATAAACTTAGATGTGGCCCTCCACTCTACTTGTGGATACAAGTATGGTCCTTGAAGTGGATGTAAACCCCAATTTCTTTCTCGTACATCACGGGACACAGAGCGGCATATTCATTACTATATGGGTTATATGGAGTACCTTCAGGTGTGGACACTGGCAATCTCAAACAAACAGGAAGTCCCTCCCTATATAACCCCCTCCCCTAGAGGGAGTCCCTCAGTTTTTTCGCCAGTGTCTTAGGTGTTGGTCACGGAATAGCTTTGCTCCACATCCTTGGGATTAAGGGCGGGCTAACCGGATCTGTCCAAGGAGCCTCAGTGCCAAAGTGGACAGTACCCGGGCCCCAAACCGTGGGGTTTTGCCTATAATGCTCCTCTTTGGAGGGCTGGACCCTGGGCCCAGGACTTGGAGTTTGTAAAGACCATAAGTTCCTGTTTTGCCAGGGTGCTATATAGGTCCAGGACAGTGGGTACCTTCATAGGACCCCAGGGCCTGAAGGTCTACTACGCTACCCACGGAGATGGGAGAAGATTGGACCGTTTTGCAAAACGTCCTGCGGCATGGAGCAGGTAAGAGGGGAGCCTGCGGGACTTGGTTCGACAGCAGGCTCTCCAGGGGAGATCTTAAGGGGGGTAGCCTGAGTATGCTCTGCATTGGCACCATGGTCACTATGTCTGATAGACAGGATGCCCTGAAATGTTTCCCCCCATAACTTGATCCCCCTACCTATCTATGTATGTTTGCTAGCTACCTGCTGCTCGCTGGTGGAAGATCTTTTAAAAAAAAAAAAAAAAAGATCTGTCTCTAGGCTAAAGGGACTCCTTAGGGGCCTGTGTTAGCCTTACCTTGCCGGGATTCAAATCTGCCGCCTGATGCGTCCTCCAACCTGCATTCCTGGGCTCCAGAGTGCGTCTCCTCCTGGGCTCTCCTCCCCCGACAGTCGCGCGCGCGCGCGTGCACGCGCGCATGCATATAGAAAATTTTCGCGCCGTTCGGGAGGGGGGGGGGGCGGGGAGTGTGACTGCAGTGTAGAGTGGGCGTGCCTTTAATTGCTGTTATACACAGCAGGCGCGTTCTTAGCTCAGTTCAGAGCTGAGCTGGAGAGGAGGACGTAGAGCTGGCAGCGCAGTGACTCCCGGTGGCGAGAAGGGGTACTACATACTGGAGTCAGCTCCAATACTTTTTGTTAAGCCAAAATCCCCTTGGCAACAGGTTGAATGCTGGCAAACATGTTGGGGGTGGGGCTGTATGTGGTGAATAATATATAAAAGAAAACATACTGAGCCCCACCGGTTTTGGGGCATTAGTGATCCTATTGTCCCCTAAACCTTATTTTTTTTTTGTACTCCTGGCTATAACAGTCTGTTGTTTTAAGCGGAGTCCTTCGGTTTTGTATTATGGCTTCCAAGGGTTCAGGATCAAAAAAAAAAAATATATAATAAAAATAAAGAGAAAAGGCAAAGACAAAGGGGTTCCTCCTCTGGTTCTGATAATATGCCAATACTTTCCCCACAGGTTATTCCTATAGGGGTCACCCTGGATAAGCCATTAAGGGGGTCTGGTGCTGAGGCTGGCCCAGGTCGGCCCAACCCTGTGTTATCACAGAGGAGATACTAGCCGTCACCCTAGGGGGGCTAGAGAAAAGAGGTTAACAGCTATGATCGCTGGCTCTTTTTCTGGCAAGAAGCGGACTAGATCCCCATCACCAAAAGGGACAGAACCTAGAGGATCTACCACTGTAGAATCGTTTTCAGCCTCCCAGGCGGAGAGTCTGTGGGTCCAGTCTTTGACAGACATGGTCCGCTTGGCATTCAATTTGCCATTTCCAGAGCCTCAGGTTCCTGCGGTATCCTCTTTGGGTTCTTTTTTAAAAGCGCCTTTAAGCAACACAGCTTTTCTGGCCCATCCTCTGTTAGAGGAATTGGTTTTTCCAGGATTGGGACGACCGGACAGAATTTTTTCTGCCGCCTAAAGCTGACGAGAGGGTAGTCTTTATGCACGTCTGCCAGGAAATATTTGTGCTTGCAGGCACTCTTTCCCCTGACCAAGTGCTCTTTAAAAGGGGCCCGGATGGCTCAGTTGGTAGAGCATCGGACTTTTGATCTGAGGGTCCAGGGTTCAGGTCCCGGTTCGGGCACTGCTTTTCAACTACCGTGAGGTCCTTGAGGCCGCATCTCCCGGAAAGCGCCCGATCTCGTCTGATCTCGGAGGCTAAGCAGGGTAGGGCCTGGTTAATGCCTGGATGGGAGACCACCTGGAAGGTTTTCTGTTATTTACCCTATGGAAAAGACATTTTTCTAAAGAAAGGGGGCGCTCCCAACGGTGGACGCAGCCATCTCATGGGTGAATAAATCATTAACTGGCCTAAGGGGAAACATACAAATGTTTAAGGTCCCGGTCGATAAACGTTTAGAGACACTTTTTTCCAGCATCCCTGGCTACAGCCAGCAGTGGCTACAATTGGAAGGAACCAGACAAAACAGATGCTTAGACATCCCTGCCCGATAGGCAGAGGAGTTATTGGATATTCCCAGAGCCCTGTGCTTTGCGGTAGAGGCTATAAAAAGACTCCATCCAGCAGGCGTCTCGTTGTCACTGTTTTTAGTGCATATGAGAAGGCTCTTTTGGTTGAAGAACTGGGCGGCCGAGCCCATGTAAAAGACTGCTGGCAGGTTTGCCCTTCCTTGGAAAGATCTGGATAAATACATTCAGACTGTTTCAAGTGGCAAAAGTACCCTTTTACCAGTCAAAGGAAGTTCCGGGGTCCTGCGTTTAAAAGGGCAGCTCCCCCCGGTTCCAGGGCCCTCAAATTTCAGGCAGTACGGTCCTCCTGCGCGATCAAACATTTGACAATGGATCGCAAGGACAGGCCCCTGGGGATCGGTCCCCGACAGAGGGGGTCCGATCATCTGTGGCCGCAGGCTACAGATTAGAATTTCTAAAATTTCCTCCACAAGGAAGGCCTCAATGCGGGCAGCATTGGATCACCTGCTTTACCAGGGCATAATGGTAGAGGTACCAGCCCAAGAACAGGGGCTAGGTTTCTATTCCAATCTGTTTGTCATACCAAGGCTCATCGGCAATGTCAGACCAATTTTGGACCTAAAAGGTTTAAATGCTTACCTAAGGGTTCGCTCTTTCCGGATAGAATCCGTTTGGCCAGCAGCCGCCACACTCCAGAAGGATCGGGCTTCTATAGACATAAAGGAGGGTTACCTTCATGTACCAGGTTTTTCAGCCACATCAAATATTTTTGTTTTTACGCTTCGCAGTGATACAGCGTCACTTCCAATTTGTGGCGCCCCCCTTCGGGCTGGCTACGGCCCCCGGGTATTCACGAAGGTCCTAGCTCCTATTCTAGTCAGTCCAAAGGATCCAAGGGATCTCGGTCCTAGCATACCTGGACGACCTCTTAATCATAAGATCACTCGCTTCCTGGGTGGAATGCGTAGTAGCCCTCATGGTTCAGTACCTCGAGAGGTTCGGCTGAGTCCTAAACCGGGGAAAGATCAGCATTTCAACCTACAAAGCAGTTGGAATATCTCGGCACGAGATTAGACACAGAACAGAAGATGGATGTTCCTGCCCCTGGAAAAGGTCGAGGCTATCAAGAGATTGATTCAGTTGGTTCTAAGCAAAAAAGAGCCAACTATTCGCCTATGTATGCGATGGCCATGTTCGAGGCAATACCACACGCTTTCACGCTCGTGTCCTACAGGCAGCAATTCTAGCAGCTTGGTTCTGCCCAGTGGTCTGGAAGGCTGGAGAGCGGTCTTGAACAAGTTCACTCGCCAAGGAACTTGGGCAGAGGCGGAAAGGCAGCTGCCCATCAAGGTCTGGGAGTTCTGAGCGGCTCAGCTAGCCCTCCTGGCATAGACATCCAGATTACAGGGGTCCTCGGTGAGAAGTCATTCAGACAAGGCCACAGCGGTGGCATATAGGTGAACCACCAAGGGGGAACCAAGAGTCAAGCCACTCAGAGGGAGAGGAGCTTGGTTTTTCGGTGGGCAGAGGTTTATGTACCCTGCATATCGGCGACATTCATTCCCGAGGTGGACAACCTGCAGGCGTACTTCCTAAGTCGCCAAACCCTGTCGCCGGGGGAGTGGTCTCTGCATCCATTACGTTTCCTCCAGCTAGGAGTGGATAAAGGCCTGGCATTAAGCACGATCTAGGGACAGATTTCAGCCTTATCAGTGTGATTTCAGAGGCCGCTGGCCGCCCACTCGCTGGTTAAGATCTTCGTACAGGGAGTCTTACGTGTTAATCCTCCGGTCAAATCACCACTTTGTCCATGGGACTTAAATCTTGTTCTGTCAACTCTACAGAAACAACCCCTTGAGCCGTTGGCTGAGGTACCTTGGTTTTACTGACCAGAAAGTCGGTATTTCTGATCACCATAGTTTCGGCCAGGAGAGTATCGGAATTGGCAGCCTTATCTTGTAAGGAACCATATCTCATTTTACATAAGGATAGGGCGGGGTTCCGTCCTCATTCTTCCTTTCTACCAAAGGTTATATCCAGTTTCCACCTGAACCAGGATGGTGGTACTTCCATCCTTCTTCCAAAACCCACCTCTAGAAAGGAGGGGTTGCTGCATACGTTGGATATTGTCAGGGCCATAAAGGCCTATCTTAAGGCTACAGAGAAGGTTCGGAAAACAGATGTGGTGTTCGTTTTACCGGAAGGGCCCAAGATGGGTCAGGCAGCTGCTTGATCCACCATCGCAAGATGGATTAAACAATTAATCGTTCAGGCCTGCGGTTTGAAGAGGTTGCCTCCTCCTTTGTCGGCAAAGGGCCCATTCTACCAGGGCCATGGGCACCTCCTGGGCAGCACATCATCATCAGATCTTTATGGCTCGAATATGCAAGGCAGCAACGTGGTCGTCAGTCCACATGTTTACAAGATTTTATCAAATGGACGTAAGAAGGAATGCGGATACAGCCTTTGGGCAGTCAGTACTACAGGCCGCGATTCAAGCTCCTCAGGATCTGAGGGGGCTCCCTTGATTTGATTTGAGATTTACATTTCTCGTTTAAGTTGGATTTACTAGTATTTGAGTATACCTCTAAATTAAATCCTTCTTTGGAAGATGTCTCCCTCCCCTCATTAAAGCATTGCTTTCGGACATCCCATATAGTAATGAATATGCCGCTCTGTGTCCCGTGATGTACGAGAAAGAAAAAGGGATTTTTAAATACAGCTTACCTGTAAAATCCTTTTCTTGGAGTACATCACGGGACACAGAGCTCCCACCCCTCTTTTTGGGAACATTTTGGGAGGCATACTGCTTGCTACAAAACTGAGGGACTCCCTCTAGGGGAGGGGGTTATATAGGGAGGGACTTCCTGTTTGTTTGAGATTGCCAGTGTCCACACCTGAAGGTACTCCATATAACCCATATAGTAATGAATATGCCGCTCTGTGTCCCGTGATGTACTCCAAGAAAAGGATTTTACAGGTAAGCTGTATTTAAAAATCCCTTTTTTTTTTTTTTTTGATGTCACTATGTAGTAGACATGTGCACAGAAAAAAAATTAGTTTTTTTTTTTTTGTTCTGTTTCTTATCGTTCGTTTTTCGTAAGACGCCCATTTTCCTGTTTGTTCCTGTTCGTTTTTCGTATGACGCGATTTTTTCGTATTCCGATCGTTTCGTATTTTCGTTACTGTTTTATTTTCGTACATGCGGGATGGTTCGTTATTCTGTTTAATTCATGTTCGTTACTTGTTAGACAATAATTTTCGTGAATTTTCGTCAATGATTTGCAGTATCTTGAAACCCTTTTCTTTTGCTATTTTCAGTCTTATGTTCAAATGACATCTATAACAAAAGATTGGCATTCTGTATTTTAAATTCCTTTTTTCTGTTGGTATTTTGGATTCAAAATACAGCATGCAAATCTTTTGTTATAGATGTCATATGAACAATGAACATAGGACTGAAAACAAACAGAAGAAGGATTGAAACAAAATACAGAATGCAAATCTTTTGTTATAGATGTCATATGAACAATGAACATAGGACTGAAAACAAACAGAAAAAGTATTGAAACAAAATACAAAATGCTAATCTTTTGTTATAGATGTCAAATGAACAATGAACATAGGACTGAAAACAAACAGAAAAAGGATTGAAACAAAATACAGCATGCAAATCTTTTGTTATAGATGTCATATGAACAATGAACATAGGACTGAAAACAAACAGAAAAAGTATTGAAACAAAATACAAAATGCTAATCTTTTGTTATAGATGTCAAATGAACAATGAACATAGGACTGAAAACAAACAGAAAAAGGATTGAAACAAAATACTGCATGCAAATCTTTTGTTATAGATGTCATATGAACAATGAACATAGGACTGAAAACAAACAGAAAAAGGATTGAAACAAAATACAGCATGCAAATCTTTTGTTATAGATGTCATATGAACAATGAACATAGGACTGAAAACAAACAGAAAAAGGATTCAAACAAAATACAGAATGTAAATCTTTTGTTATAGATGTCATTTTTGTTCTTTTGCCGTTTTCGTTTTGTCGTTTTTTTTCGTCGGATCATTCGTTCGTATTTGCGGTTGTTCGTTATGCGGCTCATTCGTAATCTCGTAGTTTTCGTATTTTGGTGCTTTAATTTTTTCGTATATACACATTATCCTGCAGGTACGAAAATGAACATTTTCGTACGAAAATAACATTCGTACGAACGGGAATGCACATATCTACTATGTAGAGTATAATATTTCCTATCATCTGTGCCCAGTCTTGCCACATAGAGTTAATCCAGATCTGAGAAATCCTCTTTTATGTTCAGTGAAAATGAACAGCCTTCCAGATAAAACCCTGCCTAGATAAAAAGTCAGTTTTCTCTCTTCTTGCTTTGAGTGAGAGGTTATTTACATATCTAGCTAGGACATGTTTAGCATATGTTATGTTTTGTTTATCATAACATGAGGTGATATAACATCATAACACGGTAATATACAATGAACTTTGGATCACCTCTTGTTATGATAAACATGTCCAAGCTAGATATGTAAATAACCTGTTACTGAAAGCAATAACAGAGAAACGGACTTTATAATTTGGCAAGTTTTTATCTGGAATTCTGTAAATTTGCACTGAACTTTAAAAGAGGATTACTCAGCGCTGGATTAACTCTGTGTGGCAAGTCTGTGCACAGATGAGAGGAAATCTTATACTCTACATTGTGACATTAAAAAAAAAAATAATAATATTTTTTTGGTGTATACATCCACTTTAATCTCTTTTAAAGACGTATTATAAGCAACAAGGTAATATACTGCAGCTTACGTGGTGGCTGCATTGGTTTTCTTTTCGTCCCCCCCCCCCTTTATTTTCACCAGGTGATCCCGCTAGTAACATGCTTCCTGTCACATGGTGTCTCTACTATGGATGGAAGTCCCGAGGGCTTTCACACTGGAGCAGTGCGCTAGCAGGAAGGTAAAAAAAAGTCATGCTAACAGCATCTTTGGAGCGGTGTGTTTACCGCTCCTGCCCATTGAAATCAATCAAAGCACTTTGCAGTGGTTTTAACCCTTTCTCGACCGCTAGTGGGGGGGTAAAAGCACCCCGCTGGCGGCCAGATAGTGCCACAAAATTAACGGTAAACGGATACCGCCGACGACTCCACCGCTCCAGTGTGAAAGGGGCTTTAGAGGCGCCTCTCTTCTCTTTTATACTCTGTAGCTCCTGCTGGATTTTGCTTCTAATTTCCTTGTGGGTGGACATTTTATGGTTACACAACCTATCACATTGCTATAATCTTTTTATATGGACTATAAACTGAAGGATTTATGAATAAATGGTTGTGAAACGAATCAGCTAAGTTTCCATTATTTCTTATGGGAAAATTTGCTTTGATATACGAGTGCGTTGGATTACAAGCATGTTTCCGGAATGAATTATGCTCGCAATCCAAGATCTTACTGTACTGTTATCCAAATGTGCTGTGTTGGTGTATATGAAAATGTACAAACGTAAGAGGACTGTAGAGGGAGCTACTTTACAATCTTTGTCTCGCAGCATATATTCTGGTAACAACAGAATAAATATTTCTGTACTGTTAAACATTTTTATGTTGAATGGACTGATTTTTTTTTTTTAGTTCATAATGCGTGCGATTTCTTTGGTTTAGACTTATAGGTAGAAAAATGAAAACCACTCAGATAGCTACTATATCTGGAGAAATAATGGGTGTGATTAAAAAACATGGAAGAAATGAATAGGACGTGAAACAAGATTGGTCCCTATAGGCAGCCACTGTGCTTTTCTTATCATTTTCTCTCCCCCCTCCCTTACAGTAAATAATACCCTTAGAAAATTGGTGAGATGACAGCTAGAAGAAGTGGCCATTGACTGATTGTTACACAAAGAGAAATGCTGATATCAGTAAAGTAGGCATGTTTTTAGACCGTAGCCTAGCAATGAGGGTTACCCTATTTTAGGAGAACAATAGCAACGTGTAAGGAATATCAGTTGGCTGGAGAATACCTGCCACGTTGATGGATTCCAATAGACACGATTGTCTCATTATTCTACTGTTTTTTTTTACCTTCATTCATTTTATTTTCTGTGCAGCAGCCCCCCCCCCCCCCAATAATCACCTGAGCCCCATCTCGATTCAGCGATCTGCACGAGAGCCTTGGCTCTCTGGAAAAATCTTCCCTCTCATTGGCTGAGACAACAGTGGAAGCCATTGGCTCCCTCTGCTTTCAATCACAACTAGTGAGCCAATGAGGAGAGAGAGGGGGCGGCGCTGATCCGCAGCTCTGAGTGTGAATGGACACACAGAGCAGATGCTCGGGGGACACCATTGCCAGCTTCTTGCTTTTGCGGCACTTGACAGGAGGGTGGGGCCAAGAGCAACAGCAAGGGACCTGAGAAAAGGAGGATTGGAGCTGCTCTGTTCAAAACTACTGCACCGAGCAGGCGAGCATGACATGTTTGTTATAAAAAAAAGCCTTTAATATCACTTTAAAGTGGTTGTAAACCTCAGACATGAAATATGAACAAAGCGTATCCCTCTATAGTGTGTACTTGTCTCTGTTAAGAGCACTAAGTCTCATTTCTGTCTGCGGTTTCATTCCTCTGCTATCAGCATGACTCACTTCAGGATCTCCAGCTGATTGACAGCCTAAGCTCTGTTTCTGTGTTCTGTATGGTGGGGAGTGTGTCTTTTCCCTCCAATCATCTCTCATAGCTCTCTTCGCTGAGCTCTGCTGAGTGTAATTTCAGATCTCCACTCCCTTCTTTTTTTTTTTTGGAACTCTCAGACCAGCTTTAAAAGTTCAGTACTTTAAATGGATGTTGTAACAGAATGGCCCGTGACACCCAGAGACGTTGGAAGGATGAGAGATACTTTTGTGCCAGCAGCACCAAAAACTCTTGGGTCGAAATCCACCCTGTGCCCTTTTGGGTATAGGGTGGCTAATAGTGAATCATAATTCATATTACATGAGATGGGACATTAATAATACTTCATATTGCAGGACTGAGATATCACAAGGAGTCATGATGACATGACCAGGTCAGCCAGTGAGTCATACCTTTTGTATAATAGGCTATTGAAATATCCTAAGGTGTTGGCTATTCAATGTAAAGACACCCACTCTCACTGCCATTGTGTGACAAAGCTGTATAGAGAACTTATTCAACTAGATGTCTGTGTTACTATTCAAGGTTAATTGAACCCTATTGATAATACGGTGCCGTCATGTCTAGCTACCAATTAAAGAATTATCCTCAGTGAGTGAATAGGGGGGTGGAGATTACATTGTCCTGTGATTAACTGCATTATGTTGTACTGGATATAAGCAAGCTAAGAACCAATAAAGATATTCATACATTTTGGAAACTAGAGAACGGAGCGCTGTCTCGTTTATTCTGGGAAATGGAATGGATCATGTCTGCCTGGTTGTTGGTGTGTCGGATAAGCTTGTCGTGGATGGATGGAAGGTTGTAAGCGGTGGTAACCGTTACATTGGTGGCACAGCAGTGGGATGATTCCATCTTCAGAAGGACGGCTACAAGGACACATGACAATGGAGACGCTGTATGAACGGATGAAGCTCTCTTCCCTCATGGACTTACTGGAGAGCCGGGGCAGACCGGCCAGCAACCGTAAGAAAAGGGACATTATCGCAGAAATTGTCGAAATGAATAGAGCTAAGAGGCCCAGCGTAACAGACAGGACACCTGAGGAAGAATTTTTTGATCGGGCTGTTAAACATGGACTGGCACAATATGGTCCTAATCCTCCGCCGGAGATCATAGACCGGGTTATAGCGGCTGTGGATGCCACCTTGCGACAGCGAAGAAGTGCTGCAGCAGCTGAAGAGAGAGGAGAGGTGCAGATACCAGTCTCCATGGAAGAGGAATTCCAAAGGAGGTTACAAGAGATGCGGATACAGCATAGAGGACCAGTATCAGAGGAGGTCCTGTTGGGATGGTCGGATGTTATTCGGTGCCAACTCTGGAAGGAAGCGTTAGCTCAGGAGCAGCAACACCAAGGAAAGGTCCTGCCCTCCATCTATGCAAGGTACTGGCCGCAGTATGACGTACGAATGCCGTTGTTGGGGAAACAACCGAAGCAGGAGTGGATAGCGGAGTTAAGCAGGCTGATCCAGGCAGAGATGCAGCTGGATGAGAGCTACAGAGCCCTCCGGTGGTATGTAGCCCAAGAGTGCCCGTGGCCAGCAGATGACAGCCCCACAGAAGGCTATGACTATGATGGCCTGGGATTATTATATTGGAGGATGTGCAGTGATCCCGACTTTGGGGATGATCGGGAGTGGCGCTTGGAGGATATAATGGAGCACAGAGAGGAAAAATTGAATATCTCGGGAGGCCACTGGTCACAGGAAGATTTAGAATTTCTGGCCATTCGGAATGGGAGCTGGAGGTCGCCTACAGACAGCTGCTAGACTCCGCTCAGCAGCAGGGTGGGGCTCCCATTGCCTGGGACTATGAGGAAAGTTCAGATGACAACTGTGAACTCCTGGCTGATGAATCGGCAGTGGAAAATATGGAGATTTTCATCCCTAAAGCCGAAGCGGATGGTGTGGAGTTCCAGGGAGCTGGGGCGGTTGGCCCCCCTCTCCAGCAACAAGCTGAGGTGGTAAAGCTTTTACCCCCAGCTGAATCACTGGCAACAGAGCAGGGTACCCCAAGCCTCTGCTCTTCACTAACGGAAGAGGGGGACCCTGTGGTAGTGGATGGGACTGTGGTCTCCACTCACAGCAACACAGCGGAAGAGCTGGCAACAGAACAGAGGGTCACGGACCTCTGCTCTCCACTAACGGAAGAGGGGGACACTGTGGTAGTGGATGGGACTGTGGTCTCCACTCACAGCAACCCAGCGGAAGAGCTGGCAACAGAGCAGAGTGTCATAGGCCTCTGCTCCTCACTAACAGAAGAGGGGGTTCCTGGGGTAGTGGATGGGACTTCAGTCTCCACTGGCACAACCCCAGAAAATGGTACAGGACTGGGACAGGAGGATGTCGGCTTTGCTTTGCAAGCACCCGGGGGTTTTCACCAAGCACCAGTGGATAGGACTTCAGTCTCCACTGGTATACCCCAGGAAGGGGGGGCAGTTGGCACAGACCCCCAACAGCATGATGGACTGAGCCCAGCTACCCTGCCTTCTCCCCAGCGGCAGGCGTGTTCTCTGAGAGAGGCAGAGGTTGGCGGGGTGAGTAATGCTCAGTTTGGAGACATTTATTTGGGGTACGGTATGGATACCAGCATTGGAGGACTGGAACTACTGACGGACTTCGGAGTCAACCCATTCGGGGTTCCCTCCTGTGTCCGTCTCCCACCGAAAGGGGAGAGATGTAACAGAATGGCCCGTGACACCCAGAGACATTGGAAGGATGAGAGATACTCTTGTGCCAGCAGCACCAAAAACTCTTGGGTCGAAATCCACCCTGTGCCCTTTTGGGTATAGGGTGGCTAATAGTGAATCATAATTCATATTACATGAGATGGGACATTAATAATACTTCATATTGCAGGACTGAGATATCACAAGGAGTCATGATGACATGACCAGGTCAGCCAGTGAGTCATACCTTTTGTATAATAGGCTATTGAAATATCCTAAGGTGTTGGCTATTCAATGTAAAGACACCCACTCTCACTGCCATTGTGTGACAAAGCTGTATAGAGAACTTATTCAACTAGATGCTGTGTTACTATTCAAGGTTAATTGAACCCTATTGATAATACGGTGCCGTCATGTCTAGCTACCAATTAAAGAATTATCCTCAGTGAGTGAATAGGGGGGTGGAGATTACATTGTCCTGTGATTAACTGCATTATGTTGTACTGGATATAAGCAAGCTAAGAACCAATAAAGATATTCATACATTTTGGAAACTAGAGAACGGAGCGCTGTCTCGTTTATTCTGGGAAATGGAATGGATCATGTCTGCCTGGTTGTTGGTGTGTCGGATAAGCTTGTCGTGGATGGATGGAAGGTTGTAAGCGGTGGTAACCGTTACAGATGTTGAAAAGCGAAGACTGCAAATAGTCAGGGACAACTTATGTAGAATGATTTGTTTCATCTGTGCTTATCACCTGAGGCCAGTCATTTCATTGGGTATATGTATGGGTTTACAACCACTTTAACAAACTATTAACATTAATCAAAAATCTTCACACCATTTTTATTTTTATTTTTAAACTCTGCTTTCATTGATTTAAATGTTCCAAATACATTTATTTGGTCTTTTTCATATGGTAAACAACATTCTGGCTGGGCTCCTCCTCCATCCGTAACAGGCTAATAATACTGAGTTTAGGAAGATGGGTGAGACATTAATTCTTCAAAGTTACTACCATTCAATTCGTTTGAGCTAGTGTGCTTTTGATCATTGACTGCGTCAAAAGATTATTTAGTCTTTAACCACTTCAATACCGGGCTTTTATACACACCTCAATACCGGGCCTATTCTGGCACTTCTCTCCTACATGTACAAATCATCATTCTTTTGCTAGAAAATTACTCAGAACCCCCAAACATTATATATGTTTTTTTAGCAGACACCCTAGGGAATAAAACGACGGTCATTGCAACTTTCTATCTTGCACGGTATTTGCACAATAATTTTTCAAATGCCTTTTTCTGGGAATTTTTTTTTTTCATGAATTAAAAAAAAATAACAAAACAGTAAAGTTAGCCCAATTGTTTTGTAAAATATGAAAGATTATGTTACACCGAGTAAATAGATACCTAACATGTCACGCTTTAAAAATTTTTTGCAACTAGTGTAAATGATTTTGACTTGGTTTTACCAACTTTCAATTTCCTATACAGAAACACTCAGACTGGAAAAAGGAAGGGCAGGACTGGAAGCCAATCAGCCACCTCAAATTTATTAAAAGTGAGCATTCCGACCAGTAACCTTAAAAACAAGTTCTAAGCAATTGTACCCCCAACAGTATAATATTGTTTGTTCAAACTTTGTACATGTAACTTTTTCTTGACAACTTGGCCTGTTAAATAAAAAAATCGATCTTCAGGTAAAACACAAAGGGCCAGATTCAGAAAGACTTACGACGGCGTATCTCCAGATACGTCGTCGTAAGTCCGAATGAGCGCCTTCGTATCTCGGCGCCTGATTCAACGAATCAGATACGCTGGGATATAGCTAAGATACGAGCGGCGTAAGTCTCTTACACCGTCGTATCTTAGTTACATATTTACGCTGGCTGCTAGGTGGTGCTTCAGTCAATTTACGCATCGAATATGTAAATTAGGTAAATACGCCAATTCACGAGCGTAGTTGCAGCCGGCATATCTATTTGCGTCCTTTATGTAAGGCGTCGGACCGGTGTAAAGTTACCCCTGCTATATGAGGCGCAGCCAATGTTAAGTATGGACATCGGGACAGCGTCGTATTGTACGTTGTTTACGTAGTTTGCGTAAGCCGATTCAGAATGGGGCTGGGCGTAAGTTACGTTCACATCGTTTTCAATGACGTGATTTGGAGCATGCGCACTGGGATACGTTCACGGCCGGCGCATGCGCAGTTTGCTCAGTGCGTCATTTACGTGGGGTCAGGGTTAATTTAAATACAACACGCCCCCTACCTGCCCAATTTGAATTACGCGCGGATATGCCGGCCCATTTCTGCTACGCGGCCGCAACTTACGGAGCAAGTGCTTTGTGAATACAGCACTTGCCTGTATAAGTTGCGGAGGCGTTGCATAAATAGGATATGCTACGCCCGCACAAAGATACGCTCTCCATCCTGAATCTGGCCCAAAATTACTTTGTTAATGCTGGTGACACTATATTGTGTGTGAACTTTTTTCACAGTACCACACTGTATTGTCTTAAAAGATTAATAAAGTATCAAAGTATCGTTTTGAAAAGACCTGTCATCCCCATCTCACTAATTATTTCCAAAATATACTAAATTTACATTTAAACTTCAGTTATGTGCTTCTTAGAAATAAGCTAGTTTCAGAACAGAATAGGTAGCAAAAAGAAAAAAACTGCAGTGTGGACCGTTTCAATGCATCTCCTGTGAACATCTGCGTTATGGTCTGCAGCCTCAGCCTGCAGCATAGCAACTTCTGTAAGGCCTCATGCACACTAGAAGTTTTTACAGCTGCTGCTTTTGGCTTCAGATGTTTATTTCTGCAGCCAATAAACTCCCCAGTATGTTTTCCTATGTGTCCATGCACACATAGGCTATTATCAGCAGTTTTTGGCAGGGGGTGTTTTCTAGCTGGAGTTGGATTGTTTCCAGAAACAGATGACGATGTCTTACAGTCCCATTGTGTGATAAAATAAAAAGAGGAACAACTGAGAGGAACAATAGCTCTCCCAGAGTGAGGGATTTTAACGTGAGAAACGTCAATGCTGTTTAAAGGTAAGCACACTAAAGACAAATTGTTCAAAAAATATATCAAAATTGAATAATACTCATTAAAAACAGATATACAAATATTAGCATGGACCACAATAGTTACAAAAGCAAGATAAATAGCAGTATGCAGCTGGCCAACAAGTTTCGCACAGTGGTGCTTCGTCAGGGCCTTGCAACTTTTCTTTTAAAATGTGTGGTCTGTGTAGGACATAAAAATACGTCATTAAAACACAATATATAACAACTTGTTAACATATTAACAACAAAAGTAATAAAGAAATTGCTGTGTGCTCACCAAACTCGGCTAAAAACTGAATTTAATGCACCAAAACGCAGCCCAAAGAAAATTAAAATTTCTATGTAAAAAAATATACTAAATTATTTCAGAGATGACAGCCAGAAATATTGTACAGACTCATTTCAGAGTATGTAAGCACTTTTACAAGGTTACAAGTTAGGAGGGAGAAGGCTGGTTAATAATTAAAAGATCAAAATTAGAGTATACTATTTCACAGAAAAAAAAAAGAAATATTACACAGACTTGATGCACACTATGCAAGCAGCTTTAGTTGGCCGCAGTTTAAAAATGACACACCATGCAGGCTTTGATAAGGGAAAAAACAGACAGAAAAATTCTCAGTACATGCCCATCATATTAGTAGATGTAGTTTTACAGGGAGACAACAGGCAGATGTATAATCAAGAAACCAATATTAGAGCATAATATTTAGCAGAAAAAGCTATAAAAATCATAAAGTGGATACACTTTACTTAAGCAGCTTTGGTAGGCTGCAATGTAATGCCGCATACACACAGTGGGAATTTCCGTCAAAGAAAAGTTTGATGTCAGCTTTTGGTCAGAAATTCCGACCGTGTGTATGCTCCATCAGACTTTTTCTGTCAGAATTTCCAACAGAAAAAAATTAAAGAGCTGGTTCTCTATTTTTCCGGCGTGAAAAGTTCTTGTCGGAAATCCCGATCGTCTGTATGCAATTCCGACACGCAAAAAAAAAACATGCATGCTTGCAATCAATTCAACGCATTTGCTCAGAATCACTGTACTTATTTTTTCTCGGCTCGTTGTAGTGTAGAACTTCACAGCGTTCTTGACAGTCGGAATTTTGTGTGACCGTGTGTATGCAACACAAGTTTGAGCCAAAAAAAATCCACGGTTTTCTTGACGATGTACGTGGCATTAGAGAGACAGGCCTGGCAGGTTTTCTCCAAAAAAACAAAGTCTGCATGTATTTTTTCACAGAAGTATTGTACAGACTCAGCTTTAGTAGGTTGTGGTTTGAGAGGGAAAGGGAGATTTTAATCAAGAAATCAAAATGTGTGTATTTAACTGAAAAAAAAGCCATTAAAATAGTGTAGTGACTCCATGCACAGAATTTAATAACTACTACTTAGCTACATCCCTAAGGGCCACAATGTAAAATCAAAATTACCGTAGTAGCTTGTGCCACTTACAGGAGGAACAATTCTTGTTCTGGTGGTACTGGAACAACTGGTACAGTGAAGAAAAAGAGTCGTTCACTCTGCACTTCCTCCAGAAAACGTGATGTCATGTATACAACAAACAAAATATTTTCTAATTAGGTGAAGTAAAGAGGAGGTTCTGATGACATCTCAATCTACCCTTGTCCAATTAGAGAATGACTTGTATTCACTGAAAAGAGTACAGCACATTTTCTGAATGGTAGAGGTGCCAAGCGTGCAATTCTGTGGTCAAGTTGCTCCAGCACCACGAGACAGGATGCACTTCCTGTATGTGGCACAAGCTACTACATTTTTCTTGAGAACACCCTGCATCCTTCCAACTGTGACATATTGATGAATCCAGGTAGCCAAGCTGACCCAATGTAAATTCTAAAAATAGACTATTCCTGGAGTTCTTTAACTTTCACTAGGCCATATTTTGAGCAGGAGAGACACCAGACAGTTAATAATCAAAAAATCTAGAGTGCATTTATTTCACTGAAAAAGCCCCCAGAATATTGTAGTGACTCCAAGCACAGTATTTAGAACTGAACAACCTATCTTTAAAATCTACACTGCTCCAGTTTTGGAGCATTTTAACTTATAACACATAGGGCAGCCCATCCACCTGAATAAGCTGTCCTACACTCAACAATCGCATAAAAGAGGCTTGGCAGCAAAACGCCAACCAATGTTGTTGCTGACATACACATACAGGCATTTCTTCCTGCAGATAAGATAATTTCTTCCTATTTCTATGACTTTTCAGAAATCTCGAGCAGCAACTAGCTGTCCCAGCACAGACTTTGTCCCTTGTTGCTCTGTCTGTTGGGAGTACCTGAGGAACACTTTACATTATATCAGTTCTTTATAGGCATATATTCTAGGTGCATTAACACTTTCAGGCCAGGGGCCCTAATATAGTAACTTTAGCACACCCTTACAGAAGGACCACATCTTCTTATGGATTTTTTCTCCAATTAGTGACATGGTCTGTTTCTACCCATCCCAACAACAGAATCCAAGTGATTTTGAGCAAGCATTACTGAACAAGTACTTATCTCCACCATCCACACTTGGGCATAAAGGGAAGCCACCATACTTCAATCCATAAGACCTTGCACACAGTGACCCTAGGCTCAAACCATGGGGATCTGGGAAAACAAAACATGGAAAAAGCTGACGTGACATAAACACTGTGGTGCAAACAGGACACATAACTGACATGCATGAAAACTGATGACAACGTGCATAAAAACTCACTAAAACACACATGGAAACTGATGAAGCGCTACCCCATTCAGGAGCCGCTGGTTAGATGTGGGATCGGCATAAGTTAAGTTACCTTTGATGTGTCTAGGGAAATTGATGGTAGCAACTGGGAGAGCAGTAACGGAATGTCCAAGCAAATGATCGACGTTTCCTAAGTGCTTTTTTTTCAGTCCAACACGACCAACAGTCAACTTGAGGTAGACAGGATAGGTTGGTGAAAAGAATAACTTTGCAGATTCAGGCTGTTTAATAATGAACAGAAGCAGTCCTGCTTCTAGAGTGTATTCTTTTCTCCTGTCGCCACACCAGCCGGAGTGGGTGCAGTGCACCTGGACAGGCCTCTCCCACAGGCCTGGCAGCCAGAGTGTCACTGAGAATGCTGAGAAGGAAGACGTCTCTGCCACCGACTTGGCTCTAGTAAATTAGTACCGGCCTCTGGCACAGGTCCGATACTTGAGAGCAATAGAGCGTATCCTTTCAGTCAATTTCTCTTGAAGTGTGGGGACCCATTAGGTCACTGGGGCCCCTCGGCAACTTTAGTTGCTCTGAGCCATGAGGGCCCAGAGTAAGGAACTCCGCGTAGCACAGGCCCCAGCCAGGTAGGCCATAGTGATGGGGCCAGTGATGTGCGCACACCCTAAAGGTGGGTGCGGCACCTGGAACCAGGAACCTGCGAAGAATCCCGAAAAATGGCGTCTGCCACAGATATACTCTCCCCCAGCATGCCGCGTGAGGGAAACACTCCTCCAATTGGCTGCTGGGGAATAGTGTCTCTGCCTGAATCCATTTGGCGCCACCTGCCGCCTAGAGATGGAACTGCATCCCTGGAGCACAGAACGACCCACAGGATAATTCAGGGCTGACAGCAGCCTAATTTTGCATAAATCAACCTGGGTGAGAGCAAATAAGTCTCTCACCCCACTAAATTTAAAGAGCATCCCTTACTGACAGCAAGGGGGGCGCTACACTGATGTAAACTCATGAATCTGCAAGTGAAATCTGCACAGTTTTCCCATCAGTTTCCATGCACGTATGGTGTGAACTAGCCATGGAACTGAGCAGGACAGACCTGGAGGCTGAGACACCGAAGTCCTCCCTCTACAGCTGGCAGCAACATAATGACCTTCCACTGTTAGGCTGCTTTCACATTGGGGATAGAGCCGCCGTGGCGGTATAGCAGCGCGATTTTTAGGGCTGCTATACAGTCGTATTTACCGCGGTATTCGGCCACTAGCGGTGCGGTTTTAACCCCCGCTAGCGGCCGAAAAAGGGTTAAACTGCGGTATTCCCATTGGTATTACCGCGGTTTCCCATTGATTTCAATGGGAAGGCACGGTATAGGAGCGGTGAACACACCGCTCCTATACCGCAGTAAAGATGCGGCTATCAGGACTTTTGGAGTGGTCCTGCTAGCGCACCGCTTCAATGTGAAAGCCTTCGGGCTTTCACATTGAACACTACAGGAAAATGCCTCAATGTGAAAGGGGCCTAATAAATAAACTACAGTTAGGAAGATACAGGACCGGTGGCCCAGGTAACGGGTTGGCACAGTGACCACACAGGATATTAGGGACATTACTGTATGCACGTGAAATGCTGCATTTAACCACTTGCCGACCGCCCACCGTCGTTCTACGTCGGCACTTTAAAGATGGATATCTCGGTAACGGCAGCAGCTGCTGCCACAACCGAGATATCCATTTCTTCAGTGGGCGGTCGGTCAAACGATAATGACGGTCTCCGCGGCGGATTCGTCGGTAGCGGCGGAGGCGGTCGGGTCCTCTCCCGTGCTCAGTGGGGATCCGAGTGAGAGAAAAAATTCCCTCATCCGTCCCCGTAGCTCTGCTGGGCGGAAGTGCATTTAAGCCTAAATATGAGATCTGAGGTCTTTTTGATCCCAGATCTCATATTTAAGAGGACCTGTCATGCTTTTTTCTATTACAAGGGATGTTTACATTCCTTGTAATAGGAATAAAAGTGATAATTTTTTTATCTTTTTTATTTTAGTGTTAAAAATTGGTAAAATAAATAAAAATAAATATGAAAACAAAAAAGTAGCGAACACATACACGAGTAGCGCCCGCATATGAAAACGGTGTTCAAACCACACAAGTGAGGTATCGCCGCGATCGTTAGAGCCAGAGCAATAATTCTAGCCCTAGACCTACTCTGTATCTCAAAAAATGCAACCTGTAGAATTTTTTAAACGTTGCCTATCGAGATTTTTAATGGTAAAAGTTTGACGCCATGCCACGAGCGGGCGCAATTTTTAAGCGTGACATGTTGGGTATCATTTTACTCGGCGTAACATTATCCTTCACAATATGTAAAAAAATTGGGCCAAATTTATTGTTGTCTTATTTTTTAATTTAAAAAAGTGAGTTTTTTCCAAAAAAAGTGCGCTTGTAAGACCGCTGCGCAAATACGGTGTGACAAAAAGTATTGCAATGACTGCAATTTTATTCTCTAGGGCAGGAGTCTCCAAACTATGGCCCTCCAGGTGTTCAGGAACTACAATTCCCATCATGCCTAGTCATGTCTACGAATGTCAGAGTTTTACAATGCCTCATGGGAAGTGTAGTTCCACAGCAGCTGGAGGGCCGTAGTTTGGAGATCCCTGCTCTAGGGTGTTAGAAAAAAAATATATATATAATGTTTGGGGGTTTTAAGTAATTTTATAGCAAAAAAAATGTTTTAGTCTCGTAAACACCGAATCTGAAAAACAGGCTCGGGGCTTAAGTGGTTAATTAAGGATTGATCGGTGTTTGCTGCTCTAATTGTATAAAGATGACCATATTTGTTAAAGGTAGGGATGAGCGAAACGTATCCATGGGTTTGATTCAGGGGGGGAATTTGCCAAACTGTGCTAAAGTTCTGAATGTTATTGTGCTTGATTATTGATAGATATTGGTGAAAAGGGGTCCAAAGTACCATTTACCAGTTGATTAAGTACAGAAAGGCAGAAAGCTCCTCCCTTACAGGGAAAGAGAACATGGGAGCTTTCTCCTAGGTGACTTCAGGTCACTAGAAAAGATCTAGTCATACTTTCTTATTAGAGCTGTGGTGTAAAATAATGCTCCCTGTGTGACACCACTTAATTAGAAAGGATCCTACTCCCTTATTAGGCCATAGACATCAAAGAGTTGGGGATCTTGTTCCATAACTACATGCGTTGTTAAAAGTGAGATCTCCATTTTTTTGGACCCTGCCCAATCTGACCAATGACTTCCTGGTTTGTGGAAAAGAAAACAAATGTAATTTATATAAAACAAATGAGGAAATGGTTCACATATCAGTCACAAACATAGTTTTGGAATCTCTGTAACTCTATTGTAGCATAAAATGGCCCATCTTTTCGTAGACATATTAATGAATTTTGAAGCAATTAAATATCAAAGTGTATATTGTAAAAAGTGATACAATAATGATCATAGACTTGTATAAATACTATAATATCCAGTGCATAGTGGTTAATGTCCTTCAATGTGGCCCTACCTCTAATAATCCGTATGTGTACTGTAAATAAAAGTGACTTCTCAGTTTGAAATGCTGCAGTAAATACTTTGCTAAGAAATTTGGAAGGTGAGAACAAATACATCTTTTCAGAGTGTTTCCTCCTCACATATAAATGTGACTTGAGTGATTACAGGAATTATTCAAATGCTGCACTCATGAATGGGAGCCTTTTGCACAAAAAAGTCAAAAGCCATCAACACTGAATTTGAGTAATAATTTTAGTTTCATTTTAAAAACACTGTAGGAAATCATTGACCTTGGAAAAGGTTTAAGAGATCTCAACAAAATGTTGTTCATTCATTTTACCAAGCGGTATGATATTTCTTAGGGCCAGATTCAGGAACAGTTAGGCTGGCGGATCCAGTGATCCGCCAGCCTAACTGTCACTTTGAGCCGGCGTTTTTGTTTTCTGTAACCAGAAAACAAGAAACGCCGGGTTGAAGCTCCGATGCGATCAGCGTAACTGAGTTTCGCCATCGCATCGTGACTTCAACTTAAAAATGGCGCCGGGGGCGTTCCCGCCGATTTCCGCTCAAAAAATATGTTAATGAGCGCAAATCGGCAATTCACGAGCGAATTCCGGCACGACGCAATGACGGTACGACGTTTCCGGAAGCGATACGCGGCGCGAAGATATACCTACATGGGGTTGGAGTATCCTATGTTAGGTATAGGCGTCGTCATCGCGTCGGGAAAAAAAAAAAAAACGTCGCTTGCGTAAAAAGATCATGAATGGGAATGTGACGTCATTGACGTTCATTCACAGAATTTGGAGCATGCGCACGGGGATGCTTTGACACTCGACGCATGCGCAGTACGTTCGCGGCGGGATCGCGCTTAGTTTAAATACTACACGCCCCGTACCCGCCCAATTTGAATTCCGCCGGCTCATTTTCGTTAAGCTGCCGCAACTTTAGGAGCAAGTGCTTCGTGAATGACAGCACTTGCTGCTAAAATTTCGGCAGAGTAACGTAAATGAGAAGCGTTACTCTGGAGCAAAGATGCTCCCATCTACCTGAATCTGGCCCAAAGATTATAAATGAAACATAACAAGGTTATAACAAAGGCACAAGAGACATTGTTTGATGCCATTCGTTTTTTTTTTTTCTTCTTCAGAAAAACACAACCAATTGAAAACAGGAACTTAGAATAACTATGTACAGTATATTTTTGTAGTCTCTACTATCCGTGTTGCATGGATCAAGTCCAGCAAGATCAGGCAATGACAGATTCTATTCCCCAGTCTTCCCATAACCGGCTTTCCATATAGTGCCTAACCAGCTCTGTTGGGACAACCCATGTACAGCAATAAAGACTCACTTTTTAAAATAGGTATACCTCCAGTAGGGTCAGACTGAACTCCACAGCAGCTTATCCAATAGCAACTGGCAGCCCAATGCTTGGCATTTTTTTTCAACAGTTCTGGAATATGTAATCACACTTGTGCTTCTCTAGCTGTTTTTTAGTACTTGAGGTAGGGGCACATAATTGTGACTACTTTCTATCAGTTTAAATTTAACTTGAGCTTTAATATCTCTCCCATCATGTTTCTCCTGCTGTAGACCCTAGTCAGTATCAGAATGGTCTAGTAGTGCATTAAAGGGGTTGTACAGTTACATTTTTTAAAATAACAAACATGTTCACTCCCTAATGGGAAAAGCCTAGGCCCAGACAGATACACCAAGGCGTACTATAAAAAAAATTCTCAGATACTCACTAGTCAGATGTGCAAATACTTTAACTCCCTGACGAGGGGTAACTGTATTCCCCCAGAGGCCCTCTTAGCACACATCTCGGTTATACTAAAAGAAGGGAAAGACCCCACCACCCCACAAAGTTACCGCCCCATATCCCTACTGAACACTGACGTGAAGATTTTGGCAAAAATTCTGGCAAACCGACTAAAGCACCTCATACCCTTAGTAATCCACCTTGACCAAACAGGCTTTATAACCGGTAGGGAGGCCAGGGATAACTCTATTCGAGCGATCCAGCTCATTCATTGGGCCAAGACGTAGGAAAATCCCCTTTCATACCTGATACTTTCTACGGACGTAGAGAAAGCGTTTGACCGCATCGACTGGTCCTACCTACACGCAGTACTTGACACATTAGGTTTAGGCTCCAATATGTTAACTTGGATACGGGCCCTCTACACAGATCCTAGTGCACAGGTCAAGATAAATGGCACTCTCTCTTCCACATTCCTGATCAGGAATGGTACGAGACAGGGGTGTCCGCTTTTGCCCCTTCTCTTCGCATTGGCTTTAGAACCCTTGTTGCGTGGAGTGAGGGCGAACGAGGACATCACAGGCCTGGCGGTGGGCACTGTGGAACATAAGCTTTCTGCCTATGCAGATGATGTACTATTCCACCTATCGAACCCCCTGATCTCACTGCCAGTCTTGCTGAAGGAGCTTCAACATTTCGGGACACTTTCGAACTTTAAAATTAACTACTCAAAGTCTCAAATCCTTCCCATATGCTTATCCCCAAACCTGACAGACAGACTGAAATCAGAATTCCCCTTTACGTGGTCTACAACCTCCATCCGTTATCTAGGCATACAACTAACAGACAGTCTTGACACGCTGTACGTGACGAACTACCCTAAGTTAATATCTGCTGTCAAACAAGACTTGCAACATTGGACGAAAACCACCTTCACCTGGCTGGGGAGAGTAAACGTTATAAAAATGAACGTCCTTCCTAGGATCTTGTTCTACATGCAGATGCTCCCTATATCCTTACCCAAGACCTTCTTCGCCCACATTTCCCACATGTTCACTAAGTTCATATGGAACTCCCAGAAGCCACGCATAGCACTAGGGGTCCTGAAACGCCCAAAGCGCTCTGGTGGTTTGGGCGTCCCTGACTTATTGAGATACTATCGGGCCATAGCCCTCCAGAGGCTCCTCAATTGGCGCTTTCACGACCAATCCAAAATATGGGTTACAATGGAAAAATACATGGCTGGAAGGAATCTGGCGTATGCCTCGTGGCTCTCGAGGGAACACAGGGGGCTGTCAAGAGACACGTCCCCCCTGCATCTGACGCTCAGGATGTGGGACAAAATTAACCGCATATTTGGTCTGGCCCCCCCTGTGTCCCCGCTGGTGCCACTGGGTGGGTACCTTTGGTTCCCCCCCAGGGAGGACACAGACTTCTTTGGAAAGTGGGTTGACGACAAGAATGCTAGCTGTGGGAAATTGTTAAGAAACTGTTACCCTACGACTCCTTAACGGGCAGGCCCGGTAAACCGCAAATGAATTTTTGGAGATATAGGCAGCTGCACCACTTTTTTGAAAAGACTGGTAGCTCAATAAGAGATATCATGTTACTTACACCTTTTGAGGGCCTGTTCATAGCGGACGAACCAATCTCACGTATGGTCTCAGAGTTGTACCAACTGCTGGGGTCCTCAGCCTCTGCGTCCAAACCCGTCTGTATACGGGCATGGGAGAGAGACCTGGGGCAAGAGCTCACGGGTCCTCAACTGACTCATTTATATCAGAAGACTCATTCCAGCTCGACAGACTCTAAAATGCAAGAGACGAATTACAAGTTGATGTCGCGCTGGTACAGGGTCCCCGTGGATTTGGCACGGATGTACCCTGCCATCTCTGACCGGTGCTGGCGGGGATGTGGTGGCCGAGGAACCCTTTTACATTTGTGGTGGGAATGCCCTATAATTGCACCTTTCTGGGAAGACGTTAGAGATCAGGTTAAGGAAGTTTTGGGGATAGACATCTCCCTCTCTCCGACCCACTTTCTCTTGCACATCCCTCCCATGCCTATTAGTCGTTACAAAAAGAGCGCACTTCCTCACCTGCTCGATGCCGCTAGGCGGCTAATTCCGATTTACTGGAAAAAAACGCAGATACCAAACAGGGAGGAGTGGATACGCAGGATAAATGAGGTCAGGGGAGCGGAAGAATTGATCGCAACCTGTAAAGGCACTAGAGATGTGCACACTGCCCGATTGATTCTCTGGACAGATCATTTTTCAGACCCCAATTATATCCTTTCTAGTTTGGACAAATCCCTGCTAAAGCTAGCGGACCCAACTCTGGGTCACAACAGGAATGTAAACCCCCCATAATACGGAGCGTAGACCGCGGACATTGCTTAACATAACCGTTTTTTTTTCTTTCAACGCTATGGCCTGGCAGCTGGTGGCCCGGTGCGGACGGGGTGAATCCCTCATGCATCTTTAGTGAGATTCAGATCTTTCTCTTTCTCTCTCTCTTCCCCCTTCTATTCCCTTCTAACTCCCCCCCCCCTTAAATTTTTATCATTATTATTGTTCTTATTTTCTATACGGTTAAGCACTTTTACAGTTGTTGCTGTTGACTTGGTTGATGGTTGATGCCCCCGAAATTCTGAGATGGCTACGCACGGCAGGGCTCACAACCCACGTGAGTTCGCCCTGGGTGACATCGTCAGCGCCGTGACTCCCATTGTGAAATGCGGGGACCGGAGAGGCCTGGGCTTGGAGGGCACGCTGGGGGCGGTTGTTGGAGGCCTTGAATGGCACCCCTCCTCCGGCGTGGGCCCTGAGTAGGGTCGCCCATGGCTTCTGCCTAGGGTGGTTCTCCACCCGTGACAATACCAGAGCCAAAACCGCATTGTACTTGGATAACTGAGGAGGGTAGGTGAGCCATCCACCCTACTCTCAAGAATAACCTTTTTATGCTTTCCTTGTTTTGCCTACCTTCAGATATTTCTTTGTGTTTTCTTTGTTGTTTTATTGTAATAGAAAACTGTACCTCACTGTTACTAACGAGTATTGCTAAACTGTAAGATGTGACTGAACTCAATAAAATAAGTTTTACAAAAAAAAATAACAAACATGTTATACTTATCTCCACTGTGCAGCAGGAGGACGGAGGAAGAAGACCCACCACGGACGATGAAGAGGCAGATTAGGGACTTCTGCATAGCAACTTCTATTTCTGGTAAGTATAACAAAAATATATCAATTATTTGTATTTGTAGTCAGAGTCTACACCGAGGAATACGATACCCTAACTACCCAGGCCTGAGGTGTGCCATTAGCCTCGCTGGACAGTACGCCTATAAGTGGGCATACCCTGAAGTAATTATGAAGAAATGAATGAAGAAAATGATAACCTGAAAAAAGGGGGAACGGGTGGGTGGGTACCCAGAAACCCCACCGACGCCGGACATTAGAGGGGAGGAGGGATAAATAGCCCTCCGACTCCTCCTACAAACTCAGGCACGCCTGCGGCCCCGCCTTCCACTTGTAGTCAGAGTCTACACCGAGGAATACGATACCCTAACTACCCAGGCCTGAGGTGTGCCATTAGCCTCGCTGGACAGTACGCCTATAAGTGGGCAAAAAGACCCAGAAGTAGGTGTGATAAAAGAAATGGAAGGGCAGGAATATCTGTCTGGCAGAGAAGCACGCCCTGACAGTTTCAAGAACGGCTCCGATAACCATCCGTTACGACAGCAGAAAACCAGCGTCCCAAGAACCGATGATTGGAAGGAACCCCGAAACCAAATGACTGTCCCGTGCCTGACCGACTAAGCTTTCCTCCAAAAGCACAGACATGGGAACCACTGCTGGTGGCGAGAGGATACATGGGGGAATGGAACAAGGGCCGCCCTGAGGAGCCCTGTGAAAGCAACACCATCCAATAGGAAGCAACCAGTGACCCATGTCAAACACCCACAACCACTGACCTAACTATCCATACCCGGTAAGGGGACGTGAGAAGGAGAGATGCAAAAAATGGACAACTGATAGGAGGGAAGGGGTATGAGAGCCGGGTACCCGAACGATGAGTCGCTGATGTTAATGGACGAGGCCACCACGCAGTATCAATGCAACGATACAGAGACAGAACCAGACATGGAATGACCCGACCTACCCGAGAAACTGGGACCCCCCCCTATCAAAAGAGCCTGGCCTGATGGACCCGCCCCGACGATCTGGCAACCTATGAACCAGAGAACAGGCCCAAAGATAAGAAGCAACGACTTCATGGATGAGAACCCTAATAAAATTGTCCTAGCAGGAACGGCCAGAACGCGCTTAATGCTGGTATGTGAAGCAGCCGGGATGGAACTGGACCCAACTGAAACGTACCGCCTACCCTGCTGCGGCCGGAAAAAAGGAAAACTCCTTGTAGACTTACCCCCCTGCTGAGCCAAGTACGGGCCAACCCCTGAGTGCTGGCGTACTGCCATGCTCTGTACCCCCCACGTGGAGCAGGCGGGATGCACCCGAATGTGTCGCCCCCTAAACGCCCAACCCTAGAAAACCGAAAGAAAAGACAACAGACAACAAAACATGAGACACCCCCCCCCCCCACTGTAGCTGCCTGGGCCAAGGATGTGAGCAGAAATGACCAGACCTCAGCGCGTGAATGAACCTGACGACAGATCCTACCCAAGTATATGTGACAAGTGTAAGCAGTAAGCGAGCCCGAGTAACCTGCCGCGCAGAGACAGGTAATTAAAAACGACACACTCAAGGCGATGTACCCACAGACCGTGGTGGGTAGATGTATAGGCGTAAGAATGAACGTGCACGTATGACGTATGTTATACAGGCGAGAAGATTGTGGTCAACAATCATTTAAAAACGAAACCTCAGCCCGTATGGATCTGTAGACGTGACAGATCCTGAGATGCGCACCCTGGCTAACTATACCCGAAAGAACAGTATGACGAGACAAAGAAAACAAATAAAGCTACAAGGCTGTTTGTGTGCTGTGACTGCATGGCACCGACAAGCTATGTGCCCAACCCTGCTGGAGTAGGACCCCCAACAGAAACCCAACCCCCTCTGCGCCTACCCAAGTATGAAGACCTGGCAGTGACGGAGGGACCCCAGCATGTCAAAGAACCCGACGACCCCCCCCCCAGCAGAACACTGAGGACCCGTGCACCCACAGACCGTGGTGGGTAGTCCTGCTCGTGAAATGAAACCCAATGCGTAGCCAGACGTGACATGACAGGCGAGAAGTTTGAGGTGAACAACCGTCTGGAAAACGCAAACCTCAGCCAGAATGGATCTGTAGACGTGACAGACCCCGAGATGCGAGCCCTAGCCAACCGGACCAGGAAAGCAACCTATGCAAAATAATGAGACATGGAAACGAACAAAGCTAGAACGGCCACTGGTGCAAGCTGAACCTGCGTGACGACAGAAACACGCCATGACAGAAACACGCCATGACAGAAACACGCCATGACAGAAACACGCCATGACAGAAACACGCCATGACAGAAACACGCCATGACAGAAACACGCCACGGACTGAGCTGCTGTGACCGAAACTGATGACAGAGCGGCGACAGTGAAAATGCTCCACGACAGAAGCATGCTGCTGACCGCATTGCTATGACATGACAGGAAACATACAGTGACTGTAACCGCTATGACAGAACATGCTAAGACAGAAAACATACCGCTGACAGAAATGCTAAGACAGAAAACATACCGCTGACAGAACCGCTGAGACAAAACATACTGACAGCACCGCTGAGACAAAACATACTGACAGCACCGCTGAGACAAAACATACTGACAGAACCGCTGAGACAAAACATACTGACAGAACCGCTGAGACAAAACATACTGACAGAACCGCTGAGACAGAACATACTGACAGAACCGCTGAGACAAAACATACTGACAGAACCGCTGAGACAAAACATACTGACAGAACCGCTGAGACAAAACATACTGACAGAACCGCTGAGACAAAACATACTGACAGAACCGCTGAGACAAAACATACTGACAGAACCGCTGAGACAAAACATACTGACAGAACCGCTGAGACAAAACATACTGACAGAACCGCTGAGACAAAACATACTGACAGAACCGCTGAGACAAAACATACTGACAGAACCGCTGAGACAAAACATACTGACAGAACCGCTGAGACAGAACATACTGGCAGAACCGCTGAGACAGAACATACTGACAGAACCGCTGAGACCGAACATACTGACAGAACCGCTGAGACAGAACATACTGACAGAACCGCTGAGACAAAAAACATACTGACCGAAACACTGAGAAAACACATACTGACAGCACCGCTACAACAGAAACCATACTACTGACAGAACCGCTACGACAGAAAACATACTGACAGAAACGCTGAGACAAAAAACATACTGACCGAAACACTGAGAAAACACATACTGACAGCACCGCTACAACAGAAACCATACTACTGACAGAACCGCTACGACAGAAAACATACTGACAAACGCTGAGACAAAAAACATACTGACAGAAACGCTGAGACAAAAAACATACTGACAGAAACGCTGAGAAAAAACATACTGACAGCACCGCTACAACAGAAACCATCCTACTGACAGAACCGCTGCGACAGAAACATACCACTGACAGGACCGCTGCGACAGAAACATACTACTGACAGGACCGCTGTGACAGAAACATACTACTGACAGGACCGCTGTGACAGAAACATACTACTGACAGGACCGCTGCGACAGAAACATACTACTGACAGCGAAACATACTGACGGCAATGCTGTGCCATGAACAACGTGAGGCAAGAACATGTACTGACAACCCCACCAACCCCCCCCCCCTGCTGGACTGCACCCCCTTCCCTTGAACCATGACCCCAAGGAGCCTGACTACCCTGCAAGACCCTGCCCCCCCCCCCTCACGGGGCCATGCCAGGGTACCACCAGCCCAAACATGTGCACCCCGGCATTCCTTGGGAACCTGGACCAAGGGAGTCCCCTGACACCATGCCCCAGGAAGGACGAACAGCTGAGAGCATGGGAGGAAAAAAGTGGATGTATGCCCCCCTCCCCCATGCTAGAAGGAACCTTGGTAGCGTAAGCCTGGGAGGAGAAGGGAACAGGTCCCCCCTCTTGCCACCAGGCAGGCGCCCGCCAGAAGCTCCCCACGACCTGCTGAGGCTACCACACTAATGGGAGGGGAAGGTGAATGGATGGATGGCCGGGCTGCCCCCCCAAATGATGGCCTGCGTGCGCACAGAGGTAGTGGATAGACGGATGAGTGGATGGCCCTGCCTCCCTCCGGACAGCCGATGTGTACCTGCCCGGAGACTGAGCGAACAGGGGGCGGGAGAAACGGGCGGCCGGTCCCAATGGAGCCATACACCACGTGGATGCCGCTGTGGGTGCCCGGAGGAGCAAGCGGGTGAGTGGATGCCCCCCCCCCCCACATAGTGAGCCCGGAGGAGCGGGAGGGTGGACGAAGGGATCCCCACCCAGTGTGAGCCAGAGAGGAGAAGCGGCGGTTCCCATGACGCTGGCAGGTGCCTGACTGAAAGGGGGTGGATAGTTCCCCCGACGGAGCCCGCCACCACCACCGAAGTAGTTGAGGTCAGAAGGAGCCATGGGAGGGGGGGAGGTCATGCACCAAGCCCCCCCCGCAAGCATCGGGAAAAGCGGGGGGGGCAGTGGGGGTGAGTGGCGCTCGGCTGGGGATCCTGCAGAGAGCACAATGGGCGTCGGGCTCCCCCCCATGACGGCCGGCGGCACCCCCCAGAAATACACCTCTATGGCACCCTCCACGAGAAACCTGTAGCAGCTGCAGCCATGCTCTGCACGATGACCGGAAGTGACGTACGATACCCAGAAACCCCACCGACGCCGGACATTAGAGGGGAGGAGGGATAAATAGCCCTCCGACTCCTCCTACAAACTCAGGCACGCCTGCGGCCCCGCCTTCCACTTATTTTTCATGATTTTTGCAAAAAAAAAAATTTAATGTCAGGATGAAACTTCACTTTAAAGCGGAAGTGCCGGAAATGTAATACTCCCATTGGTTGTGCTCTCAACCAAACTGTCAAACAATCCAATGGCTGGTGTCATAACTGATCACATGTGCAGCATCATGGCAGTTATTAAATAAGCAAAGGCAAAGATGACAACTTCCTTGGCTGAGAACAATACAGGGATTTACTTACACTTTAAGCAAAGCCATTGGTCCTAATCTCTCTAGCTCACTACCTCATGTCCTTATTGACACATGCATCCTTGGCTTCACACTCCACCTTAGTGAGCACTTTGCAACCAATAACTGCATGGAATATCTGCATGTTGAGGGGAAGGTTTGTCCTGTTGGTATTCCAAAAGCAGCTATCACCTATTCACAAATATATTATTTAAATATTGATTTTAACTTCTGGCTACTGCCCAAACATGTTGGCCCATAAATGTTCTTTAAACTGAGGCCTTCTACCAAGTGTTAGAATGAGGCAATTATCATTCTAGACTTCTGTGCAAAACAGGGGGGTACACTCTTTTTATTGGTACTAATTAAATTCGATTTGAGTATGGTTTTCTCCACTAAAGTGCAAACTGAAAATATTAGTTTACAAAATTACAACCTCCATTATCCCCTGGTCTCCAAGCATACACTTGTATGGCCCTGTGTAGTGCCCTCCTCCTGTTGTCCTCCGCTTATCTCTGGACCACAGTCACACACAGTTGGATTTTGATGTGATAATGAGAGAATTATTATTTAAATTTACAGTTGTACTTCTATACACAATTATTTTTTAAGGGTGGAGAGCGAAATTGATTTTGTTGACTTGATCTACGTTGATCAAGTCCACAAAACTTCATTATTCTTTTCCCGCAGTTAGAAAGTGGTTAGTACTGAGCATTTCATAGTAGATGGGTAAGCAGGAAGTTAAAAAAAAAAATATAGTTTTATTTTCTTTGTTTAGTTGCAATGTTTTTATTTTGTATATGTAATAAATATATGAGCAAATGTCAGGATGGATTAGAGAACAGGCAAAGGTGCCAGAACCTTCGGATAAGAGGGGTTCCCGAATCGGTCACCAATAAGGAGCTACGTCCATATCTTCTGGGCCTTTTTGTCACTCTAGCGCCCCACATACCAGATATTGATTGGCGCCTTGACCGGGCTCATAGGTCTCTGGCTCCTAAACCTCCTGCTGGCTCCAACACCAGAGACATTGTTGTCCGCTTTCATTTTTATAAGAGCAAAGAAGCCCTTAATGTTGCAACTCGTAACAAATCTCGCATTGAATTTAAACAGACCAAGATACATTTTTTTAATGACCTCTCTTCTATTACCTTAATGTTAAGGGTCTGAACTCCATTGGTAAAAGATAGCAAGCTTTGAAGGAATTCAGGTCCTCTGATGCGGAGGTGATTATGGTGCAGGAGACTCACTTCAGACCTAGGGGATTCTTTAAATTTGTGTCCAAACAATTCCCCACAGCATACAGTATGTGGCGTCGGACCCATCTGGAAAGGCAGGAGTAGTGATCCTTATTAAGCGCTCCTGCCTGATCTGTGTCCTTTCCTCATACTTGGATCCTGGTGGTCGTTTTGTGCTCCTGGACTGTAGTCACCTGAATACCCAGTTTACGTTAGCAAATATCTATGCTCCTAATGTGGGCCAGATTGGTTTCCTCTCGAAGGTTTTTGAGAGGTTACAAACAATCTCCCATCCCTTTGTGATTATTGAGGGTGATTTTAATGTGTGCATGTCCCCGACCAAGGATAGACGGGCCTTATTTCAGGATACACCAAGAGTTGCTGTCCAGAAATTGTCTGCTTAGTTTCGCAAACTGACTAGATCGTATAACCTTTTTGACACATGGAGAGTAAAGCACCCAACTCAAAGGGGGTTCACGTTTTATTCCCCACCTCATAAGCTTTATTCCAGATTGGACCACTTCCTTGTAACGGCCCCCCTGCTTCCTTATGTTGTTTCTTCCAAGATTAACCCAATCACCTGGTCGAATCATGCACCCATTGAGATCGATATTGTACTGTCTGCTCCTTCCCCCAAGACCTGCCACTGGCGTCTCAATGAGTCCCTGATTAAGGACCCATTGATGCAAGCCCAGTTGCAACAAAAACTAAATCTACATTTATTCAATTAAATGTAGGATCAGTGACGGATTTCCACCCTGTGGGAGGCCCATAAGGCTTTTTTCAGGGGGGAGTGCATTTCTGCTAGTTCTCGTTTAAAACAAGATTCCATGAAGTTTAAATCAGATCTTCTTGTTCAGCTTAGAGCTGCAGAAGCGCACCTCCTTGATTCCCCCACGGTGGAACGACTGAGGGTGGTGACATCATTGCGGAACCGTATCAAATCTTTTAATATGAATAGGATATCTAAGTCTATGTTATGGGCTAGACAAAAGTTCTACGAATACGCCAATAAACCACATAGAATGCTTGTTAACAGACTGAAGCCACGTCCCTATCTCTCAATACCTGACCATCTAATACAATAGGATGGTACTCCTACGTATTGTCCCAAAGCTATGACTCAAGTGTTTGGAGACTTCTATAAGAAATTGTATAACTGTTTGAATGCCGTTTCGACGCCTCAATTCTCTCAGGTTAATTTTGATGAATTGATGTCTTCCTTAGCCCTACCCAAGCTGTCTAGTGCACAAAACTCAACAATGAATACCCCTGTCTCTATAGAGGAGTTAAAGGAGGTAATAAAAGCTCTCCCAACTCATAAGTCCCCAGGCCCTGATGCACTCTCCTATGCATATTATAAAACCTTCTCAGAAATGTTAAACCCTCATCTGCAGTCTCTGTTTTCCCCATGCACACTTTTTACATGCATTCTTAACCGTTATTCCAAAACCGGGCAAAGATCCCTCAATGGCAGATAATTATCGCCCCATTGCATTATTGAATTCGGATTATAAGATTTTTACGAAATTATTAGCCAGCCGACTCTCCCCATTATTGACGGCCCTGATCCATAAGGATCAAGTGGGTTTTGTCCCCACGAGATACGCAGGTGACAATACCAGACGGACTGTAGACCTGATAGATCTTTTATCCAAAACTAAACAGGCTGCAGTTATCCTAAGCCTAAATGCTCAAAAAGCGTTTGATCGCCTTTTATGTTTGCAGTCCTTGACAGGTATGGGTTCTCAGGTCCTTTTATTTAAGCCTTGCAAGCTATTTATTCCGCACCTTCATCTCAGGTTCAGCTTTCCTCTTGTCTGTCTGAGCCATTCTCTCTTAGTAATGGTACCAGGCAGGGGTGCCCTTTGTCACCTTTGCTGTTTATACTGAGTCTGGAGCCTCTGGCGGTGGCCATTAGGCAACATCCAGATATACGGGGGCTCCCGTTGAGACAGTGGGACTATAAGCTATCACTCTTTGCTGACAACATTTTGCTGACCCTCACTCACCCTTCTACCTTCTTTCCCGCCTTACACGACACTCTCTCTACGTTTGGTGCTCTGTCAGGGTTTAAGATCAATCAGTCAAAAACGGAGACATCTTAGGATGTCGATACTTCCTAAGATGTTGTATCTTTTTGAAACACTCCCAACCTCGGTCCCAATGTCGCAGTTGAAACTTCTCCAGAGGCGATGCCTCAAGGTTATATGGAATAATGCTTCCCATAGGATTGCACAGTCAGTGGTTTATGCTCTTAAAGAAAGGGGAGGTTTGGCGGCGCAAGATATTATTAAATATTATTATGCTTCTCACCTTTGTGCACTTACTTCCTGGGTTTCTAGAAAGGCTCCTTCCAGATGGGCAGAGATAGAGATGGGGATTACTGCCCCAGTACACCCCTGTTACATGCTTTGGCCTTCTTACACTAAATTTATGCCTCAGCTGAGATCTTTATGTTTGGCTCCGATGCTGTTTACCCTTGCTATTTGGAGGAAGTGTGCGGAACGATTCTCCCTTTCCTCCATATGGGCCAATACGTCCAAAATCCCACGCTGTGAAGTGCAAAGGGAGACTGCCTTTAAAATGTTGTTATTTTGGTATAGGCCCGTGACTCCACCCTTTCTAAGCACTGCTGGAGGTGCAATGGGTCTGTAGGTTCCCTTTTTCATATTTTTTTGGATTGCCCTCTCATTGGCCGTTTTTGTATTAAGGTTCAAGAGCGCCTACAGAAGTTGTTATCCAATCCTGTGCCTCTGTTGCCTCTATACTTTCTTTTGGGCTTACCCCTTTCGGGGATGCCTAAAGCTTTGCAGAAACTAATGTCTTTCATTCTTTTGGCTGCAAAGAGAGCCATTCCTAGACATTGGCTCTCCACTTCACCCCCCACTTTCCATCATGTTCTTTCAATCATAGCTGATACACGTAGGATGGAACATTTGACTGCTAAGATTCAGGACACTTTACCTCTTTTTAATAAAATATGGAAATTATGGGACGATTTTTCATCTGACTCTACATTTGAAACTTTTCATGATACTTGATCCCCATGGTGCCTTTATCTGTTTTTATTTTGTTTTTGTTTTCCTTTTTTCTTTTTCTCACTCGGAACTAATTACCCTCACCAAGATATGTTTATCTTTGGATGCAGTTTGTCTACAATTCGTTGATGACTTTTTGTTTTTTATTGTTTTGCCAGACTGTATCTGTACTCAAGATATGTTTTAAGTGTGTTCTGCTTTGTATCACTGAAAATTAAAATATTTTTTTATATATAAATATAAATAAACAATTAAAAAAAAAGATATCCGAGCATCTGTTATTTCAGGGTATCTACACATTGTCATAATAGGGAGAGTGGAAGGGGCCGAGGTTAAAAAAAAAATTGGTGCTTTTATCAATGCAGAGAGAACTTCAGGTTTAACTTAAACCCTGCACCTCACATATACTCACATTTCTTTGGTTCCCTGCCAAAAGTTGCAAGCTGGCCCTTATACAAGGTTAACCACTTCAATCCCGGACCATTTTGCTGGTCAATGACTGGGCCACATTTTGCGATTAGGCACTGCGTCGCTTTAACTGACAATTGCATGGTCGTGCGACGTGGCTCCCAAACAAAATTGGCGTTATTTTTCCCCCACATATAGAGCTTTCTTTTAGTGGTATTTGATCACCTTCACTGTTCATACATTGTATGAACAGACGAACAGTAATTTCTCCCCCTGACAGGACCGGGAGCTGTGTGTTTACACACACAGCTCCCAGGTTCTCGCTCTGTAACGAGCGATCGCGGGTGCCCGGCGGTGATTGTGCCTGCCTGGGACAGCGTCGGCACCAGGGGCGAGGAGGCGGCGTGCACGCGCCCCTAATGGTTGGAATGCGAAATGATGTATACCTACGTGATTTTGCGCAGCCGACCTGCCGCCGTATAACTGCCACGGCTGGTCGGCTAGTGGTTAAGGACTCTCCCTTGAGTTGCTATCACCAAACATTGATGCTGTCACATGGGTCTCAAACCCAGACTTTATGGGTATTTCTCATTGCCTCTGGCAGCCAAATGGAGAGGTGCAACCAGGTAGGCAATTATTTAAGTTTGTTGTCTTGTCTTGAATGGACAAAGCACAAATTCTTTAAAGCACATAACTTTCTACCAACAAGCTTTCATACCCATCAATCTCTATTTAGCATAGGTGTGAATGTACCTCTTCCTGTGTTATCTGGACACTGTTGAATAGAAAGTATTAGCCACATCTTCAACATATTTTTTGACAATAATATTTTCTTTGTAAACACAGATGATCCAATTGTATTTAAGATCTAAGTTTTTGCTTTGACTTCTTTTTGCTTTCTACTATTAAACTACTGTTGGCCAATGGCCATGTAACATAAGTTAGAACATTAATGCGGTCTCATTACAGTCACAGGGGAAATTATCTGGTGTGCTTATATGTACATCATAAAATTAATATACATTTATTATTTTAGCATGTGCATTCTGTAGGGTAAAATGAAACTACATCACACAGACTGTCCTGTGGCGTCCTGACAATGATGTTATATATTTGACCTCATTTTAGCTTGATTTGCTAGGTCAGCCTTTCTTGCACAGCTTGCTTTTTTTAACCATTCTGAACTTGACCATATGTGCAAGTAGTTGGAGTAACATTTATTATGAAATTAAGACCCGTTACATCTTGAAACAATTATGAAAATGTAGACACCACATAACTCCCTATGCAGCCTAAGGCATACACACCATCGAATATATCCGATGGAAACGGTCCTCGGACCGTTTCCATCGGATATGTACGCCGGGCTGTTTTGGTCCGATGGCTGTACACACCATCGGATCAAAATCCCCACCGGCGGACAGCGTGGTGATGTGGCGGTGACGTTGATCCCGCCACGTCACCGCACCAGGAAGTGAAACACTTCCACGCGCATGCGTCGAATCCATCGACGCATGTGCGGGCAGATATGTCCGCTGGTTAGTGTACTAACCAGCGGACATATCCGACGGACATGTCACCGGCGGACAAATTTTAAAGCATGCTTTGAAATTTGTCCGCCAGACAAGTCCGGAGAAATTCGTCCGCTAGCCCTTACAGACGATCGGATTTGTCTGCTGAAATGGTCCGTCGGACCATTTCCAGCAGACAAATTCGATCGTGTGTACGCGGCCTAAGAGGATCTTCCTGAACCTGATGATATCTCATAGAGAATGTATAGAGGTTTTATAAACCCTGCACAGTATCATCTCCATGTCATCTGCATCCTACACACAGTCATCTCAGACTCTATTTAACTACACCCCTTTAAGCCACACCTCGCCGCATATTTTTATGGTGGTTCGCACCCACAAAATGGGTGCCCCGATCCCGAATTAACATACTGCTCCACCTACACTAGCCTTCGGAAAAAAAGTGTCCCTAAAAAATGTTTTTTAAATGTTGGCAACTATGATATTTGGGCCTAAAATATCACTGGCCTATGGAAAAAGATACCAATTTCAAAGCAGGTGAGTAGCAGTTTCTAGGAGTGGTAAATGTGTAAAATCTGTAGCTTTGATTATTGTCTTTAAAAATATCGAACATTTGCAATGGTAATTCAAGTGCTTTAACCACTTTAATACCGGGCATTTTCGCCCCCTTCCTGCCCAGGCCAATTTTCAGCTTTCAGCGCTTCGAATGACAATGGCTCCCAAACAAGATGGATGTCCTTTTTTTCCCCACAAATAGGGCTTTCTTTTGGTGGTATTTGATTATCTCTATAACCAAAAAAAGACTGACAATTTTGAAAAAAAAACACAATATTTTTTACTTTTTTCTATAATAAATATCTCAATTTATTTTGAACAATTTTTTTCTCAATTTAGGCCGATATGTATTCTTCTACATATTTTTGGTAAAAAAAATCGCAATGAGCGTATATTGATTGGTTTGGGCAAAAGTAATATCGTCTACAAAATAGGGAATAGATTTATGACATTTTTTTTTTACTAGCAATGGTGGCGATCTGCGATTTTTGTTAGGACTGTGATATTGCAGCGGACAGTTAGGACACTTTTGACACCATTTTGGGACCATTCACATTTATACAGCGAACAGTGCTATAAATATGCACTGATTACTGTATAAATGTGACTGGCAGGAAAGGGGTTAACACTAGGGGGCGATCAAGGGGTTACAATTGTTTCCTAGGGAGTGATTCTTACCTTGGGGGGGGGGGGGGACTGACTAAAGAAGGTGACCGATGCTGTGTCCCTATGTACAAGGGACACACCATCGGTCTCCTCTCCCTGACAGGAAGTGGATCTCTGTGTTTACACACAGAGATCCACGTCCCTGGCTCTGTAACTGCCGATTGCGGGTACCAGGCGGACATCGCGCCCCCAAGGCACACGGATCGGCACCCACGCCCGCTAGCGGCTGGCGGGCCGGAGGACGTTATATGACGTCCACCCAGGATGGCAGAGCCACCTTGTGGACGTCATATATATATGCGGGTATTAGAGTGGTTAAGATTCATAAGTAATACCCACATAGCCTGGTACATGGCAATAGTCTGTCTATATCGAATGCTGTAATGACCAAGGCATGAGGTAGAAGGCCTGGTTCACGCCTTTGCATTTTTTATTGCATTTTCAGGTTTGCAGAAACACACTACAGTCTATGTAACATGGTTTCCTATGGCTGTAGTTCACATCTGTGCATTCTATGAAAAGGTACAGGGGCTTTTTTCTGGATTTTGGTTCGCTAGATTTTAATGGATCAAAAGCGTTGAAAAACACAAAATGCACTCAGAATATGCAAACTGAAACCTGCATAGGTGTAAATCAGGCCTTAAAGGGAACGGGTGTGAATGTGCAGATTACATACCCTTCACACACTGGCCTACTTTACACAATAGATTAATGACCAAGTATCCAACCAGGAGATGTGCAAACCTAGACCCTCAACTCTTTCTTTCAAATTTCAAAAATTTCATTTTAAAAGGACTTGTTATGACTGCAGCCCCTTTAAGGATAATGATTTAGCAAGATGGTCCATTTAGATATGTTTTTGCCATCTTAATAAATACAAGCTTTAGCTGTCCACCATAAACATCTCTCATGATGTCTCACATGAATTATTTACTAATGTTTTGATGAAGCCATTTAACCGTTGTAAAGGAAACTACTATTGTTAAATTTAACAGCAAGTTCAATTAAACAAGCACAGGAGGCACAAAAGAAAAAGCTTCATTGCTGGTTGATGGAGTATTGAGTGGGACAAGACTGTGCTTACTGCTGATGTGTCATGGGAGTTAGTCCCTGGTTCTTATCTCAAGGCCATTGGGCTGTGAATTAATGATGTGTAGATTAAGAGCTCAGGAGAAAGCTTTTACATCAGCAAACATTTCATGAGGAGAGCCATACGTCACACAGCCTGAATGGATAATTATATTGCTGCATGCATTCCATCCACATTCCAAGAAATACAGAGTACTCATCTGAATAGCTGACAATATATGTGTTGGGGAAATAAGATGTGTGTGTAACTAACCTAATAATTCTAGAGTAGGTATTTTACAGTTCAGGACACTACATCTCCACAATCTGTATGCACTTTTATTTTTAGATAGGAATCACCATCTTCACTGCATCATCATTTTTATTTGCTTGTTCCTAATGTATCCTAGTAATGCAGTTATGTGCTATAAACACATTTAACAATGGTGATGATCTGTAACCATAATCCTTTAAAGCCTTTTGTTGCTACTATTTCAGTGTTTACTGGTAAACATTACATTATTTTATGATTTATCCCCCATCGAAAAAACATAGTAGTGTAATGTTTAGAGCCTATGCTTTGCACTTTGGTTTGAAAATCTTCCAGATACCTTTAATTATATTCTTACCATATTTGTCTAAATTATATTTTCACCCAGTCTCCATTACAAAGGAAGGAGAGATGGCAGCTCCAGGTGGAGATCTTGGTAGTTATCCACCCCACGGAGATCTCAGGTGCAGACAATGCAATCAGCATTGTAGGAATAGCAAAGATGTATTTCTTGACAGCCGCACTCTTGAACAATAGTTGCCTTTATTTAAAATAGAAACGGCACTACAAGCCACCGCAATCAAAACCTCCGACCGACAGTTGACGCGTTTCACAGTATATCTAGTGTTTATTCATAGCTATGACTAAACACTAGATATAGTGTAAAACGCCCACCCCAGCAACCCCTAGATCCGGCCATGTCTGTATCTCTCCCTCCAGCAGCTGAAAGTCGGCAGGAGAGAAAGGAGCATAAACCAGCTTTTCAGCTGCTGCAGAGAGCAGCACAGGGCTTTGTTCTGTAATTACTTTTTAGTGTTAAATGTATTAGCAGATTTTAATACACTAACAAACTAAAGCCAAACTCCAGCTCACACTTTATAATCAGTTACAGCAAACAGGCTTTTGAGATAAAGGATTTGCATAATTTAAATAAAAGCTGATCATTTTAATCAGCCTTGCCAGTGTTAAGTGGTTTGTCTTATCCATGTAAAGTATTACATTCAGCTGGGGAGCTGGAGCTTGTGAAAAACAGCAGATTTACTTTCCAGATTAACAGATGAAGAAAGCCTAAACAATGAAATTATTACAGCCACCAAATCTAAGAATTGTTAAACTGCATAATAAATGTGTGATTTTGGGCTTAATACTACTTCAAGCTGGAGTTCCAGGAGAAAGGATCGCTGCCATGAAGTGCCCTGGATAGTTGTGTGCAGCTGATGCCTCGCAGAGGACTGGTAACTTGTTTGAAGAATGGATAGCTATACTCCCCAACCAAGATACTACTAAACTACAGAAATGCAGAACTAGATTTTTTTTAAAGCTGGAAATGGAGTCTGGCATCTGTACAGAACTGTGCTCTGGGTAACCCTCTTTGTTGTTGCCAAATAAATACAATTTATTTTGTCAAAGTGACTTGTGCCCAATGTCGTACAACCCCGACCTTTTGCCATGTACTGGGGTGAAGTCCTGTACCCCCCTCTTTCTGGGGTCAAGAAAGGGTGGTGCTAAACATTTATTGATGTATTAATAAAAGTGGGTGTTCCATATGAAACCAACATTTGGCCTCAAAGGTTTTCTGTTTCAAAGGCCCCTTTATGCATTGACATACCTCCTTAGACCAAGTCTGTCTGGACATTATGGTCACCTGCTGACTTGCCACCATCTACAGGCAGCGTAATTTTTTAATAAGACACAAAAGTTAAATCCAACTCATCTTTACTTCAGCTAAGTGTGGTACAGAAAATGTTTTTTTCCAGTCCTTTGTAGTCTTAGAAGACAATGACTTTCCCAGTATCACATACCTGGTGGAGACTAGATTGTGAGGGCTGCCTCCCTTGCTCCTCCTGCCTACACTGCTGAAGGTGGGGACAGAAAGTGTAAAGGCAAGGCGTGGCACGAGTGCCAAGTAGCTGGCTGGTAATATCCACTCTGTAGGTGGGTAAAGCTGGTAGTCACAGTCCTTGGAGCAGGAAGTAAAATCAGCTTGGCACCAGAGCATGGGACAGGAGCAGAACCAGGAGAAGAACAGCAGTCAGCGACAACCAGGCAGCAGGGTACTGAATCAAGAGGCATAGCAAGTCCAGAAGGCAGGCCAGGGTCGGGACTTGGTACAAAGTCAGCAGGCAGATCAAGTCCAGTAAACAAGCCAAGGTCAGGATACCAGGTAACAGAGTTAGCACAGAAGCAGGTATCCCCAGGACAGGAATTGCCTCTAAAGTCCCTCAATTCTTGTCCTGGGGATACCTGCTTCTGTGCATACTTATATTGGGATTGGCACGCATTCGCAATCACGCACATATCCGTGCGCGATGAATTGGCATTGCAGAAATTATGTTGGTCCTTTGCTTAGGAATATTAGCAGTAGTGCAACGCGCATGAGCATGTATTCGCACTAGCCTTTCAGTGGTGGAGATCCGGTTTACCTTAAACCCAGGCTCTGTTTCTCCTAATAACTAACACTGACGAAATGGGAAGGGTCTAAATAGCTAAGTAAACCAACTAGCACCAAACAGGAGGTTAGGACATAGGAAGATATCAAAATCCCATAGTAAATAAGATGTAGTGACCCAAAACCGCCCTTAGATGTCAACATACTACAGAAAAAATTATAACCTAATGCAGAACATATACAAATGACAAAGTGGGGCAGAGCACATTGCTTTCACTTGTTGCAGGACTCAGAGCAAAGCCAAGCACAACAAAAATGAAGAATAATAACCTCTCCTCTGTGTTATATCAGCTGCTAATGTGAAGTTGAACCCACACACCTTGCACCCCAGGGCTCAGATTAATAGAAGCACAGCCAACAGAAGGGAACACTCTGCTATTTTCATCAACCATGGCAAATATGATTTCTTTTTTTACAGTACTTTGATTTAGCAAAGCAGACATAGTCTAAAAATATTTATAGCTATGCAAAGTATTTGCTGCAGAAATGCAGATGTGTTGTAATTTGTTGTATTTAGAACACGGAGATTCCCATTTTTCTATTGTATATATGAAAGATTGCGATTCTATTTCAGTTTCCAATTTATTTTTATACATGTAGGTGTTACAGATGTGCTATCCTCTGTTGTTTGTACTTTCTTTTCTGTTCGCTCATTAACATCATACAACACTTGTGTAAGCACATTCCTAAAATGACTGAAGTGTTTAGATTTTCGGAAGGTGGACACTGAACAAAGGAGCAATGAAAAGAAAATCTGAAGGATACAATAGCAGGGAACAGTACCCAAATATTACCAAACACATTCCAGAAAAGTGATGCATTTAACTGTTATAGACTCTTTAGACTTTAGAACATTTTGTGAATCGCTGTCACTTTGTCAATGTACTGTAATTAGAATTCAAGAATTTTTACTTTTCACCAAAATAGGCAAGCACAATCTAATGGCTTCTTAACCACTTAAGACCCGGACCAATACGCTGGTAAATGACCCAAGGTGTTTTTGCGATTCGGCACTGCGTCGCTTTAACAGATAATTGCGCGGTCGTGCGACGTGGCTCCCAAACAAAATTTGCGTCCTTTTCTTCCCACAAATAGAGCTTTCTTTTGGTGGTATTTGATCACCTCTGCGATTTTTATTTTTTGCGCTATATACAAAAATAGAGCGACATTTTTGAAAAAAAAACACTATTTTTTACTTTTTAAAAAAAAAAATCAAATAAACTAAATTTTAGTCAAACATTTAGGCCAAAATTTATTTAGCCACATGTCTTTAGTAAAAAAAAAAAATCGCAATAAAAAAAAATAGCTACCTAGCGGGAACAGCGACACTAATACAGCGATCAGAAAAATTATCGCTTAGTGACGCTGGCAATAGGGAGTGAAAGGGTTAACTAGGGCGGTGATCAGGGGGTTAAAACTTTATTAGGGGGGGTGGGGGGGCTATCCTGAACCTAACACTAACTGTTTTTTACAGTGCCTGTCACACTGACACTAAATGCAGTGATTAAATCACTGCATTCAGTAACACTGTGACAGGGGGGTGGGGGGGGCGATCACAAGGGGTTAATATGCCTATGTGAGTGTGTGTCAGTGTTGTGTTGGTGCACACTTACTTGTGATGTCTTCTCTCATCAGCAGCGCTGGGAAACAGCGCTGCGATGAGAGAATACATAATTTCCTCCTTCCTGTGTAAACACAGGAGGAGGAAGTGACAGGCTGGGAGCGCGCTCCCATTGGCTGGGAGCGATCGTGGGGGGGGCGGAAAACACGGACATCCGCCCGCAGATCCCGGATCGCTCCCAGAGGTAGGGAGACCCCCGCACGCCGCGGAGGGGGTCCCGATGGGACCCCCGAACCGCACTCAGGCGGGGACGTAAATTTACGCCCTTGTGCCTGTACGAGCCATGTTGTGGCCGTATATGTGCGTGCGGGGGTCTTTAAGTGGTTAAAGTGCAACCCCTTCCAAAACTTTTTTTAGTTGTGGATAAAAAAAAATGCTGCCAGAGACTACCCTAAAGGGAAATGTATCTGCTCTTTCCGATACAGGTCACCTGTACAGGAAATGTGGTTAAGTTTCCTTTGTTTTGTTTTTTTCTTTTGCTAAATATCTGTCGATTTCCCCTTTCATCTTGCTCTTTATGATACCTATGACCAGTGGCGTAGCATGGGGGGTATGAGGGGGCCACCGCCCACGGGCGCAAAATTTAGAGGGGTGCTGTCACGAGTGTGGAGTGGAGGGAGCGCCAACAACAGATGGGACATAGGAACATATGCATGATATCACCACTCCAGGCTTTATCAGTCTTTATCAAGCACACTCTCTTCTTCCCTGCCACTGCTGTCTCACACAGTGGATCATGTGACCAGACTGGAGTTAGCTGAAAATAGGTAGGTCCATAGGTCAGGGGGACGCAGATTTCTTGCCTTGCCCCAGGCGCTGACAACCCAGGGGCTGCCTGTGGTGCATGATTGCCTTCAGCTTTGGTTCATATGTCCCTAATGCTAATCTATGTCTGCTAACCTTGTTCGTGACCCGGCTACATCTGACACCTGCCTCGGATTACCCCCGCCTGCTATAGCTGATTTTTGCTTATGTTACCAACCCGGCTTGGATTTATGACCATGTCTCTGTCTCTTGATTTCGTACCCCACTGCTTGCATGTTACTGATCCTGATTCTGCACTCCTCTGCCTGGCTCCCACTGAACAAGGCTTGTGCCTTCAAGCTACAGCTCCCTTCTACAGCTGCATTGCAGCTGCACCCTACCACAGCCCTAGCAGTCCCCGTCTCCACTACCAGGGGTACTTGGACGGGAATCATGTAAGAGGCCACCCTCGTCATCTCGGGCTCCACAGTCAGGTACATGACAAATGGTAATGTAGACAGAAATAGAAGTCCAAAATAGGTTTAACCCTTCCCCACATAATTTATAACTAAAAATGTCTGTTGGTGTTGGAGCTTAAGTTGCTCCAAAGAAGTAGTTTACTATTATACACTAACAGACATGGAAGTAATCACCAATTACTACTTAGAACAAACCTTCCACTGTAATGTTTAAAACCCATCAATGACTATTTCACAGGACCATCATATTCTACATCATAAAAATGTGTTTGTGTCTGATACAGCATCTTTCTATGTAAGCTATACCTCCCAACCATCCCGGATTCGCCGGGACCATCCCGAGATTTTAATTAAACCCTGGTGTCCCACAAATCTGGGATGAATCCCACAGCAGAACACAGAGCTGGAACATGTTAAGGCACTTGACTCCACTAATCCATCTGCCAAGTGCGCACCGCAGATGGCAAGGCTGAGACTGACGCGCTCAGTGTCCAGCCAGCACACTCCCCCACCACCCCTGCCCGATCACCCACTTGCTCTACATCCCTTATAGATAAAAGAGGTGTGAGGCTAGGTCTGCTCCACCTCTTCCCCATGATCCCCTATAACTGTCCACAACCCCTGGAGCACAGCCAATGTTGTGTCTGAGAAGGGGTTGCGTGGGCGGGACTTTTAAAGCAGTGCTTCTTATGTCACTGCCTCTGGAGATCATCAAGCCTTGGGTGAGTGAACACAGTCTTTGAACTCTCCCCTCTCTCTCTTTTCCTTTCATCTAATCCTTCCTTCCACATAGTGGAATCCTTCCATGTGCCATAGTCATCCTTCCTGCCTTCTATGTGCCATAGTGATCTTTTCTGCCTTCCATGTACCATAGTGATCCTGCCTTCCATGTACAAAAGTGATCCTGCCTTCCATGTACAATAGTGATCCTGCCTTCCATGTACCATATTGATCTTTCCTGCCTTTCATTTGCCAGAGTGATCCTTCCTTCCTGCCCTCTATGTGCCATAGTGATCCTTCCTTTCTGCCTTCCATGTGCCATAGTTATCCTTTCGGGCCTTCCAAGTGCCATTGCGATCCTTTCTGCTTTCCATGTACTATAGTGATCTTTCCTGCCTTCCATTTACCAAAGTGATCCTTCCTTCTTGCCTTCCATATGCCATAGTGATCCTGCTTTCCATGTACCATAGTGATCCTTCCTGCCTTCCATGTGTCATAGTGTGTCAGAACTGTTGTGAAGAAATAAATATATTTTCATAATTTCAATGTTGGAAACGTGTATTTTTAAGACTGAATAAGCCCCAGGGAAAAGGTCCACTTATGGACACAGTCCTGCTAGCCTTTCAATTTAGGAAATTCAGTTTTTTTATGATCTGCTGGAGGTCTGTAAACAAGCCTGTTTGCAGAACTAGTTGATAGAACAATGAGGCCTCGTACACACGACCGGTTTCCTCGGTAAAATTCATCAAGAAACTCGGTGGGAGAGCCTATTTTTTTGCTGAGGAAACCGGTCGTGTGTACGTTTTTCATCGAGGAAACTGTCGAAGAACTCGACGAGCAAAAAAGAGAGCAAGTTCTTTTTTTCCTCGACGGGAGTCTAAATTGGCTTGTCGTGTTCCTCGTCGTGCTGCTTTTAGACGAGAAACTCGAGCGTGTGTATGCTAAGAAACCCGTGCGCCTTCAGTAAAAGTAGCGTTTGTAATGGAAATAGCACATTTGTCACGCTGTAACAGACTGAAAAGTGCAAATGTCTCTTACCAAACTTTTACCTAACACGCAGTAACATGAGATTAGCAAAAGCAGCCCCAAGGGTTGTGCCAGTGGAATTGAACTTCCCCTGCCGTAGTATGTGTTGAAGTCACCGCGTTTGAGAACGAGGAGATTTGGTCTTTAACGTGTGTACACAAAGCAAGCTTGTCAAGTTCCTCGACAAGCCTAGCAAGGAACTCGACGAGGAAAACGATGTGTTTCACCCGATGAGTTCCTTGGTCGTGTGTACGACGCCTGAGTGTTTATTTTCTTTCCAACCTTGAGCCTAGGAAAAGCTGTTTTTCTCTAATAAGACTGGGGTAAAAAAACCTTGAAAAATGCAAACATCAACTGACTTTTCAAGGCGAGAATACACTGTATCCAACAAGAATATAAAGAAGAAACCTTGGGTTATGTTTACTAAAATGATAAAACCTGCAATATACATCTGTAGACATAGAAACAAGTGTAACATACCAGGGACATGTGGTGAGGTCAGTGGCTGGTGAGGCACTGGCTAGTATCAGAGCCAGATACACACAGTTTACATATTCACAAGTTACGTATTCGATTCTTATTATGTAGGTGATTAAAGTTCTACTAGTTCTACTCATTTAACAAAAATACTTATAAACTCTTTAAGATGTTTTGCAATCACCCTTTTTGTTGATGCTGGAAATAATATTACTAGCAAAGATGACAATAAAGATTGTAGAAAAATAAGACGCGTCTCTTAATTTTCTTTATTTGTAATTTAGAGGGCTGGCTGGAAGGGAGCATTTGTCTTTTAGACACATGCCTCCTTCTATGACACTGCACTAAGAGGAAAGCCTCCACTGCAGCATTTTTTTTTTGCACAGCTTGAACCGATGGTGCTTTACAATTGGTCCAATGCTCCAAGCTGTTCATTGAGCTCAGTGCCTCTGACAAGACGTGAGAAGACCTATGAGCTCATCCTCTCAGTCTGCTTCAAACAGAGTGTGCAAGCCTGTATTAAAACTGGCTGCGCTGTATGTAGCTTCTAACAGTCTGCGCAAGGAGCTACGCCGTATCTCTTGAAACATAAGTTAACCAGTGGTGGGGTAGAACTTCAGCTACCCCCCAAATTTGCGGTCTCTGTTTTTTTTTATGTTTGTGGCAGGCGAGGCTCTGCATCACCTGCCTCTCCTGCACATCCCTGCAACATACACAGGCCAGTTTAAAACCTGAATTTCCATCTAAAATTCCTTAACAACTGAATATGAAGGCAAAAAGAGATATACATATCAATAAATAATGTGGAAAATTTACAATGGATACCTAACTAGGAATATTAGCATGTTTATTGATGTACAACCTCCATAGTCCATACTATGCTAAGATGGAACTATGGAGTTTTTATTCATATATTAATGAGAATATTCTAATAAGAACCACACTATATATATATATATATATATATCCCCTAAAATGGGTCCAGTCATGATTTTATTGTCTGCTGGCATAAAAATAATAATCCCGTTATGTAATATGTATTAATCTGATTAGAATTATCTGTTTACAGTGCCTTGAAAAAGTATTCATACCCCTTGAGATTTTTCACATTTTGTCATGTTACAACCAAAAATCGTAAATGTATTTTATTGGGATTTTATGTGATAGTGGCACATAATTGTGAAGTCGAAGGAAAACGATAAATGATTTTCAACTTTTTTTTTACAAATGAATATGTGAAAAGTGTGGTGTGCATCCATCCCTCTGAGTCAATATTTTGAAGAACCACCCTTCACTGCAATTATAGCTGCAAGTCTTTTTGGGTATGTCTCTACCAGCTTTGCACATCTAGAGAGTGACATTTTTTGCCCATTCTTCTTTTGCTAAATAGCTCAAGCTCTGTCAGATTGGATGGAGAGCAATTTTCAAGTCTTGCCACATATTCTCAATTGGATTTGGGTCTGGACTGTGACTGGGTCATTCTAACACAGGAATATGCTTTGATCTAAACCATTTCCATTGTAGCTCTGGCTGTATGTTTAGGGTCGTTGTCCTGCTGGAAGGTGAACTTCCATTCCAGTCTCAAGTCTTTTGCAGACTCTTAAGCCCTGTATATACGATCGGTTTGTCCGATGAAAACAGACCGATGGACTGTTTTCATTGGACAAACCGATCATCATGTGTGGGCCCCATTGGTTTGTTTTCCATAGGTGAATAAAATAGAACATGTTTTACATTTTTCCTGTGGATAAAAAAACAATAGAAAAACGATTGTCTGTGTGGAAGTCCATCGGTAAAAAATCCATGCATGCTCAGAATCAAGTCGACGAATGCTCGGAAGCATTAAACTTAATTTTTCTCAGCACGTCGTAGTGTTTTACATCCCCGCGTTTGAACACGGTTTTTGACCGATGGTGTGTAGGCAAGACTAATGAAAGCCAGCTTCATCGGATATTCAACTAAAAAATACATCGGAATAAAATTTAATCAGATGTCCAATCGTGTGTACAGGGCTTAACAGGTTTTCTTCTAAGATTGCCTTGTATTTGGCTCCATCCATCTTCCCATTAACTCTGAACAGCTTCCCTGTCCCTGCTGAAGAAAAGCATTCCCACAACATGGTGCTGCCACCACCATGTTTCACATGTTTCATGGTGTGTTCAGGGTGATGTGCAGTGTTAGTTTTCCGCCATACATAGGGGTTGATTTACTAAAGGCAACTCCACTCTGCACTACAAGTGCACTTGGAAGTGCAGTCGCTTTAGATCTGAGAGTAATATCTAAAATGAGGGGAAGCTCTGCTGATTTTATCATCCAATGATGTGCGAGCAAAAACTATATTTTTTATTTTCCTTGCATGCCCCCTCAGATGTACAGCGACTGGACTTCCAAGTGCACTTGTAGTGCAAAGTGGATTTGCATTTAGTAAATGAACCCCTAAGTGTTTTGCTTATTTTTTTTAATTGGTCATGAAAAACGGTCGTGTGTATGCTCCAGAGCATTTTTCTCCACTAAAAAAATGGCTGTTAAAAATTTAGAACCTGCTCTATTTTTTCTCATAGTTTTTCACGTCGTTCTTTTTCACGTCGTGAAAAACGGTCGTGTGTACACTTTAACGAGGGAGTAAAAACGCGCATGCTCAGAAGCAAGTTATGAGGAAATTAGCAAAAGCTGCCCAAAGGGTGGCGCCATTGGAATGGAACTTTCCCTTTATAGTGCCTTTGTACGTTGTCGTACGTGTGGTACGTCACCACGCTTTGCTAGAGCATTTTTTTTTTTTACGAACGTGTATATGCAAGGCAGGCTTGAGAGGAATCACGACAAATCACGTTGAGAAAAACATTGTTTTTTTGCATGACATGAAAAACGGTCGTGTACGCGGCATTATCTATATATATATATATATATATATATATATATATATATATATATATGTTTTTTTTTTGTCTACAAGGAGAAATGAATCCTTTTGTTTTATTCATATAAGAAGTGAGTGTTGCATACAATTTTGTTATTTTTATGTAAGAGTGTTGTCAATCCACAAATCTAACTATTATTTATTGTGAATACATGTCTATATAATAAATATTTGTTTATTTCCAAATTAAATCTGTATTTATATCAATCGATTTGTGTTTTTAAAGATTTCTGCTTTCGTCGAAAAATTACTCAATATAATTAATCATTTAGGCAATTCCTGACACATACGCATAACAAGTGATACTTCCTTTCTTCCAATACATACAGTTCACTCTCCCCAATATCCATGTCACCATTGGGATCTGTACTCTTCAGCTCATACAGTTACCTCCCCATTACCCATGTTACATTTGGGATCTGCACTCCATTACATACAGTTCCCTCCCCAGTATCCATGTCACTGGTGAGGTACGAGGCACCTAAATAGGGTAAGGCAGGGGTGCCCAACCTTTTGAAGCGCAAGGACCACTTAAGCAACTTGGTAACTAGTGGCGAGCCACAATGTGAGGAGCAGGCGGATAACAGGTCACGGCTACTCTATAGGCCCTCTGATCCAATCCGCAGGGATGGAAGGGGACGAATTCCCTTCTATTTTTTTTTTTAGAGGATCGGATTAGAGGTAGCCGGGCCAAAAGTCTGTTTACATCTGTCGCTCTGTAGAGGTGAATTGAGGATCTGATTGGGTAGGGCCTTAGACTGCTTTCACACTGAGATGCTGCAGTTTAACCGTTTTTTGCGTAGTGCACCTATGTCTATCCTGCAGGTTAGCTGAACTTTGCCATAGACTCAGTCTGTGGCAAAAGTCGGCGCTGTACAGGAAGCATCGGCTTATGAGGCTCTGCTCTGCAGCCGTTTACTTACTCTACCACCAGCTTAATGCACAACACTGATGCTTTGGTATGACGGGTTGGCAACCTGTGATCTGGGCTTGCCAACTCGCTATTCCAGAGCAGGAGGTCATGGGCCACATCAGAGGGGGTAAGGTATTATGGAATGCCCAATTTGAAAAACACCCAAAACACAGAACAAGGGAAAACTTCCTCTCTATTTACAAAGATCCTGTTCTTCCTTCATCTTGCACAAACTTGGTTCACTATGTGCAGCACCTGCTGATCACTACGGGTGGAACTAACAGTCACTTTGTTAATTCAGCAACAGCCCATTACAGGCTAGGAACTTCCCGTTCCTTTGTGGATAATTTATCACAGCGTGGTGCATTACAAAGAATAGTGCATATCTGATTCTTAAGCCCTGTACACACGTCCAGAATCTTGCCAGGAAAAAAACATATTTTTTCCTGACGAGATTCTTGGCAAGAATCTCTTGCCGGCCGAGTGTACAGACACTCCATTCAAAAGAACCGCCGTTCTTTTAAAAGGAACGAACGCAGTGACCTCATTGACTACAACAAGCATTCGATGCCGTCGATGCCATCTTGCTACACTCTACCTATGCCTAGGAAGCTACCACGCCTGCGTCAAAGTCTTTTCGAGCATGCACAGGTTTCCACGGCGACAGGTAAATATACACACTCTCTGGTTTTTCGGCAGGAAAACACTGCCGAGAATCACAACGAGAAAATAGGGAGCAGGTTAGCAGACCGCAAGGAACTGAATACAGGGGGATGGGCCTTAGATGATCTCATAAGTTTCTCAATTTGATGTCAAATGCAAGCAAATTGCAACTAAAAGCAAAATGTAGATGGTTATCGACACAAGATGGGCACCTTTTAACTGAAAGCTTGCAGGAAAAGGACATTTTCTCACCCACAGTTGCACTCGTGCAATGAAGATTTATTATTCAGAAAATGTTTGGTGAGGTCCGCAGTGCTTCACTACTACTTTTTCTTTATATTGTTTTTTCAAAGTAACATATGCAATAATTGTTTGATTTAAAGTCTCAAAATAGTATTACACTTTGGGTAGTTAAAAAATGCAAAATTGCAAAATTGATGTCCATACAGCATACTAAAAAGAGGGACACATGAGGAGGAAGGAGGGATAGAGAGATGTGATTCCAAAAGAAGATCTGTCCTTTCAAATGAAGGCACGGTTCAGAGTTATGTACACCATTTCCTTGTCACCACTTCAAGCACCTCGTAAAGTTTATATCTCATTGCAGGGAAGCTCCCGAATCATTTTTCTTAGGGCCAGTTCATAATCGCCTGGTTCCTGCAGTAAAATGAATTCATTTTACCATGTGAAAGCTCACTTATCCTAGAAGTCCTATACATTATGATGTGCTTACTATATTTTTGCTTAAACAAAGAAATAATAAATGTCATCTTTTATTCATATGGTATACTGCACTAAAATGCAGCAGAATGAACCACAGTGGCAGCGCCCAGCAGCAGTCTCAGGTCTTTTGGATGTCTTCATAAGGGCGGCTCTTAGGCCGCGTACACACGACCAAATAAATCCAATCAAAACGGTCTGACAGACCGTTTTGATCGGATTTGTCTGCTGGGGTATATTGGTTTGATCGTGTACACACGATCAAACCAAAATCCCCGCCGGCAGACAGCGCGGTGATGTGGCGGTGACGTTAACGCACCACGTCACCGTCACCAGGAAGTAAAACACTTCCGTGCATGCGTCGAATCCATTCGACGCATGCGCGGGCAGATATGTCTGCATGCTTTAAAATCTGCCTGCTGGAAAAACCTGTCTGTCCGTCCGTACACACAATAGAATTTGTCTGCTGAAACGGTCCGTCGGACACTCTTATACCTCATTTGCACTGGCATACTTACAGTGGAACTTAACTCTCCCAATCAACATTCATTAGTTTTAATCCTTATGCTGCTATCATTAGTAAATCAATAGCAAAGTATATAATATTTACTTGTTTTAAACTTTTTTTTTGCATTTCTACTGTTACTTTCATTTTTTTGCCTAGGCAAACCAGTTGTCCTTAATCAAGATTGCCAGGGCCAGAAATGTTAGGGGGTGTTTTTCAAAGCGATTGTTCAACAAAATAACGCATGGAGGCATGGATGGATGGAGGAGTTTGCTTTGAGTATTGGAAATTAATTAAATAGTGTTTTTGGTTTGTGGTGCTCAGATGCAGTGAAGTTCCACTTTAGGCATATACTGTACTGTAGGTGTGAAGCATAGGTGGCAAACACAAGACCCGCGGGCCAAATGCGGCCCTCCAGGCCATTTCATGTGGCCCTCGCACCTCTCCTGTAGCTGCAGCCCTCCTCTGGTCCTCCTCAAGACCCTTACTTTCTGCTTTTAAGCAATGCATCCAGCTTCTTCCCAGCAGCAGCATAAGGAAAGGGGGGTTCACTGTGATGTAAGGTGATAGTGGGGAACTCAACTTCTGATGGTGGGGTGGCTCTTGACATCTAATGTATATGGAGGGGATGTGCTGGACATCTAATCTTACAGATATAACCTGGCCCTTTTGAGGGTAATCATAATGCTGATGTGGCCCACGATGAAATTGAGTTTAACACCCCTGGTGTGAAGGACTGTCTTTGCCTGCATGGAATGCACAGGTGTAGGACTATATATGTCTATTGTGGCACAGCAACTGCAAGAACACAGCTGCTGGCCCCATTAGACATCAGTGCAGATGTGTGTCGCCGAATACCTTTTACAGTGGCATTACAGAAATCTTCCCTGAATGCATTTTACAGTGGCACTGCAGATATCTTCCCTAAATGCATTTTACAGTGGTCACCACAATAAAGCTATACATGGGTCGAATTTAAAAAACATTTTTTTTTTGAAAATCGTAAATAATGCAAGCCATACATCTAAAATTTTTGAACACGCTTTCGAAAAATGAACACACGGCCGTGAGAGCAAACGATTTTGCCATCATGATAAATCATTCAATGGACATACATTAATCTGTTTTCCTTCCCTTTCTCACATATGCCTAGTACAAACTGTTTGGGTGAGAAACACATTAATCTTTCAATTTATCGTCCCTTTGGCTGAATTTTTCCAAACTTTTACTTCGTTTTTTTTTGGCTCAAAAACATCACAACCGATTCTCGACTTGTGCCCATTAACTGGATGACAATTGAACGACCTGTCCAAATGCCCGATTTTCTAACAATTTTTTCCGCTAGTGTATGGGCACCATTAGATTTTTCATTTGAATTTGAAGCCATTAGTGGGCCGCAGCAACGGATGATTTTTATGTGGCCATCGAATTTGAGTGATCATGCATGTTGGAATTTTTCTAATATATGATGGGGGAATCGTGCGAGAAATATATTTGAAAAAGAAATGCGTATGAGCTTAAAAAAAGAAAACTCCTGGAAATAAAAAAAGAATATTCCCGGCCAAGAAAAGTTTTTTCTGTAGCAACATGGGGTGAAATAGAAGGCTTGGTCGGTCGAATTTCGAAATAAATGGGGCAAAATTTGTGATTTTTCTAAAGAAATCTTATAATAAGGATACTTGTTCTGAAACAAATCAGGTTTTAGATTTAAACAAACCAACTTTTCATTTTAAACATTTCTATATCACTGTTTAGAACACACACAATGATTCTTATAAGCATTATATTATATTCTTAATATTGACCTGTTGCTGAACACGTTGTAAACATTTACGACAAAAAACACATTGTGAAAAAAACTTTATTTTAAAATGTTTTCTTTGTAAGAAAAAAGCAGCCATTGGAAAAGACCCATGTCATGTAATGAGTATTCTACAAACTTCATCCATTATCAGTAAAATGTCACAGCAGTTATATGACCATAGCACCTGCTGTTAAATCATGCAATTGTAGGATTCAAGGAAGTACAACAGTTTAATTTAATCAAATCAATCAAGTAGAGAAATAAATATTTGTAAAAATGTTCTAACTTTCAGGGAAGCAGCCCATCATTATTTTCTTAATTTTTTTAAAGTTATGTGGCGACAACTGCCGTGGCTAGAATTTAGTGGTTAACGCATCCTCTATAAATTTGTTATGTAATAACATATAGGGCAAATCCACTTATAGCAGCAAGCTACAGAAATATCTTTTGTTAAAGTGTCCTTTGCTTTCAGTGATGGAAAGAGGAGTAAAATATATAACTGGACAACAGATTAACTATTATATTGTATGTATTATGTTAGTTATGGCTAGTCCACTGATCCCGTTCTATAGATACAATGCTTTACTGCACCAAGGATCCCACAGAGATATGAAGCAACCACTTTGCTGGCTGTGGCAACATAGTTGAAATGAAGGACTTATACCAAGATAAAAGCACCACCCTCTGCTTATTCTTTATTGGCCACAGATAACCAATTGCTACTGGATGTTCAATGTGACCTGTTTTTCTATCATTTCCTTTTCTCTATACCTCACAAACCCTACCTAGTGCTGTAATCCTACAAACAGGGATTTCAGATTGGCTAATGTTCATCCTTTTGTTGCTGGTTAAAGCGTTTGTTACCCCCCAACACTTCATATTCCCGATATGTGCCTGCTGTACCATGTACTTGTATGAGATTGTCTCTTGTTCAATTTGTATTGCTTCCTTTATGTGAAATCCCTATTGTTCCTGCCAGTCCCTTTGCTTTCCTATTATAAACTGACCATACTAAGCAGGAGAGCACACAATGGTCAGTCCTCTGTGCTGGGAACTCAGCCTGCTCTCCTCCAAAGATTAGACCTGCACTGATATGCCTCTCCTGCACAACCTTTCACTGGGAAGATCTGTGTGGTGCTGCATCTCCTCCCCCAGCCCTTATGCAGCTGAGAACAGAGGGAATGTGATCACTTATAAAAAAGGGAAAAAGGTATTTATAGTGTTTTTTGTTTGTATTATTATATATATCTATACACAAATGTTTTGTCTTTCATTTCTACTTTAAACGGAATAGGATGTTGTATAAGGTGATCGTTTACAATCACTTTAGGTACACCTCTAAATATTAATAAAAAGGGCTCTTCTCAAATGTTTCCTATTAATTTAGCTAGTTTTGGGAAAGATCTTTACTATCCTGGGATGGTTTTGAGCAAGTGTTCCATCATTTCTACTGCCACCCTTCTTGTGATTCTTTAAAACTATTGGTGAATGCATAGTTCTCCAATTATTCATTGACTCTGGATATTGTAATGTTTCTGATTCATATTTAGTCCATACTTGGACCATTGTTTGCCTATGCTTTACTTTATACCTTCTAATAAAATGTTTGAACCAGAAAAACTATTGGTGTATAAAGAAACATACTTGTATTGGTCTAGTTTACATATTTATGAACTATGCAGGCATATCGGAATTGTACCCTCATCTCAGGAAGCCAACAGTGACTGTTCTTAAAAACCAACAATTAAGTTTTTAACCAGCCACCAGGTGTTGATTGATGGAAACCTAACACCTACTACTAATCATTCGGAATCCCTTGACCTCTATAGACTACTATAGACTACTGTAGACTACTGTCCTGCCTTACAAAATGGCTGCTTCAATATATCGATATGTGGTGGTACATCACTGCAGCAAAATCCCCTTTGCATTCGAACCCTGTATGTTTTGGAAACCATTCCTTCTTTAGAAGTAGCCCTTAATTAAAACACAAGGAATGTTAAAGTAACAGAGATAAAATCTTAATTCAGCCTTCTAAATATTTTTCTAGGTGCAGTGATCTAATTAGGAAGGTGATGGCTGCATGTTTGTTTTTGCATAAATCTTACATTACAAAGTTTGTGCATCTCACCTATGTGAGCTTGTTGGACATGCAGGTCTATAAAGTCAATCACATAGCCTTGTGATCTCCACTGACCAACATTAGTATAAAAGAACATTTTAGACAATTCTGCGCCTCCAACAGTTTGGAGTAGACCCTTTTCTATTGCAGCATGACTGTACCCCTGTGCACAAAGCCAGGTCCATAAAGACATGGTTTGACATGTTTGGTGTGGAAGAACTTGATAGGCATGCACAGCAACCTGATCTAAACTATACTGAAAAACTTTGGGATAAATTAGATTGCAAGCTAGGTCTTCTTGTCCAATATTAGTAGCTGACCTCAAGAATCTTCTTTGTCTGAATCGGCATACATTTTCAAACACACTCTTAAAGCTTGTAAAACGCTCTGTAGAGTGGAGGCTATTTTAGCCAAGGAAAAGGGGGCAACTCCATATTAATGCCCATGGTTTTGTAATGGGATAGCCAACAGGCTTGTGTAGATTTGATGGTTAAGTGTCCAAAAACCTTCAGCTATATAGTATATATGTATAAAGAGCTTGTTGTTTGTGACTGCTATTTATTAATCTTCCATATTTGGCAGATATTACCTGCTGCAACGGAAATCTTAACTTTTCAAGCTACAATGTGTATTTATGAAAACAACAGAAGATGTATATCAAAGATAAATTAGGAAAGGCCATTTTCAAAGGATGATGACATAGAATTGATGACCACAAACATAAAAAAAAAAAAAACTAACCTGAATTTTATGTCAAATATGTAAACCATAAATAACAGTGCGAATATGTTTTCCATTTCACTCAAACACATTCAATAATTCAATAGCTCAAATTAAATCAGTTGGAAATGACCTTAAATACTTCAAACATATACTGTTGTTATAAATTTTTGATGATCACTTTGTTAATGTGTAATTTTCCTGAGAAAAGTCAATAACGATTAATCAAAATATTCTGTCAGGTTGTAAAAATAAAAATAAGGCAGTTAACAAGATTGTCATTTGGTGTATTTTTTTTTTTAACGTTTTCTACGTCCATCGAGGCTTTAATGCATAAATAATCTGTTTCCGTATCACAGGCAAATGGACAGTCACTGCACGACCTTCTGCTGCACTTCTTGACAGAATGAAAAGAATCGCCATATTGCAATGTCAAGGGCTTAGGACACTGTAAAGCAGCATATTGCACATTCTAAAAGTTATCAATCTTGAAGAAAAGCTTGTACAGCCCAATCGTCACTGGATTCCTACCATCATTTTGTAGGTGTCACATCTTTAGGCAATGTAGCTTCTGTTGCTCTTCTAACAAAAAGGTAACTGTGTTAAAGTTTTTTTTTTAGACCAAATAAAATAATAGATCTCCTGTACTGTCCCTGTTGGTGTGCTGCTACTGAGTACTGTAAGAGGAAAAACAGTTTCTTCATTACAGGAGTCTATGCTCTTATGAGAGCAATGATAACATTGTGCTTTTCAATAATCCAGGGAAAGTCAACTGAATTACTGAGTTCATGAAAGTCATTTATTTTTTTCTCTTGTCCATTTGATCATAGTTTCTGGTGAGCGGTATAAGAATATTAGTTTGGCATATAAATCTTCTTCCAGTTCCAGTTCCCCGGTCTCTCGGACTAGGAAAATGTCGGTGCACAGTTTCAATATACGGTCCACATTTGGTAGCTCTTCAAACATAATCGAATGAGATATTCCACTAAAGAACTCACGAACAAATTTTCCAATTACAAGTACCACAGAGGCATACAGTCCCATTATTCTGTGAATAGAAAATACACGTTACTCCGTAAATCATGCTTGTGTTGTACTTTGGTAATTGATCACCAATTCAGAGAAAGCCTTGCATTTATTCCAACAATGATGGGCATTCTGCGAATAGTGCCCATGCTGAGTAAGGGATCTCTGTGCTCACTATGAAGCATGGCAGCTGCACAGCATGCGACCTGTAAGACAGCGGCAATCACTGTAGTAGCATTGACTACTATAGTGATTCTCTGCTTCCATTGAAGTCCCACAGGTATGGCATATGCATATGAACATCGGTCAAAGCTGGACCAATGTAACACAATTCAGCTTTAAACACCCGTGTACATTTGCACTTAGAAAATCTTCCCCCTCTGGTTCTGCCCGCCGTGAATCACTATATCTAAATTATATTGCATTATATTTTAAAAAGCAAATTAACACAGTTATATATCACAATGCACAATACATTAGGCTTAAAGTGATTGTAAAGTCTAGTTTTTTTATACTTACCTTCTCTGTGCAGTTGGTTTTGCACAGAGCAGTCCACATCCTCCTCTTCTTGGGTCCCTCTTTACTGCTTCTGGCCCCTCCCTTCTTTTGAGTGCCCCCACAGCAAGCAGCTTGCTATGGGGGCACATGAGCCGAGTCACAGCTGTGTGCATCCATTCAGACATTGAGCCCCAACCTGGCCTTGCCCCCCTATCCCCTGATTGGCTAATTGACTTTGATTGACAGCCGTGGGATCCAATGGCACCACTGCTTTGTCTCAGCCAATCAGGAGGATAGTCCCGGACAGCTAAGACACTTGTGGACATCGCTAGAGAGAGATGGGGCTCAGGTAATTAATTAGGGGGTGCTGTGGAGGCTGCTACACACAGAAGATTATTTATCCTAATGCTGGAAGATTTACCCCCTTCATGACCAGGCCTTTTTTTTGTGATACGGTACTGTGTTATTTTAACTGAAAATTCCGTGGTCATGCAATGCTGAACCCAAATAAAAAGTATGTCCTTTTTTCCCACAAATAGAGCTTGGGTGGGGAGTAAATGTGTTTTGGTACATGAGCCAATCAGGAGGATAGTCCCGGACAGCTAAGACACTCATGGACATCGCTAAAGAGAGATGGGGCTCAGGTAAGTAATTAGGGGGTGCTGTGGAGGCTGCTACACACAGAAGATTATTTATCCTAATGCTGGAAGATTTACCCCCTTCATGACCAGGCCTTTTTTTTGTGATACGGCACTCGTAGAAAGCGTGGCCAATTTACAGCGATTTCTATTGTAGTCGCCAAATGTTGTTACGTTTAACGCTGTAAACTCAATACAAAAAGTAATTTAAAAAAAACATCAGGGGCTATCAAAGGGTTGACGGTTTAGCCAGCACACCGTCAACCCTTTGATAGCCCCTGATGTTCTTTTTTAATTACTATTTGTATTGAGTTTACAGCGTTAAACGTAACAATATTTGGCAACTACAATAGAAATTGCTGTGCACTGTGTGGCAGGTGCTTTTACTACTGACAGAATGGCGATCTGCCTTGTTTACATAGGCAGATCGGCGTTCTGGCTTTCTGCCCAATGATCAGCAAGTGCCGGCAGACATTGTGTATAATCACAGCAGGAGCAGGTTGCCGGTGGCAAACATGCACGCCCCAGACCTGGAAGTGCAGGAACATGTACTAGGTACATGATCTGGTGCAGTAGAGCCATCTTGCTGCCGTATATGTAAGTTATACAGTCAGCAAGCGGTTATAATTAGTGGGAAGACATGTTAATCTTGTTTGCATTTTGGACAATCAGGCTGTTCACTTACAATGTAAAATACTTTGTGCTCTAAGCAGTAAAACCATGACCCAAGGAGCCTGTCTTCTAAATAATCCCAATGTCTAAAAGGAAGCAACCAATAATAACTGTATGAGAAAAAAGTACTTACCCATAACCTGCTAAGAATCCTAAACTAGGAGGGCTGACTTTATCGCTGAAAACAATTAATTCCAAGCCAGTTTTGTCGATAAAGTTCTTATTGGATTGATTGAGGACCCACCATTCTTGAACACTATTTCCAATAAGATCTCTTCTTAGAGAGACGCTAATATTTACAAATGTTTGGCCTGTGAATAAAGTATAGGATTAAAAACAATGGTGTTTTAGTCACCCATATACAGAAGAACTACAGTATATGTTTAAAAAAGCTTACCTTTAAGGAGTTGTAGAATGGGTCTTGCAACTGAATCTTTTGGTGCTTTTATGTACCATGGATAAATTTTTTCAAGTGTTCTGCAGAACAAAACAAAAGGCTATTATTGTGATGTACTTATATATTTACATATTTTTAAATCCTTTTCATCGAAAACTTCTCAACAAGTTTGAATACAGTGGGAAAATTACTTAAAGCGGGGTTCCGGGCATAATTTTTTTTTTTTTGCAAGCTAAAATTAATCACATTAAATAGTCCCTAAAACATATTAATAGCTCCCCAATCATTCCTGAAATGATTTCAAACACTTGCCGTATATTCTCCAGCTCATGTTGTGGCCTTATCCATCATATGTGTGGGCATGTGAAGCCCAGTTCTTTTTTCTTTCTGGTTTTCAGGAGAGGTGCATGCTGGGCAATTTTTAGGCACAGTAATGCTCAGAGACTCCTGGGAAATGAGTTTCATCATTTCCCAGGAGGCAATGGGGTCTTAAGACAGGAAGTTGAACCACCTAGAACCAGGAACTAGCCACATTACGAATACTGCCTACTAACAGCCAGATAGAATTGAGTAAAACATTATTATTATTTTTTACATTAAAGGCAAGCTGTTAATAGAAAGTACATTTTTAGGGTGTAACTCTGCTTTAAGGCATAATTATAGGCATTTTTTTATATATATTTTAGAACAGCAGATGGTTATAACAAATGCCAGTTTTTTTGTTTTGTTTTTGTCATCTGTGCTCCCTTTTCAGAGATTCCCCTTTACTTCCTGTCCCATAGCCAAACAAGAAGAGAGAGGAATTCCTTGGGGACCCCCCCAGAACTGGTACCCCATTGGTAGATTTCCCCTCTATTATTTGCTATTACTTACTCTGGGGACAATATCAAATTTGGGATTTTCTTTACACTAATCTCCTCCACAGACAGCAATAAAAACTGACAGTGGTTCTAATCCCTCTCCATTCTATCTAAAACTTAAGAAAAAAAGCCTTAAAGTGTTACTAATTCCAGGACCCTGCATTCACTAAATCTGTTCACCCACAGTACACAAAACATGGAAATGCAATTATTTTAGTATATATAAACTTCTAAGTACCTTTACTAATCAGCAATATATAACAGTCATATCCTTTCTATCAGTGTCTGGTTAAAGCTTGTAGGAGGAGTTTTCATTCTCCTCTGACTGTCCTATGAGGCTGCATGACCTCTGACCCTTTTGTCTGGACAGAGCTGATTGGCCCTGTGCTGATCACATACACCCTTCCAAAAAAAAAAAAAAACTCTCTAGCAATACACACCAAACTGAGCATGTGCAGAGTGCCTCCAAAGCCTGTACCATCAGCAGATGGATTGGAGACAGTAAAAGATGGGAGGATCAGAGAAGATAGGATCAAAGTTTTTTTTTTTACACAATACGGAGGATTAACCCCTTAGGCTCCACAGTGAGTTTAACAAGTATACTTTACTGCTTTACTAGGCGGAGCGATGCACTGACGTCACTGTTACACTCGTGTCTCGGAAGGACGGGTTTTATGTATGTGTGCCGGCCTATGCATACAAACAAGGTTCGATTTTTACATCTATGTTGCAAATGCAATCTTTTTATTCTATTACAATACATTTTGGGGTTTTACCCAGGGGCGAGTGTTCTGGTTTGGCTCAGGCGGATTGGTGGGCCAGCCTGGCTTGGGCTGCCCTTGTGCTGTGCTCCACCCACTCCTCCCTCAGCCCACTGCCACCTCACCTCCAATCCCCTTCCTGTGTTTACACCAATCTGTGGCCACCCTATTAACGTCTTAGGCTCCACAGTGAGTTTAACAAGCATGCTTACTGCTTTACTTAGCTAAGCGATGCGCTGACGTCACCGTTACACTCGTGTCTCGGAAGAACGAGTTTTATGTATGTGTGCCGGCCTATGCATACAAACAAGGTGCAATTTTTGCATTTATGTTGTAAATGCAATATTTTTATTCTACTGTATTACAATACATTTTGGGGTTTTACGCAAGGGTGAATGTTCCGGTTCGGCTCGGGCGGGTAGGTGCAATGCTCCTGCCTCCTGGCTTCCTCTGTTCCATCTCAGCCTCTGGACTCCCCTAACCTTTCTTGCTTACTGCACCCCACACTTTATACTTATACTTTCCTGCACCGAGGCCTGTGTTCTCCATTTCCTTTTTTTGTTTACCTATTTAGTGCTGAGTTTTATATATTTTTTAATGTTGTGACACAAGCAGGGGTGGACTGACAACCCATGGGGCCCCTGGGCAATAGAAGATTATGGGGCCCCTGGGCTTACAGATGGTCACCACACCAGGAGGAAGTGCCGAGGCAGGGCAGCTTAAATCTCAGGATTTTCACATGAAAAGCATGTCAGTTTCAGACATATCTGAACACAGATTTTTACATACTGTCCCTGGTTTTAATGAGCCTGGCAACCCTGATGGGGCCCCCTAGTGGCATGGGGCCCTCGGGCAGTGCCCACAAGTCCCAATGGTCAGTCCGCCCCTGCACACAAGTTTTATCAGGAATGCTAAAAAGCAGCTTTTAGCAGCTTTCAGCTTTTTCGCTCCCATAAACACAATTTTTTTATTTTCTTCTGCTTCAAAAGTTGCTGCCAGGAGCGTTTTTTTAAAGCTAGTGTGCATAGAGCTGTTATTTCTTAGTGCCACTGACACCAATACCCACAAGTTAATTTTGATATCCCAAGTTTATTTACAGCATAAAAAAGGAATTAGCTAAGGACTGATTAACACACATTGGGCCTGATTAAAGAGGAGTTCCACCCACAATTTCACTTTTTAAATATAAATACCCCTGTAATACACAAGCTTAATGTATTCTAGTAAAGTTAGTCTGTAAACTAAGGTCAGTTTTGTTAGATTGTTATAGCATTTAGTTTATAATCTAGAAATAGACCGTGGCCATCTTAAATGTGGGCATCATGAAGCCAGACTGTATTTGCTTAAGTATAAAACAACCATTGAGTACAGAATCTTTGAATAAATACTCATAAGTATACTCATACTTACACTGAAGCTGAAGTGTTTAATTTCAACATATTGGCCAGGGCTGTTCGTGTTTCATTCGACAATGAAACGGTATGTTTCTCACCTGTGATCTCTGCATTGGCTCCAAGACTCATGTTCCTATGTGGGTGTACAGAAAAGAAATGAGCAAACAGCAAACAATGCTCAGTATGCAGATACAAGTGCAAAAAACATTTCAGATAATATATTTTATATAGGATGTCTGATTGAAGAACAGTCACTACAATCGATCGGCTTTTCTCGTTACTATTGGTAGAGACATGTAAAAGGGGACACTGGCTGGTCTCTAGGTAGGAAATGTTTTTTTGTTTTTGAGACAGATATTTCTTATATTAGCCACACATGACTAACACAGATATGTTTATAGCTTTATACATACTGTGGACAGTTGGAACGACCTAAAGTATAACCCTATAGGACAGCCATCATTAGGTGGCTAGAGGCTAGAGTCTAAGTGCCGGTTCACACTGAGGCGGCACGACTTCGGGGGACGACTGGGCAAGGCGTCCTGAAGACGACTTCAGAGGCGACTTGCAAAATGACTTCTGTATAGAAGTCAATGCAAGTCATCCCGAGTCACCCCCAAAGTCATACAAGAACCTTTTTCTAAGTCGGAGTGACTTGCGTCGCTCCTATTAGAACGGTTCTATTGAATAGAATGGGACGCGACTTGTCAGGCGGCTGAGTCGCCTGACGAGTCGCCCCAGTGTGAACCGGCTCTTAGGTTTATGTTTATAGTAACAGCCATCATGCAGTAAATTGTATCACCCTACATGACAGGCAAGGATGGGATAATTTCCTTTTGTGAAATCCTAACTTTGCAACAAAGCTGTATTTTATGTTCACAGCAGTTAAATAATTTAACAGCCACTAAAATGTTAAAGTGGTTGTAAAGGTTATTTTTTTTTTACATTAAAATATAAGAGATGGGGGGAGCTGCGGTGGCTCAACGCGATTGGCACTGCGCTGACAAGCTGTTCACCTCTGCAGCCAAGGGTTCGGATCCCGGTCTCGGCTGCATGTGAATTGAATTTGGTGGTCTCAGCCCGGCTCTCGGTGGGTATGCTATGTGAGGTAAGCCTGCGCTTAGTACGCCCATCCCCCTCCCACAAAACACTTACACGCACTCGAAATTGGGGTTAACATGCACGCACTTTGGCCACGCGGTCTCTAAAAAAAAAGAGAGGCGAAGGACTAACAGGGCTGGCTGAGCGGGCTAGGTCCTCTCACTCCCTCATAGGGGAGTCCCTCTGCCCCGTTGGGCTTCAAAGCGGAGCAGGTAGGGCGGGCTGTGTGGGAGGACCCCCTCACACCCGCCATTGCCACCCGGGGGCATGGAGAAAGATGGCAGATTGCCTCTGGGGGAGGCCTGCCTACTCCCAACTCCTGCAGTCCGTCTCTTCTCTCGAGTACACGCACAAAATACGCATAAAAATAAAATAAAAAATATAAGAGATGTTATTCTTATCTGCTATGTGCTATATGGTATTGCATATAGAGGCCCTTTACCTCCTCTTCTGGAGTCCCCTGCCAGCACCCTCTGCTCCTTCTACATCTGAGTGCCTCCTCGACAAGCCAGCTGCTGAGGAGGCACCCTTGCGGGCACACTTCCGTGCTAGGCTGTGTGCATCCGAGACACACACAGCCCAGCAGGGCAGTGCCCCCGCTGATTCTTACAAGATTTGACTGACAGCAGCAGAAGCTCTTGCTGCCCGCTTCACACTGAAAGGTTCAGACTGCTATCAGTCCAGGCACCTGGAGGATTCAGACTTTATTGTTGTGATAACGTGGTGCCTGGACTGATTCCTGTGACATCAGCAGGGAATGGAATTCAGAATGAAAACGGGTCGCAGGAGTGCAAAACGAATTGCACTCCTGTGACCCATAGGAGAATCCCAGCCAAATGAGCTCAGGCTGGACTTCTCCTTTAACAAAATAGATTTCTGACACCTTATATATTATTTCAGATTGATCAGTACTGCATAAACATGTTGAGTTTTAATTTGATGTTGCTGACAGGTGCAGAATAATTGTAACACATATCCATACCTATGAATAGCCCAGGAAACAACCAATGTGAATTCATGAGTTAAATCTGCAATGCTTTCTATCATCATTGCTCTGCTCGGAGGGCTAATGGTCCATAGAGAATTCGAATTTCCTTCTAGTTCTGCAATAATAATGTCTTCTGATGCATAGCTTTCCAAGAACTGAAGAGCAGTCTGAAAGAATACACAACTCTGTGTTACAATAGGCAGAAGCATCTTTTTATTTGCACTAATTTAAGCCTCACCATAAAACAGAACTCAACAGCAACACAATGGGAAATATTTAGGGGCATTGAGAAAAACTAAAAGTTGTCACGTGACATACAGCCTCATAGATAACAAGAACTTATGCCGCGTACACACGATCACTTTTCGGCATGAAAAAAAAAACGTTGTTTATCAGCTTGTAGAAAAAACAACGTTTTTCCTACTTCATCATTAAAAACGATGTTGCCCACACACCATCGTTTTAAAAAAGTTATGAGCAAAGCGCGGTGACGTACAACATGTACGACGGCACTCTAAAGGGGAAGTTCCATTCATGCTCCCGTATCATAACTTGCTTCTGAGCATGCGCGGGTTTAAAATGTAATTTTTAATGTCGTTTTAGCTCACACACGATCATTTTTTACAACCCAAAAAGCGTCATTTTTTAAAACAACGTTAAAAAATGCAGCATGTTCAATTTTTTTTTTTTTGTCGTTTTTCAGAAGATGAAAAACGATGTGAAGCCCACACACGATCATTTTAAATTACGTTTTTAAAAAACGTTTTTTTCATGCCGAAAAGTGATCGTGTGTATGCGCCATTATTCTTCTATTTCTTAAGCTGGCCATATATGCTTAGTTCTTTTTTGTTCAGGCCTCTATCCACACAAATTAAATGGATGGAAGAATCTCCCCTGCTTGGACATTGTATTCTGACAGCAACTCAATGAAAAAAAACAAAAAAACGGATTAATCCACCAATGGAACCCAGAACCCGCTGCTTTCAGAATACACCGATTAGTGGCTGCAGCTGCTCATTGAAAAAAAAAAAAACATGTCCCTTTGACAGAAGTCAATGAAAAAATATCAACTTCTATCTAGAAGAAAATCCCACACACTACTGGACTTGCTGGATTATGATTAGTGCGTGATCGACTTATTTTTTAATGATAATTCAAAAGCGCAATAGCCATTGTAACTAATCAGAAGCCTTGCCCTGTTTGATTGCAACTTATTATGCATCAATTCAAGAAATAATGGCAACATGTACAATGAGCACCTTATGGGAGGACTTCAAACACCAAATCTGGTTATAAGGTTTCTATACTTACAGTGTCTTTGTGTCTTTTAAATTTGTTGTACATGCCCTCTGTCATATCTATAAGCTGGTTTTGTTGAGCGCTCATGGTAAAAATAGGCTGAAGGGAAAATACAGTCCATGAATGTGTGACACGTTTTACTTACAATGTGTAAAATAATAAACAACACAGAAACAATTACAATTTCTTATCGCATCTACAACCTGTTTCAGACATATTCCCTGTTAGGAGCAGTAACTACTCTATTCAAAAACAAATTAAATGTTGTGTATAATTATCATTAGCATCCATTTACTCATTATGCAGCAGTTCAATTCTGCATGGGAGGAAGCAGCCTGGTCAAGATTTTGTTTGCCAGACCAGTTGTTTTGAGAAACCTTTCTCTGGAGCCTATTACCAGTTAGACATGCCTATTACAGCTCTAAAGTGGTGTACATGGGCAAAAGGGATACACAAATCTGAGTTTGACTCACAGGGAATTTGTCTAATCCTATTTAACATCCACAAAATGCAAACTTAACATCAAATCCCACGGAAGTCTATTCAGACAAGGTACTGTCAAAAATGAGAGATACCCTGCAGTATGCAGTTGCAATTTGGATGCTGGGGTCCATCTGTGGAAATGTTGTGGCAAAGGGCATTAGTTCCATGAGTTGAATAAGAGTATCTGCAAAGCTAGCAGTTTTATGTAACTGGCATTAAGACGCTGAGCATGGATGTGATCTGAGGAAATTTTTTTCCTTGCTTCTAGCAGCAACAAAAAAGATACCTGCCTTAGGAAAGATACTGCTCGGGATAACAAGGTGCATGTGCGAGAACGCTACATAGGTGTAAGCCTTTGCTTGACTCTTTTCAGCATGGCCATAATGAGAAACCAGGAGGAGGAGTATGGGCCTTTTGCTACTGACTTGTCTTATCGGGGATGCTGCTCTGACAGCAGATATGTTGGGAAAGGCCCACTACAGAGCTTTGTGAAATGGCCTGCATCAGTTGTATTCATAGGCGTGCGCACAGGGTGTGCCAGGTGTGCCCAGGCACACTCTTATCACCCTGTGTAGCACAGATTCCCCCTACTGCCCTAGCTCCCATCTTCCCCCCCACAGCGCTGCCAGCTTCCCTCCACTCCTATCGGCTGTTGCTGCTGGGATGTTTTAGGAGTGGGGAAGAAGCCAGTAAATATGTAATTTTCTGACCCCTTCCGTTTCCAAATGAACATCGTGAGTGATCGGTAGTGTGTGTTTGGGCTTAGGGGTGCACACCCTAATGCAAAATGCTGCGCACACCTATGGTTGTATTAGATTAACTGCTCATTTCAGTTCTCTGTAAGCTGCCACTGTCCGTGAACAAAATCCTCCGGCACTGCTGGTCTGCCTCACTCTCTGAGGTTTCCTCCTCTTTAATCAGTGACACTCATGGAAGGGCTGCCACCTCATCATTCACTCCTCCTCATGGCTGGAGCCCACCTGGCAGTAAGCATCAGCTACTGGCACATCAAGGCCTCTTGCTGCTCCCTGCCTAATGTTCCCAACTTCTACGGTTCTAGCGCTATCTTCCTCATCCTCAATATCAGAAATTAATACTTGTTAATGGCCAAGATCATCCTTATGCAGCAAGTAAGTGATCATGTTATCAATTAATTCTGATGACTATTCACTGCCAGTTTGCAAGACTATAGTGGTATTAGCAAACAAGAAGGAGGAAGAAGAAGGTGCATTATCTTCAGTTAAACAACTAGCTGCTCTGCGCCTAGGAGGAGGAAGAAAAAAGCAGGCTTTGTATTGCCGCGTACACACGATCAGGCTTTTGCCCGGCCAAAAGCACAGTAAAATAGAACATATTCTATATTTAAACTCCAATGGAATTCATTGAAATTTCCGATGGATATTTTCTCCGATTGGGGCATACACACGGTCGTAAATTACGATCGTGTGTACGTGGCATTAGTCACTCAACTCCTCCTCTGCATGCTGTGGGTGTATAACACTGCCAATCCGAGAGAGAGAAGGCAAAAATGCCCTGACGCTTCATTGTGCAGCCCCCTTTGTCGTACAGAATCCTCTAATCCCCTACTACCTCTATTTGCAGAGCCTCTGACTCTCAATTTAGGCCTATCTTATATTTTAAATAAAGGGGGTTGCCTAACCTTAATAGCAGCTATGGCAACATTTGCTTTGCATTTTGCTTCGGTGCACTATACATATCCACACCAGTATGTGGTGATGTCCTGCAAAAAAAGGGTAGCTTTGCTGCATAGGGGGCTGAAAAGGCCCAATGTGATAGCATAGTGCAGTTGACAGGTCTTCTTTAACCACTTAACCCCCGGACCATATTGCACTTTTTGTGATTCGGCACTGCGTCGCTTTAACTGACAATTACGGGGTCGTGCGACGTGGCTCCCAAACAAAATTGGCGTCCTTTTTTTCCTACAAATAGAGCTTTCTTTTGGTGGTATTTGATCACCTCTGCGGTTTTTATTTTTTGCGCTATAAACAAAAATAGAGCGACTATTTTGAAAAAAATTCAATATTTTTTACTTTTTGCTATAATAAATATCGCCCAAAAATATATAAAAAAAAATCTTTTTTTTTCCCTCAGTTTAGGCCGATACGTATTCTTCTACATATTTTTCGGAGAAAAAAAATAAGCGATTATTGATTGGTTTGTGCAAAAGTTATAGAGTTTATAAAATAGGGGGTAGTTTTATGGTATTGTTATTATTATTTTTTTTTACTAGTAATGGCGGCGATCAGCAATTTTTTTCAGTACTGGTCACATTTTTGGGACCATTGGCATTTTTATAGCGATCAGTGCTATAAAAATGCATTGGATTACTATAAAAATGCTACTGACAGTGAAGGGGTTAACACTAGGGGGCGGTGAAGGGGTTAAGTATGTTCCTGGGTATGTTCTTACTTTATGGGGGGTGGACTCACTAGGGGAAATGACTGATCTTCTGTTCATACATTGTCCCTAGTGGCCGCTTAGAGAGCCGACGTAGAGCTACGGGCTCTTGCGCAGGGGAGCCGACCTGCCGCCGTAGAACTGCGGCGGCTGGTCGGCAACCAGTTAAGGAGACATTAGGAGTTTATTACACGTTAAAGGAGATACCAGTAACCTCGCTTTACTGCTCTTTCTTACAATGTGAGTAAGCTGACTGATTTTAGTAGATTTGCTACAGCTAAAGAAATAGACTTTCCAAATGTATGTTCAACCAGAGGTGCTAATGTTTCCCTTCTACATGATTGGGTATTCAAAGCGAACACAAGTTCTCCTTATTTGCTAACATTCACTCTGTATAGTTAATATTCACTTTCCCAATTTGCTATGTCAAAGTAAATATCTAGAAATGTTATTTATGCCTAAGCAGTACCCTGAAAAATGTACCTTTTGTTTTAAATTTCTGCTAAAAAGTGCACTTTCTGTCAGGGTGCATAGGTACTCCTGTGTCTACAGTCTCATAGGTGTATAGTGTATCTGAGGTGTGAGATCACTGCTTTCTCTGACTGAAAGTCTTAGGAGATTTGGAGTGAGATTTGGTGATTGTCACTACTTTGCTGCTCACTGTCCTCCTTGTTGGAGTCTTACCAAAGCTCTACCAAGATGGCAGCCTCCATATACACAGAGCAAAACAAGGCATAGCACATGGAAAGGTCGGCTGCAAGGAGACCACTGGCAACACTACAGCAATACGCTATAATTCTTCTTTAAGATTGGGTCACTTGGCTTAAATTTAGGTTTGGAAGGAATATGGAGACATCTAACAGATTAACAAGCCAGCACCCAGTCTGGGATTTCACATCCAACAACACTTGGTGAAAGGTGTTTTAGTTTTTGTTTATGGCAAACAAAACTAAAGAAAAGCAACATTATACCAAAACTGTATGGATAATTTTAAAACAATATCACTGGTAAGCCTTACTTGGTATCCTCCCAGGGTGATTTTTATGGAGACATCCAGGGGCTTGTTTGTGACTCCAGCAACTGACTTAATTAAAGACATGAACAATAGAGGGAACCAGACAATACAAATCAGAAGAACGATAATCATGCCGCCCATTCCATATTTCACAACTTTTTTCTTTTTCTGACCACGGGGCTGAGGATATCGCTAAGGAAGAACAATTGCAAATGTTAAAATACACGCATAACACCCTAACATCAATATCAAAGTATTTCTACAGGTTTTTATATATGGTGAGAGAAGTGTTTTTAGTTTTTCAGGCTGCTATTATACATAAGCAAGAAATATACACAGTTGCATTGCGGTAATGTGTCCTTTACTGCGCATATTACTGCAATACAAGGCAGTACCATTCATTCCTAACCCTTTTCTGCTTACCCAAGGCATCCTTTTTAAAAGTTTTGAATGCTGGGGATGGGGGTGAGACGGGAAAAGATCAGCTGAACGCATGACCAGTTTTTGTTAGGGGTTAATGGTACCCCAACTTACCTTACCAATGTAGTGCACCGCAACACACCGTAACGCAGCACTGTACTTTGTGATGTGCTGCATTTAAAAAATGTAGGCATGCCCACGTTTTTAGTTTAGTCTGTGTATTTCATGCACATTCAAATAATTAAAGTTCCACTTTAATACTTACGTACCTTAATACTCCATGTTAACATACGTAAGTATTAAAGTGGAACTTTAGTCAGAAAATGAAGATCACTGTTAGATCACTTCATGCTGGCCTTTTTTGCAGGTATAGCTATGTAAAACATTAACAATAACTGCCTATACTGTGTAAAATCCTGTAATGCACTTAAATACTTAAAACAAACACATCAGCTGCATTCTGAACTTTTTGTTAGCAGCTAAGAATGTTAAAGATAAAATTAAAGGTAAATGCATCAAGGAGCACTGTACGTTTTATTTTCCTTTAGATAATAATGTTCTATGACACATTTATGTTAATTTTTATATTGTATAATGCAATGACAAGACACTAATTACCTTTTCCGATTCTCGCCAACATTTTAGTATAAATATATGAGCATAAATATCTTCTACACAGATCCAGCTGGAAAGGCTAAGTGTGGTGTCAGTCCATACCCAATCCATGACAGCTCGTAGCTCAGTTAAAAATGGCACCAAGCGAAACCTGTGGAAAGACATCACATATCACTAGAGCCATCGAAAGTTCTACTTTCCTTGCAGAAAGTCTGCGTGGAAAATAATTTCTTCTTGTTAATCCTTTGTTAAACTGGACATACAGTATATGATGTTACTTACTACATGTGTGTATGCTAGATGACATTTTTCTTTCTATTAAAACTGAATTTCAGGCAAACAGCTACATGCATAGAAGAATTACACAGGAGCTCCTTTACTTGCATAGGATTTGTATTTATGTCATTCATTCCTAAGATATACACAACCCAGCTAGACAGCACAACCAGTGGAGACATGTATTTTCTCTACTGCTGTTATGTGATGCAACTAACTTTCTCTAAGCCTTTCCTTGGACAGAGAAGAAGAAGCAGCCAGTTGATGAATAAGGCCGCGTACACATGATAGGTTAAACCGATGAGAGCGGTCTGATGGACCGTTTTCATCGGACCAAACCAATCGTGTGTGGGCGCCATTGGTTAGTTATCCATTGGTAAAAAAAAGCCAACTTGTTTTAAATTTAACCGATGGATTCCTAACCGATAGGTCAAAACCGATCGTTAGTAGGCACGACTATCAGTTAAAAATCCACGCATGCTCAGAATCAAGTCGACGCATGCTTGGAAGCATTGAACTTTATTTTTTTCAGCACTTCGTTGTGTTTTACGTCACCGCGTTCTGATCTGATAGTTTTTGTTAAAGATGGTAAAGATGGACAGACCATCAGTCAGCTTCATCGATTACCCGATGAAAACGGTCCATCAGACCGCTCTCATCGGATGGACTGATCGTGTGTACGCGCCATAACTCTCTCACGCTCATCAGCATGTTCCTTGTTGTGCACTAAAGCACAACTGATTGGCTGCCATTGCTTTTTCTCCATGTCATTATATCATAAAGAGTTTGTTACCCCAAAAAAATTTGATCCTGTTTGTGCTGTGTAATTTGTATCACCGGAAATACCTGGCTGATCCTGCTTGGTCCTGCCCTCCCCTCTGTAAACTGACCACAGTTTATCATGGCTGTAAAGGCCTGACACAGTGGTCAGTTTACGTGGCTTCGTAATCCGCAGCTCTCCTCTGTCTTCTCCCCCACCCTTCCTGCCCGTCAGCTCTTACAAGTACCTGCCCCCCTCCTCCTGTGCTAAAATTACTCTTAAATCTCTTACATTTTCACACAGATGTCCCTGTTTGCTAATGAAAAGTGTCCCAGTGCTGTGCTTTATAAATAAAATGCCACTATATACCTGATTTCAGAGCGCCGCTCAGCGCTCACGTGACCGCCGGCTCTTTCCTCCTCCCCTCCCAACTGACGTCAGCGGGGAATTCTCAACCCCCCCTGCTCTAGCTGTCAAAAATGGACTGTTTGATCTCACCCTTAAGTCACAAAGCAACCCAAGTAACCCAAAAATCAAATAATCAGAAAGCATCTTTTTTTTTCTGTTTTGTGCAGTGCTATGCTTTACTCACTATGGGTAACTGCATATAATTACAATCGTTGCCCAAAAAATTGCTGGCATGTATGCACAGACAAACGTGGTTATAATGAAGTGAAGATCACTAGATGCAATCTATGTGCTGACACTTACCCTTGGAATAGGAACAGATTGACATAATTGTAGCTCTTCGTTAAGAAGTTCCCAAGCACACGTGTAGGATATCCACAACGAATTTGATATGCAGAAAGTCCAAAGTAGATACACTTCACAAAATACCACAGTTGGGCAACAATGTTCTGGCTAAACTTCCTGTATAATACCAAAGACAAACATGGTTATTGCCCCATTAACGTCATATGACAATTGTATTGCAACTATTGATTAGACAGGCTATATTATTTTTATAGATACCTTTCTGTTACGCCTGGCAAAATGAAAAACATCCAAAAGTGTATTCCAAATACCAGGATGACTTGGAAAATGACTTTTCCCATGACAGTTTTTCTAAGATAGAGCGCGCGATCCACAACCATGGTACCAAACTGGATCAAAACCATCACTAGGAATGCCTCTGGGACCTGGTCTTCTGACAATGATGAAGTGATGTCTGCTGCTGCCGAATGTTTCTGAGAGCATAAACAAGATTAGATGCTTTTTTTATGTTACTAACATCTTTAGTTTTTGTAGTGTTGCATTCAATGAACCTAGCTTTGTAGAAATGCAGGTGCTACCATTGCCAGCTTAAGGAAGTTGTTTACTTCCCTGGTTTTCATTTTTATTCTCTGGATTCACTACTTAGTGCAGGGTTCTTAACCTTGAGGGTTTGGGAACGAAATTATGGGGTTTTGGATCTGAGTGATGAATAATAAAAAAAAAAATGAAATAGGATTCTCTGCATTTTGTTAATCTGAATTCAAAATGGAGAAGTTATCTTGATGTGTCAGATAACATGCCAGTAACCTTGTCAGTAATTGTACCTGGATTCAATGTTTTATTTTCACACAAACAAAAGCATATTGAACAAGCCACTGAGTTGTCTGTAATCATTGAAAAGGTTAAGAACCTTTGTATTAAATTATATTATAACCCAAGAACAAAAGTGTAATAAGTTGCATCCCACCGGTCTTTAGATGTGGCGGTTGCATTAAGCAGCCCATAGATGATCCGATTTCCCTTCCTATTTTTCTTCCCTTTTTCCTTCCTTTCCTTCCTTGCACCTGTGGTTCCAGGAAGGAAAATTACTCAAAACCTTCCGTCAGCACAGTCAGTGTTGATGCGGGAATGCCTCCCGGCAGTAACTGCATGTAAAAATCCGACAGCCTGGTTGTATCAATCGATGGATCATCCTAGGTACAATCTCTCTGTCCATAGAAAAATGAAATCTCGGCCAGTCCCCGCTGACTCAGTTGACTTTCGATCCATGTATGGCTGACCTTTGTTTTATTTTTTTCAGGCTGAGAACATTTACAAGAAATACAAACTACCCTTCGATCCTGCCAGAAATGGAGTGTTCCTGTCACATACTTCAGCTGACCAAGAAGCAAAAAGCAGTGTTATCTTTCTTGTATAAATTACTAGTCCTATCAAACTCTCTGTAATGGAGATAAACAAAGGCAGACATCTTTGAAGACATACCTGGGTGGCAAACATTGCTGCCTCTATAGATACGGTGCAGAAATAAACATACACAGGACGTGTGCTATTCATAGGATTACCAGGTGAAAAAGTCTCATAAAAAGCAGAAATAATGCAGTCACTACATCTAAGGACTAGTAAGCTGCAGTATATTACATTTTTGCTTATGGGTTTAGATATGCAGTGCAGTATGCAGATTAAAAGTAGTATTGTACTGTGTTTGTACTGGGCTCATGGTTCACCAAGCAGTGCAAAATGACAGCCAGCAAACCATTGTTATCTTACTCACTTTGACGCCTCACATTTCCTTACCTTTACTTATTCAATAACAAAAAAAGCAGCTTATGGATTATGAATAAAAAGTTCTAGTTTTGTCCCAGTTTTCTTAATATCAACTGTAAATTGTACACTGTATTGGAGGAGCTGCACAGTGAGGAGCAATGAAGTGTGCAAAAAAGCAATTTTTGTGCATAAGGGCTTGGCCAGTTATAACACCTTTACTTTTCATACCCTCCTACATCAGACATACCACATTTAGTAATTAAATAAGTGCAAGTGCTTCAAAGAGGGATGCTATGTGAAAAATATGTGTCAAAAATATACAGTATCTCACAAAAGTGAGTACACCCCTTACATTTCAGTAAATATTTCATTACATCTTTTCATGTGACAACACTGAAGAAATTACACTTTGCTACAATGTAAAGTAGTGAGTGTACAGCTTGAATGACAGTGTAAATTTGTTGTCCCCTCAAAATAACGCAACACACAACCATTAATGTCTAAACCAGTGGCAACAAAAGTAAGTACACCCCTAAGTAAACATTTCCAAATTGCGCCCAATGTGTCAATATTTTGTGTGGCCACCATTATTTTCCAGCACTGCCTTAACCCTCTTGGACATGAAGTTAACCAGAGCTTCACAGGTTGCCACTGGAGTCCTCTTCCCCTCCTCCATGATGACATCACGGAGCTGGTGGGTGTTAGATACCTTGTGCTCCTCTGAATTCCATTTAAGGATGCCCCACAGATGCTCAATAGGGTTTAGGTCTGGAGAAATTTTTGGTCATTCCATCACCTTGGCATTGGTTGTCTTGGAGGTGTGTTTGGGGTCGTTATCATGTTGGAATACTGCCCATGCGGCCCAGTCTCTGATGTAAACCCTAATGAGCATCTGTGGGGCTTCCTCAAACGGAAGGTGGAGGAGCCCAATGTCTTTAACATCCACCAGCTCCGTGATGTCTTCATGGAGGAGTGGAAGAGGACTCCAGTGGCAACCTGTGAAGCTCTGGTGAACTCCATGCCCAAGAGGGTTAAGGTAGTGCTGGAAAATTATGGTGGCTACACAAAATATTGACACTTTGGGCTCAATTTGAACATTTTCACTTGGGGTGTACTCACTTTTGTTGCCAGCGGTTTAGACATTAATGGCTGTGTGTTTATTTATTGGTTAACATTCTTTAATTTCCACAACCTGTGTTTCTTTTTTCTCTCTCTGGCTTTACCAACTTTACTGGCTTTACCCCCCTATTTTTTACGGTACTGTATATCTCTTTATATAAGTTTGATTTTATTGTAATCCAGTATGCTATGAGGAAGGCTACGGCCGAAACGTGTTAGCATTTTTAGATATAGCACTGATTGTTGTGCTCCAATAAAAGTTTTACAAGAAGAAGCATTCATGTTACCGGCATATTTTGCTATTTGACGTTTTGGTATAAAACAGCATGTGCATTGTGCACCGATATTTAGCTCACTATCCTTCATTATGCAATAGAGCTAGGGTGAGTTCTGTTGTATCATTTATGTTGGTAGGTTTATTGACTCCTGTCTAAATTGGCCCTAGTATGTGTATGTATGAATGTGAGTTAGGGACCTTGGATTGTAAGCTCCTTGAGGGCAGGGACTGATATGAATGTACACTATATGTGTAAAACACTGCGTAAATAGATGGCGCTATATAAGTACCTGTAATAAATAAGAGGTCACTTTGATCTGGTGAGTATATATTTTAGGACTGAATCACCAGAGGAGAGGCAGTATTTACAAGCACACAGTGGAGTTTTTTTTAGCCCAAGTCATCACCTAGTTTGGATGATTCACAAGGAGTGGTTTTAAACACATTTTGAATGAATAGCATTCTATTCACAATCTATAGACAGCAGTTGGTGAAAGAAAAAAAAAATGTTCGGATGAAGATACTTTCATCTAAAGTCTATAGGCACCTTAATCCTTTGTTCTTTTAACCATTACTTTAACAAAATTAGTACTATCTGATAATTCCAAATAAAATTAACACATATTAAAATGTGTAATGTATCTTGCACAATATGTTATTAATTTGCCTTCTACCAGAACAAATCTGGCACCGTTTTTAGTATTATAACTTACTCCAAATGCCCAGAAGCCAAACACAATAACGATGAAGTCCACTGTGTCTGCCAGGAACATTAACACATAGACATCTGTCACAGCACTGTAGTCTGGATGAATGAGATTGTAGAAGAACTGTCGGATTGGCAAGTATATTTGAAGGACTCTGGAAGAAAAGGCAGAAATATCCCATTATCAGTTAAGAGTACATTGTAGATGTTAAGCATGTACAGCTTGTTCTGAAATATATTATGTATTGTTCCAGAGAACTATGATTAAAAGTGAGGGTTGTTTGCAAAAAGAAAACATACTTCCCAAAGTCTTAATAGAGCTGATAAGCAAAAACTGGAGCAAACTCAGAGCCGTTACTCGTAGGAACAAATCAAATTTCTTGCTGCCTTTGGTGAAAGCTGATTGGTTGCCAAAGGTAACTTTTTTTATTTTTGTTTTTATTAAATTTTTTCCAGTTCATGCAAATCAGCCCCAATGCATCCGATAGAAAATGAAAATAAAAAATGTCCCCTGAAACAGTATCTACTAGGCAGAACACTATAGCCTGGATTCACAAAGCACTTACGACGACGTATCTCCAGTAAGTACAAATATGCGCCGCCATATCTGTGCTCTGGACCCACAAACTAAGATACGCCTAAAAATAGACTTCATCCCACCGACATAACTTGCCTACGCCTGGCACTCCCATTGATTTTCTATTCAAAAATGCAAATGAGGGAGTTATGGTGATTCACGAACGTACTTGCGCCCTGCGCATGATTTACCAGGTTTGCGTAAGTTTTACGTTCGGCGTAAAGTTATTCCCCATAGATGAGGAGCAACCCATGCAAAGGTATGGACAAGGGAACACAAGCCTACGTATTGTACGTTGGACGTCTGTGAATATAGGCCGATGTGGGCCTGGCTGGGCGTAGGTTACGTTAACGGCGTACACAGTGATCCGGCGTATCTTAGTCAGTTATTCCGACGTGGTTGTGCGCATGCGCATCGGGATACGTCCACGTCTCGACGCATGCACAGTTCGTTTTAAGTACTTGTCTGGCGCCGGCCCATCATTTGCATGGGGTAACGCTTCATTAGCATGGATCACGCCCACTTCCAGCCCACTTCCACCTACTTCCACTTACGCCTACGAAATATACGATACGCCAGCGCAGAGTTGGGAGCATTTACTTTGTGAATTCCATGCTTGCCTCTCTGCGCTGCGCCGGCGTAGCGTAAAAGAGATACGCTACGGAGGCATAAATGTGCGCCGATGTATGTGAATCTGGGCAAAAGGCTTTAGTATATTTCTATAGTATGATTATAAAAATACATAGAAAGTGTTTTATTTTTTACAACAATGAAAAATGTATTGTTTAACAAAAACGCAGAAGATGCACATGTATTATTTTTTATTTTTTTGTACAACCACCAAGATTAAAATCATAGTATAAGCTTCTTACGTCTTAATAGTAAATGCTTTTGCTTTGATGAGTTGCTCTCGAAGCTTTTCCAAAAGTAGTTCTTTTCTGGATTTCTGTTTCACACTTAATATGCTGCTGCCTTTCTGGCTGCTGTTTCGAGTGCTGGTGCTACCTTTAATGGAAACAGATTGCAACAATAATTATTAATTATGGTAAACAAGTGTGCTATATATTATTTAAAAAATGTAAACTATATAACTAATGTATCAGAGTATAATCAATGAAATGCTTGACATAAAATTTGTATGAATGTAATGTTCTCTTTAGATTTCTTTAGTCACTTCTTTACAGTGAGTCATCTTCATTTAAACTTAGTTATGATCTCACGCCTGTGAGTGACCCCGTTTAGCGTAAGTCAGTTGAATGAGTTAGAAAACCTGACCCAGTCACTATGGTCTCCCTTGATAAGTTGGTCCTGGCCTCTTCTCTTTACTGTGCCCCTTCCTTTTAAGTTGACAAAAGCTTATCCTGTCTATGACCAGATTATATCTGCAAGTCTATGGGCAGTTCTGATCCCCAAATATTTGTGAGCGCAGCCGAATCTGCCTGCTCAGAGGGGGATCTCCCTGCTGATCCCCGCAGAGCAGGTGGATGACAGCTACGTGTCTGCTCCACTATGCAGAGCGGACAAGGACAGACTCTGCTCTACTCTATGGGGCAGTCGGATGGAACTTCATGTCCGTGTCCATCCGATTGTAATCCGATCGACCCGCTGAATGGATGGCAAACATATAACCATACATATGTTTTCAGCAGATGTAGTTGGATCAAATGCCAGGCGGATGTCAGCGGACACATGTGGCTGACATCCACCTTCCCATAGAGGACAATGGGTGGCCCAATCAGGTCTGCCTGAAAAACGAACAGACAGACCCGATCGGTTCGATTGTGTGAAAGGGGCCTTAGGGGCTTTATTGATTATATAGCCCAGCTTGATCTCCTGGATCTAAGAACCTGCTGGGGCTATTATAAGGTGTTTCCAGGTTTCACTGAATAGAAAGCAGCAAAACATGTTCTATCATATTCTTTTAGTTCTTTCTAAGAACAGACATGTATAATATTGTGAGCATGCATTCCTGTAGATCTCAATCAGTAAGTGAGGTGGATTGAATTTACCATGGTTAGAACATAAATAACGGGAAAGCTTTGGGGTTGATTTACTAAACCTGGAGAATGCAAAACCTGGTTCAGTTGTACATGGTAGCCAATCAGCATCTTACTTCAGCTTTTAAGTTAAAGGGGTTGTAAAGGCAGAAGGTTTTTTATCTTAAAGGGGTTGTAAAGGTAAAAATGTTGTCCCTAAATAGCTTCCTTTACCGTAGTGCAGTCCTCCTTCACTTACCTCATCCTTCCATTTTGCTTTTAAATGTCCTTATTTCTTCTGAGAAATCCTCACTTCCTGTTCTACTGTCTGTAACTCCACACAGTAATGCAAGGCTTTCTCAGTGTGGAGAAAGCCTCTTGAGGGGGGAGGGGGCGAGCAGGCAAGTCAGGACATTCTCTACTTTGCAGATAGAGAAAGGAGCTGTGTGTTAGTGGGCGTCCTGCTCGCCCCCTCCCCCCTCAAGAGGCTTTCTCCACACCAGGGAAAAAGCTTTGCATTACTGTGTGTAGTTACAGACAGAAGAACAGGAAGTGAGGATTTCTCAGAAGAAATAAGGACATTTAAAAGCAAAATCGTATGTATTTATTATATTATAATTTATGATTTTGTGTTTTAAATTTTATTATACCCGGGATGTCTACTAGACTATTGTTTGGACATATTTAAGTGAGTTATTCCTAAGAATTGCAGGCCTACAATATAAAACGCCAAATATCCATGCAAAATAATGGTACCGCTTTCAGCACCTAAAATCTGAAATAATCCTACCGCCAGGGAGGTTAAGCTTTGTCAAGAAAAAAAAACTGGAAGCTGCACCAGATTTTGTAAGTTTTAGTAAATCAACCCCATTGCCTGCGTTAAACTTTCTCTGGTTTAACATACTAATTAGCTCCATGCTGCAAAACATTTACCTCTCTTGGATCTGTTGTGTGAGGAGTAACTGGACCTGCGAGATATATGAGATCCACTGCTAGAACTTTTTCTTCTCACAACTGTCCTGTCTTCTGGGAAGTGAACATGGATAGACTCTGCCGAGGCTGCAAGATTGACTGATTTCAGTGATCCAACAGAATCTCTTCTTCCAGAAGCTTCTGACATCTCATCATCTGATTCATCCTTGTGGGTGGTATTGTCAATCACTTCGTCCTCATCCCAAAGACCGTGACACTTAGAAAATACATAATTATTAATAGGCAACTGATCTTACACTGTTGTCAAAATGTCAGTCATACAAGCATACAAACTTAATACTGTAATAAATAAATATGGCTCCCCATTTTATATTTATTTGGACAAACTATACAGGAAAAAAAAGTTTATAGAAACACACACTAACAGCATTATTCATACTATGCTGATCTCTGTTACATGTACAACATACTAAAAAAATCTGAAAAAAAAATGCTTTAAAAAAAAAAGGGGCAACTACCCCATACCATGCAAGACACTTTGAGGTTCATTCACAAAGGCTTACTGCATGTATAGTGAGGTTCCCGGTATAGTAGTTTCTTTATGTGTGCAGAAATATCACACTGGCTAAAGAACTAAATGAATAACTCTAATGTTATCAATGTCACATTTCACTAGGACTAGGCTTACTGCACAGGTTGCCACTCACTGTACTGGCAAAACAGATGCTTTTATTTTAGGCTTCAATTACATCTGAACAGTTTGGAATTGCAGGTAGAGTTGGAAAAGGTCTGCCTTTATCTTCAAATCATGCTAACATTGCAGAAAAAAGTGAGACAAGCATTTGGACATCATTCGTTCTTAAAGGCACCCCAAATGCTGTGTGATTTTGCCACAGCTGATGCACAACAAAACGTGAAAAACTGTGCCTGGCTAGAATTTTATATATACGTTTCTTTGGTGCATGAGACACGCATAGGGCAGCCCATTAAGGTGCATAGGCTGCCCTATGCGCGACACACAGATACATGTGTAAGGGGCCAGTTTAAATCCTAAAGTGAATAGACAAGTGCACAACAAAAATTTTCATATTTTTTTGTTCTGTTTCATCTCATGCCCTAGCTTCGTAAAGATTCGTAATTTCGTAAGACTCAAGTTTTCCTATTCGGACCCGTTCGTATTTCGTAAGACGCAAGCTTTCCTTTTCGGACCTGTTCGTATTTTCGTAACAGTTTTATTTTAGTTTATACTGAATGATTCGTAATTCTGTCTAATTTATTTTCGTTGATTCGAAATAAATTTTGTTAGATAATAATTTTTGTTTAATGGATTCGTAATTTTGTACTTTCGTAAATACATACATGTAGCAATACGCGGCTAATCCATGTTAAGATATACTTCCTCTTAAGCCTGTACACATGGTCGGGCTTTTTGCCAACAAACGTCAAAATTAGCGTTTTCCAAAAAATCTGACCGTGTGTACGCTCTATCGGACAAACTTTTTTGGTTTCAAAATTCTGGCCAACTCCCTTCAGACAAAAATCCACGGAAAAGTTTGTTCGAGGTCCGATCGTGTGTACAAGGCTTTACACTGTACAATGTAAGTCAGCACAAAAAAGATAAGCTGATTGGCTAAGATATTAAGTAAGATACATCACTCACTAACTACACTGCCTAGTGCACATTCGAAAGAACGATACAAGTACACAAATTTACGAACAGACAAAGAAACGGATTTACAAAACACACAAATGAAAATACGAACATACGAATGAAAATACAAACGGACAAAGGATTTAACCACTTAAGGACCGCCGCATGTACATTTACGTCGGCAGAATGGCACGGACAGGCACATCAACGTACCTGTACGTGGCTGCCTTGACGTGGGTCAGGGGTCCGATCGGTGCATGCGACGGTCCCGGTGGCTGTAGGAGCGATCCGTGCTGAGGGGGCGGCGGTTCGTTTTTGTCCGCCCCCTCCGGAACGCTCCCAGCCAATGCGCGCGCTCCCCTGCAGTGTCACTTCCTCCTCCTGTGCAAACACAGGAAGAGGGAAGTGATGTGATCTCTGCTCTCTGCGTTTTTTTCAACCGCTGCTGAGGAGAGATCACATCACATAGTAAGTCTGCACAACACTACACTGACACCAGGACACGCAGGCACACTTAACCCCTTGTGATCACCCCCCACTCCCCCTGTCACAGTTTTACTGAATGCAGTGATCATATATGTATGATCACTGCATTTAGTGTCAGTGTGACAGGCAGTGTGACAGGCAGTTAGTGTTAGGTTCAGGGTAGCCCCCGTATTCCCCCTAATAAAGTTTTAACCCCTTGATCACCACCCTAGTTAACCCTTTTACTCCCTATTGCCAGTGTCACTAAGCAATCATTTTTTTGATCGCTGCATTAGTGTCGCTGTTCCCGCTAGGTAGCTATTTTTTTTTTATTGGGATTTTTTTTTACTAAAGACATGTGGCTAAATAAATTTTGGCCTAAATGTTTGACTAAAATTTAGTTTATTTGATTTTTCTTATAATAAAATATAATATTGATATTTTTTCAAAAATGTCGCTCTATTTTTGTATATAGCGCAAAAAAAAAATCGCAGAGGTGATCAAATACCACCAAAAGAAAGCTCTATTTGTGGGAAGAAAAGGATGCGAATTTTGTTTGGGAGCCACGTCGCACGACTGCACAATTGTCTGTTAAAGCGACGCAGTGCCGAATTGTAAAAAAAACCTTGGGTCATTTAGCAGCATATTGGTCCAGTCCTTAAGTGGTTAAAATACGGAATGCAAATAGTTCATTATAGATGTCATTTTAATTCTTTCGCTTTTTCGGTGTTTCGTATTTTAGTAAGATTGTCCAATCATACGTTCATATTTTCGCTTGTTCATTATTTCGCTTATTCGTAATTCCGTAATTTTCGTATCTTGGTTCTTTCAGCTTTTAGGATGTTCGAATTGATCCGAATGTACGAATACTAACAAATTTGTACGAAAATCCATTTGTTACGAATGGGAATGCACAAGTCTATTGCTATGTATTCTCTGTACGCAGTGTGGTCTTCCTTTTGCTGTTCACTCAAAAAGTGAGCCCATAATGTGGAGCCTGCTGTGTGTCGCGCAGTTCTTTCTGCTTCAAAACGTGTACGCATGTACTCTTGACTTTTTTTCCCACTGCCTATTATTTTAATATAGCTCCTCTGGCTCTGACTTAGTATTACATTTGTAAAGCACATCGGGCTTAGTAGCACATTTGTAAAGCACATTCCGATTCAGTTGCACATTTGTATTTTTTAAAGAAAAAACAAGACCTAATTTTGATTGATGATATTTTCTATTTTGCTCTGTGTTAGTTTTACAAAACAATTGTGTTATTGTATATAAGATACAGTACATTAATTTGTCCTGTTTAAAAATGACACTACAATCATAATGCTGGTACAAAACATTGCAAAGTAATGTACAAATAAAATAAAAGTTAAACTTTTTTCCAATTTAAAAAAAAGCTTTTAAGCTCTTTGGATAGGTTTAGTACATCCATGGCTTAAAACAAGCTTATGGCTGCCTGATTATTTTTATATACTATAACTGTTGGGAGGCGTTCCCCTGTTTGACTTTCCTCCTGCTCTGTGATTCCAGGGCTCTTCCGATCCTCTTGGGAGCATGTGACCACAATTACTATTGTCAAAATGATGTGCAGGAGGAGATCTAAGGCCACGTACACACGATCGGTCCAAACGGATGAAAATGGACTGAAGTTCAGTTTCATCGGTCCAAACCGACCGTGTGTACGGCCCATCGGTCTATTGTCCTTCGGACAAAAGTTTTAAAACTTGCGTTAAAATCGGACTGATGGACGCCTGACCATCGATCCAAATCGTTAGTACGGAAAAGCATCGGTTCAAAAAATCTGCGCATGCTCAAAATCAAGTCAACGCATGCTTGGAAGCATTGAACTTTGTTTTTTTTTAGCACATAGTTGTGTTTTACGTCACCGCGTTCTCACATGATCGGTTTTGAACTGATGGTGTGTATGCACATCAGACCATCAGTCTGTGAACCGATGAAAATTAACTTCCGTCTGTTTTCATCAGTTTGGACCGATCGTGTGTACACGGCCTTATAGTCTTCTAATGTCTTCATTAGAAGCTTGTTATGCCCTGTACACACGATCGGTTCGTCTGATGAAAACAAACCGATGAATTTTTTCATCAGATATCCGATGAAGCTGACTTTCATCAGTCTTGTCTACACACCATCGGTTAAAAATCCGATCGTGTCCAACGCGGTGACATAAAACACAACGATGTGCAGAGAAAAATTAAAGCGGAGCTCCACCCGCATTTTTTTTTTCAAAGTCGGCAGCTACTAACAGTGTAGCTGCTGACTTTGAATAAGGACACTTACCTGTCCTAGGCGCCCGCGCTTATGGCCCCCCCGATGCCGGTCCCACGATCACTCCGGGACCCGCGCCGCCATTCACACTATGGGAAACATTTCCTACTGAGCCTGCGTGAGTCTCACGCTGGCTTGTGAATGGGTGCTCTGCTCTCTGAGAACACACACAGTTCCCAGAAAGCAGCGCGCCCCATTCACTAGGAGAAGGACAAGAAGAAAACACACCGCGGTGTGGAAGAGGCAGATTACGGACTTCCGCATAGCAACAGGTATTTCGGGTGAGTATTTTTTTTTTTTCAGGTTTTTTTTATTTAATTTTTTTAAACATAATAGGCAAATGTTGTTTTCCTGGGTGGAACTCCGCTTTAAGTTCAATGCTTCTGAGCATGCGTCGATCCTTCGAGCATTCGTGGATATTTGACCGATGAATTTCCCCCACAGACGATCGTTTTTCTCTATTGGTTTTTTAACCATACGAAAAATTTAAAACAGGTTCTATTTTTTTTCACAGATGGGGAAAAAAATTATGGGGTCCACACACGATCAGTTTGTCCGATGAAAACGGTCCATTGGTTTGTTTTCATCAGACGAACCGATCGTGTGTGCAGGGCATAAGCCCTCTGTTATAGCAAGAAAGTGAAGTGGCTGGCTGGTGAATGTGAAGCAGCATGCCTACTAAGCTCTATCAGTGCTGATCGATCTTGAGCCTCATCCTACTGGTATTCTTGGGCCACCCTTTACCTGCTATATAGAAAAAACATCCTGACCCACCACAGCACCCGCAGCCATGGTCAAAATTGGGTAACATGCGCCAAAACCAGCGGGAGACTGGTCAGCTAAACAGAACACGGGCAGCTCCAAAGATGCCAGTTGCTCATACACATCAAGCTCTCTTCATTACACAAGAAGCCAGATAAGGGTGAGTCCCTATTCTCAGCATACAAGCACCCAAATTCTCCCTCAGAGACCACCTGCTCCCAGCACTATTAAAGAAAACGTGGCTGATAATGGCAGCTCCTCTACCTCTTCACAGGCTGCACAGTCAAATAATAATGATGGCTCGGGCTCCATTATGGGAGGACTAGAATGAGGATGGTACCGAAGCGCTAAATGCACAGATAGCCACTGATCAGCTATATACAGACACCTAGAGACAATTTCAGTAGGATGACAAAAAGCACACACTTAAACATGTCACGAAGGCCACATATGCTTGCCGAGCTGCACCGACTAACCAGATTCAGTTAGACTAAACCTGCCCTTTATGAAATATCAATAAGGAGAAAAATAACTGTGGGTCCTTCATTGTTGGCTAACTAAAAAGACCAGTTGTAAAGAAATTCAAAGTTTTGGATACCATTTTTTTCTATTATTTCACAGGTACAGGCATTTTCGGGGCCATATATAATTGCTATCTATTTCCTCAACACTACATCATCTTTTATTTTATACCAAAAAATTAATACATTAAAATGTGCGTGTGTGCACTAAAATTCCCCTTAATATATTTTTTCTTAAAATATGGATTTGGGCAAATATCCTTTAACATAAAAATCACAACTATGCTTTTTATTGTACATGATCTCTGGGTTTAGAAAACATATAATGTTCTGGGGTTTGAAGTACTTTTGCAGGCAAAAATGCAGATTTTAAAATGCGTCCGAAGAATTATAAGAGTGTAAATTATTAAAATGTGATTCTTAAACAAATAATAATAATAATTAAAAACACAAAAAAAGTTTAATTACCAGTAGTTAGAAACACAGAAAAAGTAGGAACACATTTTATTTTACAAAACACTTTTTTTCTTTTTTACATTTAACTTACTAAATGAAACAGAGTTAATAGAAAAGTAACAATGTATCTTTCTATTATTACATATGAACAGTATTTACAAACACTGTGTTCGTACTGTGGCTTAGTGATTAGCACTTTTGCGTTACTAGGATCCCTGGTCAGGATGCATATTCTCACTGTGCTTGTGTGGATTTCCTCCCATGCTGGTAGGTTAATTGGCTCAGTACATATGCATGTGAGATAGGGACCTTACCCTGTAAGCTCCTTGAGGGCCGGGACTGATGTAAATTTAAAGTCCTGCTTAAACTGACAGTGCTATATAAACATGTAAAATAAACTAAACATCTGTTCTTTGACAGTAGTAGCTGCTGTTTTCACAATTCCTGACAAATGTGGGGTGGAGAGGAGCAGAAGGATAGTTGTGTACAGTAAGCCCTGTACTTTGGACTACAAAGTTCATAGCTTTGGATCTCAGGCTCCTGCATTGTTCTGCCCCTCAAAGTGGTGTGTATTAGGTAACGGGCAAAGTTCTGTGTAGCTTTCTTACCTTTAAGATAGATCTGTGAAAAAATAAAGCAAGTAGCTGAACCAGATCATAATGGACATAGCCTTCCTTTTTTTCTACACCAATTATGTTGGGAGGGTGGTAAGGTTTATCTTTGAATAATTCCAAATTTATGTTCCAGGGAAAGAATCCAAACTGAAAGAAATACTTGATCACTATAGTCACCTGCAATAAAACAGAGTTACGTTAGTTATAAGCACACTACTACAGTGTCAGTTCATTTACATCAGATACTTTTGGTTTAGGTAGCTATTGGCAGGTTGTTCAATCTGGCTTCTTATAAGACTTCCTTCAGGATGCACATCAGGTCTCAAGCATACCCCCCTTATGAAGCAAAGGCTCCTGCCCACATTTATTGGTCACTGAATAAGCCAGTAGGCCAGGGGTGCCCAACCTTTTGAAGAGCGAGGGCCACTTAAGCAACATGGTAACCAGTCGCAGGCCACAATGAGCGGAGTGGACGGATGACAGGTCATGGCTACTCTATAGGGCCTCTGATCCGCCGAGATGGAAAGGGACAAATGTTTTTCGGATTGGAGGTAGGCGGGTGTAAATGGACATCTGTCGCTCTGTAAAGGTGAATTGAGGGTCGGGCTGATTGTGTGAAATGGGCCTAAGACTGCTTTCACACTGATGTTCTGCATTTTACCTATACTGTGAGTGCAGCTGTGTCTATCCTGCGGGCTAGCTGAACTTTGCCATAGACTCCACCTGTGGCAAAAGCCGGCACTGTAGAGGAAGCATTGGCTTATGGGGCTGTGCTCCGCAGCCGCTTTCTTCCTCTACCACCAGCTTCACATCACAACACTGATGCTGTGGTATGACAGGTCGACAACTTGTGATCTTTGCTTGCCAACCCGCCATTCCAGAGCAGGAGGTCGCAGGCTACTGGTTGGTCACCCCTGCAGTAGGCAAATCGGAGTTATAATCTTGACATGGTGCTGGCCTGAACTGTGGACTAAGTTCTGGAAGAGTTTGGTCAAGGATTAACAATTAGGCTGCTTCTGGACCAAGGTTCCCACCTACTTATAGGAAACCACATTGGATGAACTGTAGTGCAAATCTGCAAAATGCAAAAAGCACTAAAAATGCATAGGTGTGAATTAAGCCTTACACTGGAAAGGAAAATATTTGTTCATTATAGACTGTAAGCTCTAACGAGCAGGGCCCTCTTATCCTTCCTGTATTGAATTGTATTGTAACTGTACTGTCTTCCCTGATGTTGTAAAGTGCTGCGCAAACTGTCGGCGCTATATAAATCCTGTATAATAATAATAATAATAATAATCATAACCTGTTATAAATTCAACTAATTTAAAGTGGAGTTCCACCCATTTTTTTTATGTTTGTCTGTGCTGCATGCCCTAATCTCATAGTGTTCAGAATGGACAATTTTTATTTATTTTGTTGCTTGTAAATACCTTTATTTTGTAGTCCTTCATTACTTCCTCCTCCTTATTAGCCTAGGCTATTAAGTCACATGGCTATTTTCAAGGGTTTCTGGGATAGGCATCATGTTTCCCAGTAGTCCTTGCAAACCTGACTGAAACCTATTACATTGCTTGTGCAGCACTGAGCATGTGCGAGATATGCAAAGCTGAAATCCAGGAAGTCATACAGTCTGGCTTCATGATGCCCACACTTAAGATGGCCACGGTCTATTTCTAGATTATAAACTAAATTCTGTAACAACCTAACAAAACGGACCTTAGTTTACAGACTAACTTTACTAGAATACAATAAGCTTGTGTATTACAAGGGTATTTATATTTAAAAAGTGAAATTGTGGGTGGAACTCCCCTTTAATCCTAAGCAACATATGTGTTGGGAGTGTACAACATTTTCATATCAACACAGTTTTAAAATAAGGGATTTAACATTTTTTGGCCATGTGTCAGGGAAATGGCTGAAGAACTGGCAATCTTACCAGCACTCATCATGGTCCCTGCGGATGGACTCCCGTGTGCATGCGCGCATGCAGATGAACAACGGCATGAACAGGCGCATGTAGATGCGTGCACACAACGTGACAGATGCTGGTGCTCTTTGGCCTATTTAAACCTGCTACTGACACGTATTTCCCTGTGCTTCTGTGTATCCTGATTTTTGGACCTCCCGTTACTGACCCGGCTTGTTGTGACCCGCTTATCCTGATCTCTTGGCTTGACCATGACTCTGCTCCTGTCTGCTTCACCGTGTTTGACCCCAGCTTGGCTCATGGCTATTATCAATCTGTGTGATCTCGGCTTGTTCCAGTTCTGCTATATGAACCTATCTTTGACTGATCTGCCGTGTATGACCCCGGGCCTGGCTCCTGATCCTGTTCCTGGTTTACTCCACTGCCACATACATATGGCACCACCCAACCATGTCTGCCTTACTGCGCATCCTGCCTGTTCCAGCTATTCTCTGGTGATCAAATCATCACAATTCAGTAACTAGCAAACTGTGCATCTTTGGGCACTGCACTCCCTGTACCACTCTCAGGGGTGCACTGCACTCAGCCACAAGGGGCGCCCTCTCAGCAGCTCGTCCTCACACCTGGATCTTTTCACCAGCTGTTCGATATGGCAGTAAGGTTATTTTGATTATCAATGGCCATTTGCTGTCATTACTGAAAGCACTTTAAAATCAAAGGAGCAGGTTACTCAGATAGATATTTATGGCAAGGGGTCATAAATAACAAAATCAATTTCCTGGATAAAGATTTAAACATAAAAGTCCACGGTGAATGTACATTGCAGTTCCTGGGAAAGGAATTTGCATCATACGCATCATACGCACCCCCAAGACACCTTGCAGTGCTGAGGACAATAATATCTGTTTGCTATCCTTCAGAAGCAGGCTGTAAACTACTGTTGACCTGAATCAAAGAACTCTCCCACTTTATGATGGGACTATTTGCTGGAAGCCAGCGAGCCTGGCAGAATCATGTGAAAAATGTGGATTGGATGAAGGACACTTAGGGGGGTTGTAAGGCATGTTTATGTGGGCATGGCCGTTGTATGAGCACAGTACTTTTTCATTCTAAAAGCAGTAGGCAAGCCTTCTCTTTCACTATTGAACCCCAACCAAGATACAGGACTTAGTTGATAGATTTCTGCATAACATATTATTTTTTCTCTTATATTGTACTGATTCTTTAACATTCATTTAGACTTGTTTTTGTCCATATTAGTGATTTTTTATTTCTTACATTTCTTATATTTGTTTATTCTTTTGATGTTGGAGACAGCACTTTAAAAATTACGTACCTCTGTATATACAATTGCAGTCATCCAAAACCGTTTGCTAGGTCGTGGCACAGATAGCATGGCCCACAGAAATATTAGGATTGGCAGCACCAGTGTTATCATAGAAGCAGAAATCATATGATTGAGGATAATAACAAAATAGCACACCATTTCCGATCTGGCCACCAATGTGTTGTATAAGGCATAAATTAGTTGCAGCACGCGTGGCTGTCCAACGTAAAACTTTTCTGAGTCTTCTAGCTCTTCATCTTGAAACATTCTGTGAAATAACACAAAGAGAAAATTTGATGTTTCTGGCCAATAAGGAGCTAAAGGTTTTGCTGGTCCATTTCTCACCCTAACATGAAAGTATGTGGCTTCTGAAATTGAAGGTATTCATACTTGTTACTTTAAATGCTCTACTTCAGCTTTCACTTTATTGGAAAGGAGGTAAAGTAGTACATCTGGTATAGAATCTTCCTGTTACCCTACACTGTTTCAAAAGTTTTACTTCTGGGCAAATGGTTACTAGCAATAGATTACTACTGCAAATACTTAAATCCTATTAACTGTCTGGAGCTCAGAAACTTGGTCTAAAGCGGGCCATAGATGTATGGAAAAAATTCCTAGGACAATTCATACGAAAATTCTCAGAACATTTGAATGTCATTCGAACGATTTTGTTTGTTTTTAACATTTGAACATTGATTTGACCCACTAATGATTAGAGAAATGAATAAGCTTGCTTAGAACATTATTTTCCATTAAAATTCTACCCATATATGGCCAGCTTTTTTTCACAGTAGAATGAAAGAAAGCAAAAGACAAAAGGAACAACACAAATAGGCAAGCTTTTGGTTGTAAGTTGTTGTTTTGTCACCATATATGCTGCACTGAAAGCATATGCCTGCACAATGCTGCCTCTGTCCACAACGGGTCTAAGCCTGAGAACTGATCGATCACTTGACCGCTAATCGTTCAGTTCTCAGGTCCCCTCTAAGCACAGAGCAGTGACTGTCAAGCAATGTTCTGTGCTATGCCCATCCAGGGTTCACTGGAGCTCGGGGCTGTGGAGAGGGCAAGAGCAGCTAGCTTAACCTCTCAGAGGCTGAGAGCTGAGAGGCCGAGCCAGCTGCTGGTCAGGCATCTGGGTCGATCCAAGAAGTATTGTTGGGATACATCCACAGACTGGAGTGGCTCTGTGACATCAGCAGATAGCAGACTTTATCCTGCTGTCAGTTGATTCTGGGTCACAGGAATGCAAAAGTAATCTACATGAGAAGTGTGACTAAACAAGCATTTGCCAAACCTCTCTTTTAATGGACAGATTTACCTTTATTTTAAGCTAACACTTCCTATTACCTAGCCATCCTGAGACCATTTTTAATAATACCCCCCCCCCCCACAACCCAGCTTCTTACACACTTATATGCCTTATATGCAATCAGTCCCAACCTGCTTACAACGGTGCTGAAGAAAAGTTCTGCAGGAAGGATTTAAACATTGGAAAAAACGACCATTGTGATATAGAGGTAAGTAAGCAGCCAGTTATGAGGAAGAATTTACAACAAATTAGGCTGAGCTAGAAGGCTAGAATAGTGTTATCTTAAAAAAAGGTAAAACTGTTTTTTAACCAAACAATAAAACTAATCCTCTCCAGATTCTTAACACTCATCTTAAACCTTAAAATGAACCCTTAGCAGTTCATCTGATTTTAAACTGTTAACTTCAATCTGTCCCGAAAAATTGACCAATAAAGCACAATTTCATGAAAAAAAAAATTGATAGATTGAGCAAAGATTAGAACTTTTGCCAAACTTTGCATGCTATATCCCTGCTGAGGGGACATTTCTGTCAAGGGGACACATACCATGATACAACCCTGAGATGGTTTCTTAACCTTCCTTACGTCAACAGAAAATATGTTTTTACAATTATCACTGCAGAGAAGGAGTTTTCTTGGTGTTCTTTCTAAAACCACTTATGGGGACTCAGATCTGCCTAAGAACCTGTTCACATTTTATAAAACAGTGGTTATCAACCCTGCCCTCAGGGCTCACTAATAGTGTTGCTCACGAATATTCGCATTGCGAATATTCGCTACGAATATTGCATATTCGAGTATTCGCGAATATCTCGAATATTGCGGCGAATATTCGCTATTTCGAATATTCGATATTTTTCAAATTTTGCGAAAATTCGCAATTTTTTTTTTATCAAATATCACGAATATTCGATATTAACGAATATTCGCAACCGCATATGTGAAATTTCGCTTTTTTTTTATATAAAATATACCGAATATTCGTAAATATCGAATATTCGTGATATTTTATAAAAAAAAAAAAAAAAAAAATCGCGAAATTTCACATTAGCGAAAATTCGCATTAGCGAAAATTCGCATTGGCGAAAATTCGCAATTTTTTTTTTTTTATAAAATATCACGAATATTCGATATTAACGAATATTCGCGAATATTCTTCGAAATATTCGCGAAATATCGCGAAATCGAATATGGCGTATTCCGCTCATCACTACTCACTAACAGGCCAGATTTTATGTATGGCCTCAGGGAGATGTAGACTAGAATACTGCAATCACTGAGCAGCAAATAATATCACCTGTGATGTATTTCAGTTACGGTATTTCGCAAACATGGCCTGTTAGTGGGCCCTGAGGACACGGTTGATGACCACTGTTATAAAACTTAGTCATGCTGAGCTTTAACATAAATATTTAACCTAACAGAATATGTTACAGTTGGATTTTCTTTCTCGTACATCACGGGACACAGAGCGGCATATTCATTACTATATGGGTTATATGGAGTACCTTCAGGTGTGGACACTGGCAATCTCAAACAGGAAGTCCCCTCCCTATATAACCCCCTCCCCTAGAGGGAGTCCCTCAGTTTTTTCGCCAGTGTCTTAGGTGTTGGTCACGGAATAGCTTTGCTCCACATCCTTGGGATTAAGGGCGGGCTAACCGGATCTGTCCAAGGAGCCTCAGTGCCAAAGTGGACAGTACCCGGGCCCCAAACCGTGGGGTTTTGCCTATAATGCTCCTCTTTGGAGGGCTGGACCCTGGGCCCAGGACTTGGAGTTCGTAAAGACCATAAGTTCCTGTTTGCCAGGGTGCTATATAGGTCCAGGACAGTGGGTACCTTCATAGGACCCCAGGGCCTGAAGGTCTATTACGCTACCCACGGAGATGGGAGAAGATTGGATCGTTTTGCTAGACAAACATCCTGCAGCATGGAGCAGGTAAGAGGGGAGCCTGCGGGACTTGGTTCGACAGCAGGCTCTCCGGGGTAACCTAAAAGGGGGGTAGCCTAAGTATGCTCTGCATTGGCAACCTTGCTCACTATGTCTGAGAAGACAGGATGATCCCATTTCCCCCATCACTAGGTTCCCCTGTCTAAGAAACAATTGTGTTTGCTAGCTACCTGCTGCTTTCTTCCTAGGGCTAGTAAGGATCCCTATGGGGCCTTTTGGAGAGTCCTACCTGGCCGGGGGTTAGATTCTGCCGCCTGGTACTGCAGTCCTGGGTCTCCAGCAGCGCGGCTCCTCCATGTTCTTCCTGCTCCGGCATACGCGCGCGCACGTCTTATAGACGTTTTTTCGCGCCGTTCGGAGGGGAGGGCGGGGGGGGGGGCGTGCCTGCAGCGTCGTCAGGGGCGCGCCTTGTGCTGTTATAGATCAGCAGGCCATAGTCGGTGCTCAGTCTGAGGCTGATCTCAAAGGGAGAGGACGCAGAGCGGCAGAACAGTGACTCCCGGTGGCGGAAGAGGGGTAGTACATGCTGGACTTTGTTCCAATGCCTTTCTGTTAAGCCAAAAAATCCCCCTTTTTGCAACAGGTTGGAGGCTGGCAAACTAAGTTTGGGGTCGCTGTATGTTTTGAAAAAAAAAAAAAAGAGACTTATATATTTAAAAAAAAAAAAAAAAAAAAAAAAAACATACGGGGCCCCATCAGTTTTTGGGCATTAGTGATCTATTGTCCCCTAAGCTCTAGTTTTGTACTCCTGGCCACTACAGTCTGTTGTTGTTGGCGGAGTCCCTCGATTTTGTATTATGGCTTCCAAAGGTTCGGGGTCAAAGGGTACAAAAAAAGACCAAAAAACAAAGGGGTTCCCCCTCTGATTCTGATGATATGCCGATACTTTCCCCGCAGCTTATTCCCATGAAGGTCGCCTTGGATGAGCCATTGGGGGGGTCTGGTGCTGAGGCTGGCCCAGATCAGCCCAGCCCTGTGTTTATCACAGAGGAGATGCTAGCTGTATCCCTAGGGGGGCTAGAAGAGAGAATAGCAGCGTTGATCGCTAGAGCTATTCCTGGCAAGAAACGGGTTAGATCCCCATCACCAAGAGGTGTATCCTCAGATGCTGAAATTCTCTCTCCGGAGGAATTGGAATCGCAGGAGGATCAACTAGACCTGAACCAAGAGGGTTCAGGGGTTGAGGGATCTACCTCTGAGGAACCATTTTCAGACTCCCAGACAGAGAGACTGTGGGTACAGTCTTTGACGGACATGGTCTGCTCGGCATTTAATTTACCATTGCCAGAGCCTCAGGTTCCTGCGGTATCCTCTCTGGGCTCTTTGAAAGCTCCTTTAAGCAACACAGTTTTTCCGGTCCATCCTCTCTTGGAGGAATTGATCTTTCAGGATTGGGTACGGCCGGACAGGATTTTTCTGCCACCGAAGAGATTTGCGGTCATTTACCCTATGGAGGAAAAATTCTCCAAGAGGTGGAAGCTCCCAGTGGTGGATGCAGCCATCTCATGTGTAAATAAATCACTAACTTGCCCGGTGGAAAACATACAAATGTTTAAAGATCCGGTTGATAAACGGTTAGAGACACTTTTAAAAGCATCCTTTGCTACGGCAGGAGCAGTGGTACAGCCAGCTGTGGCTGCAATTGGAGTTTGTCAGGCGTTAAAGGACCAGACAAAAGAAATGCTAAAAGACATGCCTACCCAACAGGCAGAAGAGTTTTCTGACATTCCCAGAGCTCTGTGTTTTGCGGTAGATGCTATAAAGGATTCCATCCAGCAGGCCTCTCGTTTATCACTATTTTTGGTGCACATGAGAAGGCTCTTATGGTTGAAGAACTGGGCGGCGGAGCCCCCATGCAAAAAGCTTCTGGCAGGGTTTCCCTTCCATGGAGGACGACTCTTCGGAGAGGATCTGGATAAATACATTCAGACTATTTCAAGTGGCAAAAGTACCCTTTTACCGGTCAAAAAGACATTCCGGGGTCCTACGTTTAAGAGGCAGCTCTTTCCTGTCTCAGGGCCCTCAAATTCCAGGCAGTATCGACGGCCGCCTGCACGATCCAACTTTAACAGTAGATCGCAGGGACAGGCCCCTGGGGGTAAGAGACCATGGTATCGCAAGCCGACGAAGCCAGCCCCTAAGTCTGCCTTATGAAGGGGCGCCCCCACTCTCGCGGGTGGGGGGAAGGCTTCGTTTCTTCTCAGAAGTTTGGGAAGCCAAGATCCCCGACAAATGGGTCCGGGCGTCTGTAACCACAGGCTACAGACTGGAGTTTCTAAACTTTCCTCCGCCTCATTTTCAAGAGTCAAGGCTACCAAAGGATCCAGCAAAGAAGGCCTCGATGCTGGCAGCTTTGGATCACCTGCTTTGCCAGGACGTAATAATAGAGGTGCCAGCCCAAGAGCAAGGGCTAGGTTTCTATTCCAATCTCTTTGTCATACCAAAGCCCAACGGCGATGTCAGGCCAATCTTGGACCTAAAGAGTTTAAACGGTTACCTAAGGGTTCGTTCCTTCCGGATGGAATCCATCCGGTCAGCAGTCGCCACGCTCCAGAGGGACGATTTTCTGGCTTCCATAGACATAAAGGATGCTGACCTTCATGTACCAATCTTTCAGTCGCATCAAAGATTTTTACGCTTCGCAGTGGGGCAGCGACACTTCCAATTCAGGGCGCTCCCCTTCGGGCTAGCCACGGCCCCCCGGGTATTCACGAAGATCCTAGCCCCAGTTTTAGCCAATCTAAGGATCCAAGGGGTCACAGTCCTAGCATACTTGGACGACCTTTTAATCATAGATCACTCACGGCCATGTCTGCAACAGGCAGTAAACCTCACGGTTCAGTACCTCGAAAGGTTCGGCTGGGTCCTAAACCGGGAAAAGTCAGCGTTCCAGCCTACAAAGCAGTTGGAATACCTCGGCATGAGGTTAGACACAGAACAGCAAAGGGTGTTCCTGCCCCTTGTAAAGATCGAGGCTATCAAGGGGTTGGTTCAGTTGGTTCTAAGCAAGAAAAAACCAACTATTCGCCTGTGTATGCGATTACTAAGCTAGTGGCCACGTTCGAGGCAGTACCATACGCTCAGATCCACACTCGCGTCCTACAGGCAGCCATTCTAGCAGCCTGGGGCAAGAGAGCACATGCCTTGGAGTCCCCTTTGACGCTATCATCAAGGGTCCGACAAAGCCTGGCCTGGTGGTTGAACCCTCAGAATCTTCTAAAGGGAAGGTCCTTCAGCCCCGTTGTCTGGAAGGTAGTTACCACAGACGCCAGCCTGGCAGGCTGGGGGGCGGTCTTGGAGGGGTTCTCTCGCCAGGGAACTTGGGTGGAAACAGAGAGGCAGCTACCCATCAATGTCTTGGAGATCAGAGCTGCTCGCCTAGCCCTCCTGGCATGGACCTCCAGATTATAGGGGTCCCCGGTGAGAATCCAGTCAGACAATGCCACAGCGGTGGCATACATAAACCACCAAGGGGGAACCAGGAGTCAGGCCGCTCAAAGGGAGGTGAGCTTGATTTTTCAGTGGGCAGAGGTTCATGTACCCTGCATTTCGGCGATATTCATTCCCGGAGTGGACAACCTGCAGGCAGACTTCTTAAGTCGCCAGATTCTGTCGCCAGGGGAGTGGTCTCTGCATCCCCAGGTCTTTCAGACAATCTGCCAGAGGTGGGGAGTGCCAGACATAGATGTAATGGCATCAAGGTTCAACAAGAAACTAGACAGGTTCGTGTCTCGAGCGAGGGACCCTATGGCCTGCGGAACCGATGCGTTGGTTTGCCCTTGGCATCAATTCAAACTTCTATATGCATTCCCTCCGCTACAGTTACTTCCTCGCCTGTTGCGCAGGATCAGAGTGGAGCACAAGCCAGTCATTCTAGTAGCTCCAGCTTGGCCCCGGAGGACATGGTACTCGCTAGTCCTGAAGATGGCAGTGGGAGACCCTTGGACTCTTCCTCTACGACCAGACCTACTCTCACAAGGCCCGATCCTCCACCCTACATTACAGCGTCTAAATTTGACGGCCTGGAGGCTGAATCCCTGATTCTCAGGGGTAGAGGTCTGTCTAGGCAGGTAATTCCTACCCTGATTAGGGCTAGAAAGCCGGCCTCCAGGGTGATTTATTACAGGGTGTGGAGGAACTACGTAGGCTGGTGTGAATCCAAAAGATGGAATTCCCGCAAATATACCATTGATAGGGTGTTACGTTTTCTCCAGCTAGGAGTGGATAAAGGCCTGGCATTAAGCACAATCAAGGGACAGATTTCAGCTCTGTCAGTGTGGTTTCAGAGGCCGCTGGCCACCCACTCGCTGGTAAAGACCTTCATACAGGGGGTCTTGCGTATTAATCCTCCTGTCAAGTCACCAATTTGTCCATGGGACTTAAATCTTGTCCTGTCCACTCTACAGAAACAACCCTTTGAGCCGTTGGCTGAGATTCCTTTAGTTTTACTGACAAGAAAGTTGGTATTCTTGGTCGCCATAGTTTCGGCCAGGAGAGTGTCAGAGTTAGCAGCCTTATCGTGTAAGGAACCATATCTCGTTCTACATAAGGACAGGGCAGTTCTCCGGCCCCATCCTTCCTTTCTACCAAAGGTTATATCCAATTTTCACTTGAACCAGGATTTGGTACTTCCATCCTTCTTTCCGAAACCCACATCTAGAAAGGAGGGGTTGCTGCATACCTTGGATATTGTCCGGGCCATGAAGGCCTATCTTAAAGCTACAGAAAAGATCCGGAAAACAGATGTGTTGTTCGTCCTACCAGATGGCCCCAAGAAGGGGCAGGCAGCTGCAAAATCCACCATCTCGAGATGGATTAGACAATTAATCATTCAGGCCTACGGTTTGAAGAGGTTGCCTCCTCCTTTGTCGGTAAAGGCCCATTCTACCAGGGCCATGGGCGCCTCCTGGGCAGCACACCATCAGATCTCTATGGCTCAGATATGCAAGGCGGCGACGTGGTCATCAGTCCACACGTTTACAAGGTTTTATCAACTAGACGTGAGAAGGAATGCGGATTCAGCCTTTGGGCAGGCAGTACTACAGGCTGCAGTTTAAGATCCTCGGGATCAGGGGCACCCTTGGTTGTAAAAAAGAAAAAAAAAAAGTTTTTTCTTGACTAAGTTGGATTTATTATTATTATTTGAGTATACCTCTAAATTAAATCTCGTTTGAGAAGATGTCTCCCTCCCCTCATTAAAGCATTGCTTTCGGACATCCCATATAGTAATGAATATGCCGCTCTGTGTCCCGTGATGTACGAGAAAGAAAAAGGGATTTTTAAATACAGCTTACCTGTAAAATCCTTTTCTTGGAGTACATCACGGGACACAGAGCTCCCACCCCTCTTTTGGGGAACATTTTTGGGAGGCATACTGCTTGCTACAAAACTGAGGGACTCCCTCTAGGGGAGGGGGTTATATAGGGAGGGGACTTCCTGTTTGAGATTGCCAGTGTCCACACCTGAAGGTACTCCATATAACCCATATAGTAATGAATATGCCGCTCTGTGTCCCGTGATGTACTCCAAGAAAAGGATTTTACAGGTAAGCTGTATTTAAAAATCCCTTTTTTTTGCTGTTGTTTTGGATAGTGGAATAATGATTAGAACTGCTTTTATTGGGGAGGGAGGGGTGTAATTTTAATTTTTGCGATTCTGTAATGCTTCAGCCAAGTGAAGGCATTATCGAAACACCTGTAAGGGGTAAGCACCTTGTATTGAGAAAAAAAAAGGGAGAGTAATATATATTATGCATAATACCACAGATGATGCAAAACTGTAAATAGAGACGAGAGAAGCATCAAACCATGAGCTGGTCTCTAGTGCTTGGTAAAGGCTGAAGTGGTAAAAAAAAAGAAAAAAAAAAAAAAAAAGAACTGCTGTTATTGCTTTCATTTTCCACACTTATGGGTTTTCCTTAATTTTATATTACAGTGTTTTTGATAAGTGGGAAGGGTTCAAACCGTCAAATTTTTATTGTTGTCTGTGTTCCTGCTGAGGAGATTCAATCTCACTTTCCAACCCAGTGACAGAGAACAGCGGACAGAAAGTGGGCAACATGTCGGAGACAGCAATAAAAAACTGACCTTCTGTAGGTTATTACCCTTCCTTACTCTATCCAAAACCAAAACATACATTTGCTACACCTTAAAATACATCCTAAATCCTAATGAAAACCTTAAGGGTCCTTTCACACGGAGCAGATCGTTTTTGATCCGCCCCGTGTGTGTCCGTCAGCTCAGCGGGGATCATCCGTAAATCCCCGTTGAGCTGTCGGCGGACAGGGCGGTCCCCGCACACTGTGCAGAGACCGCTCTGTCTCTCCTCCGCTCTCCCCTATGGGGAATCAGATGAATACGGACCGTGTGTCCGTATTCATCCGATCCAATCCTTCAGACGGAAGAAAAATAGGGTTTTCTTCCGTCTGAAAATCCGGATCCTGACGGAGGCGGGTCATTACGGACGTTAGTGGATGCTCATCTGCTAACGGCCGTGATCCCATAGGGAAGCATTACAAGTCCGTTTACGGACTTGTAATAAACGGACCGTTTGTCCGCATATGTGAAAGGGGCCAAACCCTGACTCTTAGGCCTCGTACACACGAGTAAATAGATTTGTTCAAAATGGTCTGTCCGACCGATTTGAACAAATCTGTCTGCTGGCATTTTGGTTTGCTCGCGTGTACACACGAGCAAACCAAAATCCCCGCCAGCAGACAGCGCGCTGACGTGTCGGTGACGTGGCGGTGACGTTGACGCCGCCACGTCACCGCACCAGGAAGTAAAACACTTGCGCGCATGCGTCGAAACCATTCGGCGCGTGTGCGAGAAGACATGTCTGCTGGTTAGCGTACTAACCAGCAGACATGTCGGACGGACGGGTTCCCAGCCGACAGATTTCAAAGCATGCTTTGTAATCTGTCGGGTGGCCAAATCCGTCTGTTTGCCCGTACACACGATCGAATCTGTCTGCTGAAACGGTCTAGCAGACCGTTTCCAGCAGACAGATTTGATCGTGTGTACGAGGCCTTAGGGGTTAATTTACCAAAGGCAAACACTGTGCAAGAGAAATTGAACTTTGAAAGATAATTTTCTCCAGAGCTTAGTGAACGCTGACGTCTATCATCCAATCATGTGCAAAAAAAATGATTGGGTACTTTTTGCAAACAGAAATCTCACTAGGTTCTAGGGGAAATTCCCTTGCACGGTGCAACTTTCTTTGAAAAGCAAACAACCTATTTACCTTCAGTAAATCAACTCCTTAATAATAATCACTTAATGCTCGACCCTGATTGTAGCCATGATCTTAGCCTTTGTTTTGCCCTGAGTGGTTTGGCTTTTTATTGACTCATGTATGTAATATGTATTAATGAATAACTGGTACACCAGGCTAAGGCAATTTAGGGATGTGGTTAACCAACTAAACAAAGTACAGTTGGGCTGGATGAATGAATACTTATTTTGGCCTTGGAATCAGGAATTCAAAGAGTTATTCCTAACACAACATACCCACAAATACTGAATGGGTACATTTAACTATGCTGAAATCTAGTCAATAGCATAATGATATATTTTTCTGCTGAAAGATAACTTTCAGTTCTAGCAAAGACAGGCAGAAAGGGTCAGTACAGGTCTTCTAGATCCACACTCACTTGTTTAGAAGCAGCTCACTAGCAGTTAATTCGTGTGTAAGAGGTGGCAGTAGAGTATCATGCAACTTGTCGATGTGGCTTTCATCAGGGCTTAAAACCATGAGATTATTATCAGCAGACTCATCACGGGAAGTAAATGAAAGCTGCTCAAAGCTAACTGCTTTGCTGTAGGATGGTGGAAGGTCTCCATCTGCTGCATATAAATGCATATCTGTGTCAGGTGTATAACTAGTTCCCTCTAGGTCAGCACTATAGTCTTCTTCTTCTTCCTCTTCTTCTTCATCCTCCGCTTCCGTTCTAGTAACTGGACTCTTGTGTTCTTCCTCTTGCTCATCCTCTACCTCCTCAATGGTCTCAGTTGTCCCTTGCCTTGAGTAGACCATAGTGCACTGTGTTGGCTCACTATACAAAAGAAGAATATGATGAGAGGAAATAAGTCATAATCAAGACATTTTTGCCAATTCTAAAATTAAACATGTTTATAGAATTTGCCTACAAACGCACATACATTTTTACTAAGATTTTAAAACTGCTTCATTCAATCTTTATCAGCTGTTTCACCAAAACAAATATATGGTGTGTAGAATGGAACCACATGTGCCCAATAAGACTGCAGACTTGTCCACAGCAGCACTCTTTATACAGATAAGGGGTGCTGTAATTGCTTGACTATGTAAGAGGAAAAGGGCTGCAGTGACTGATATATAGTATTTGATGGTGGGAAGAAGAAAGCATAGCATGAAGCTGATTTTGACATTACAATATTCATAAAATAAAATAAATGGCACTTTGAACATTTGCCTTGGGCCTAAATTTTACATCATACAGTTTATCATGAAAGAATTTGGCAATTGCTTTAAATTCAAATAGACAATTTCAAACAACATGCACGACAGGATCCATTCCTGGTACCTTGACTGACATGATGTAAAAAATGCAGGTATAGCACATATATTGATTAATGAATTTGTGAATAAAATAAGCATGCATGGATAAAGCACCTGGATGCTACACTGCCACTGTCAGCAGATGAAGAGGACATGTCCATGCTGTACATTTTACGAAGCCTAGGTCGCGCACGCTCACTTGTTTTTGGTATAGAGTCTGGTCCATCTAAATCATCAAGCGTAGATTGCCTTGAGAACAGCATGGTTGCTTCAGTGTTGCAGCTAGCAGCGCAAATAGTCACAAAGACAACAATAAGTAAGAAGCAAGCAAAATGTTTTCTACATAATCTGACATGATTTCATGCAATAAATAAAAGGACAAGCACATGAAAAGCGCACAGACTATCATATCATGTATCAATCATTTAAGATATTAAAAAATTGAAACTGATAGCAGACTGCACATTTATCTTACTTCTAGATAGGTTATCTGCAGAAAAAAGGGCACGTTGTCATTTACACATAATTGACTTGGTGTAACTGAAATAAACCTTCGCCTTCTTACTGCTTTGTGGTTGAATGCCTTTTAGCCTCTTCATTTAACTTTTGAGGCAGTTAATCACAGAAAAAAACAAAACAAGCAAAAATATTCTAGTAACTGCACTGAGATAAGGTTCACACTTATGAGGCTCAGCGAGACGCGTTTTGCGCTGGCACGGCATCCCATTCATTTGAATGGCTGCTGTGCTTTCTGAAAACACAAGGAAAAGGTCCCTAAAGTATTTTGGAAAATGCTGCTCAAGCGGTCTCCATTGCATTGGGGTGCCATTAGGATTAAAGTAGTAAACTTTAAAAAAAAAAAAAAAAGTTTTCACCTGCAAGGCAATATCATAATGTGCTAGTATGCACATTATGAAAGACTTACCTTAAAAAAAGCCCCCCCAGTGGTGTGCTGTCACCACTGCAGAGGCTTCCATCTTCACCTGGTCTTCCTTCTGGGTTTGGGAACTCTGTGCATCTGATTGGCCGAGCCACAATGATGTCAGTCCCGTGCATGAGAGCAGGAGTTTTGTACACAGCACAAAACTCTGAAGGAACGGTACGGGCATGCTGTTCCCTCAGAACGCATGTGCCGGTGATGTCACCGGCTACTGCTCACAAGAGGATCTCCTATTCATTTTACCTACAGTAAGCTTTATTATACAGTGTCTTGAAAAAGTATTCACACCCCCTTTAAATTTTCCACATTATGTCATGTTACAACCAAAAACGTTAATGTATTTTATTGGGATTTTATTTGATAGACCAGCACAAAGTGGCACATAATTGAAACGTGGAAGGAAAATGATAAATGGTTTTCAAAATAAATTTGTGAAAAGTGTGGCGCGCATTTGTATTCAGCCCCTCCTGAGTCAATAGTTTGTATAACCATTGTTCGCTGCAATTACAGCTTTTTATGGATGTCTCTACCAGCTTTGTGCATCTCGAGAGTGACATTTTTGCCCAATCTTCTTTGCAAAATAGCTCAAGCTCTGTCAGATTGGATGGAAAGCATCTGTGAACAGCAATTTTCAAGCCACAGATTCTCCAGTTAGATTTAGGGCTTGATTTGACTGGGCCATTCTAACACATGAATATGCTTTATCCTAAACCATTCTATTGTAGTTTGGCTGTATGTTTGGGGTCATTGTCCTGTTGGAAGGTAAACCTCCGCCCAGTCTCAATTCTTTAGCAGAATCTAAAAGGTTTTCAACTAAAGGCCCATACACACAATCAGACTTTTTGACAACAACGGTTCGACAGATGTGTTTTATCAGACAATCCAACAGTGTGTAAGCTCCATCGGACAATTGTTTTCGGTTTTTCATCGGAAAAATGTTCGCTGTGAATGCTCTCAAACTTTTTGACAACAAATGTCCGATGGAGGATAATCCGATCATGTGTACACAACTCCATCGGACTACAGTCCAAAGTACAAACACGCAGTCTCAGAACAAATGCTTAACATCAGCCAACAATAGCAGAAGTTGCCACAAGGGTGCCGCTAAAGAGTCGAAGAACCACGTGGTTTGGTGAAAGTTGGCTGAAAATGTTCTGCTGTGTGTGTGCAGAACAAGTTCACGGTCAACACCCATTCGGACCAAAATCCACGGAAAAGTCATATGGAAGTCTGATCGTGTGTATGAAGCTTTAGATTGCATCCTCACAACATGATGCTGCCATCACCATGTTTCATGGTGTGGATGGTGTGTTCAGGGTGATATGCAGTGTTTGTTTTAAACCACACATAGCGTTTTGCTTTTAGGCCAAAAAGTTCAATTTTGGTCTCATCTGAGCACCAGAGCATCTTCTATCACATATTTTGTGTCCACCACATGGCTTCTCGCAAACTGCAAACGGGACTTCTTATGGCTTTCTTTTAACAGTGGCTTTCTTCATGCCACTCTTCCATGAAGGCCAGATTTGTGGAGTGCACGACTAATGGTTGTCCTGTGGACAGATTCTCTCACCTGAGCTGTGGATCTCTGAAGGTCTTTCAGATTTACTATGGGCCATTTTGCTGCTTCTCTGATTAATGCTCTCATTGCTTGACCTGTCTGTTTAGGCGGATGGTCATGTCTTGGTAGGCTTACAGTTGTGCCATACTCTTTCCATTTTCAGATAATGGATTGAACATTGCTCTGAGATGTTCAAAACGTTGTATATTATTTTATAACCTTACCCTGCTTTAAAGGATCACTAAAGGATTTGTTTTAAGCTAAATAGCTTCCTTTACCTTACTGCAGTACTGGTTTCATGTCCTTATTGTTCGTTTTTGCTTTGAAGTTGCTGTAATCCTGCTCTGTTCTCCACACTTCCTGCTTGTCTGTTTCCTTATAACCACAGTGCTGGGAGATTTCTCATAGTGGTCTAAGCTGTCATTACTGTGTGTCTAAAACTTCCCAGAACCAATCAGATTCATTTTAAAAACAAAACACTGCCCTGGATTTGTTTGTTTTTGATCTGTGTGTCTGTGTGTCTTTGCAGCAACATGAAGCCAGTTCAAAAGTGAAACTAACCTGCAGGCACATTATATGATTGATTTTTATCTATTTATAATCATTTTGAAAAGGAATCAGTTAACGTTTATGTCTCTATACCCTGTAAACAGTCATTTCAGCAAAAAAAAAAATTCCTTTAGTGACCCTTTAAACTTCTCCACAACTTTATCTCTGACCTGTCTGGCATGTTGCTTGGCCTCCATGTTGCTGTTTGTTCACTAAGGTATTCTAACAAACTTCTGAGGGCTTCACAGAACAGCTCTATTTATACTAAGATTCAATTACACACAGGTGGACTCTATTTATTAATTAGGACTCGGAATGCAATTGGTTCCACTAGATTTTAGTTAGGGGTATCAGAGTAAATGGGGCCTAATACAAATGCATGCTACTCTTTTCAGATATTCATTTAAAAAAAAAATTGAAAACTATTTATCATTTTCCTTCCACTGCACAATTATGTGCCACTTGCTCTATCACATAAAATTCCAATAAAATACATTTACGTTCTTGGTTGTAACATGACAAAATGTGAAAAAAGGCAAGGGCTATTGATACCTTTTTAAGGCACTGTAAGCTTACCTGTAGGTAAGAAAATATTCGAAAGCATACTACAACTTTAATAGAATCCCACACATCTCCTGAGTGGTAGCATATTTTCCTGTGCAGGTGGTTTTGTCTGCAGGAACAAGTGTGGTCCTGCAGCAGCAATCAACCGCACAGGTGTTAACCTAGCTTAAATACCCAGTTTTCAGGGGTGAGTGCACCTGTCTGACAGATACTTATCTGGATGAAAAATAAATGTAGCTGGTGTGCACCAACCTGTAAAAGCTAAAAAAAAGCTAATTTTTATTCAGAGAAATATAAAAATATGTGTCCAATTACTCTACTTGCCACATCTAAAGATGCTAACTATGGGGAACACATTCTTACAAGACTGTAATATCTCATATTAGAAATAATGTAGCAATTATTGCATTTGTTACTATCATCATTATTGCCTCCTAATGGTATTCACAACTGAAAAGTGATTATAGAGAAAAACATACAGTTCTGGTAATGTAACTACAAGTGAGTGCTACTGAGATTATGAACAGATACAGTTGCAAAGATAGGAGGACCTACAATACGGAGTTGGTAGGTATAATGTGGGAGATACAGGCGACAATGATGCAGGAGTGTTGTTTTTTTTGTCACTAAAAACAGAGATGCCCGAACCCTAGATATTTTATTGTTATTTTGTAAAATGTATTTTCTTGCACACGATGTGGGAGATTTACAAAAACTGGTCCACACAGAATCTGGTGCGGAAATTCAGAATAACTTATCAGCTTCTAACTTTAGCTTGTTAAATTAAGCTTTGACAATAAGGCCGGGTTCACACTGGTACGACATGACAGGCATACAACTTTCATCCTACTTTGCTCTGCGACATCAGTCCTATATCGGTCCTACATTGGTCCTACATTGGTCCTACATCCATCCGACTTTCATGAACAGGATACTACTTTGATCCGACTTTTTGATAGTCTGACTTATTCTTTGACCAATCAAAACAATCCGAGTATTTTATACATTTTTACTGCTGCTGTAATCACCATGTCGGAAGTCAAAAGTTGGATGGTAAGGACAAGGATCCTACTTTGATCTGACTTCAATGATATTCAATGGGCTGAAGTAGGATCAAAGTTGGACCAAAGTAGTACAGGGAGCATTTTCAAAATCGGACAGATTTGTGTCAGACCAGTTAAGACGGCTCCCATAAGGAAACATTGATTTTCACACTTCATGCGACATGAGCTCCCATTGTTGGAGCATTTGTCGTACCAGTGTGAACCTGGCCTCTGGCTGGATTCACACTGATACGACACAACAGTCATCCGATGTTCATCCTACTTTGCTCTGCAACATCAGTCAAACATCGGTCCTACATTCATCTGACTTTCATGAACAGAATACTACTTTGATCTGACTTTGTGATAGTCTGACTTGTTCTTTGACCAATCAAAACAATCCAGTGCGAGATAAATTCCTTTTACTGCTTCTGTAATCACAATGTCAGATGTCACAAGTCGGATGGTTAGGAAAAGGATCCTTCATTGATCCAACTTCAATGATATTCAATGGGCTGAAGTAGAATCGAAGTCAGACAAAAGTAGTACAGGGAGCATTTTCAAAGTCGGACCGACTTGTGTCGGACCAGTAAAGACGGCTCTCATGTGACATGAGCTCCCAATGTCGGAGCGTTTGTTAGACAAGTGTGAACACAGGCTGAACCTAGAAGCTGATTGGTTAGTATGCACAGCTGCACCAGATTCTGTGTGCACCCTATTGAATAGCTACAGCCATTTTTGTATTTGTTTATTTCTAATTTCCTTTAGCCCCCTTGATAGAAGGTATTAACGATATAGATACGTTTTTACTGCTCTCGAGTACAGGTGGTCCCCTACTTACAAACATCCGACTTACAAACGACTCCTACTTACAAAGGGAGAGAGACAAAAGGAAGTGAGAGGAAATTTACTCCTGGGTAGGGAAATTCTCTCCTGTTATGCCTCGTACACACGATCGGAAATTCCAACAGTAAAAGTCCGATGTGAGCTTTTGAACGGAATTCCGACCATGTGTATGCTCCATCTGACTTTTGGTGTCGGAATTTCCACCACCAAAAGATTGAGAGCTGGTTCTCTTTTTTTCCAAGGGAAAAAAATCCTATCTTTTGTAGAAATTTCAATGCGCAAAATTCCGATGCATGCTCGGAAACAATTCGACGCTTGCTTGGAAGCATTGAACTTAGTTTTCTCGGCTCGTCGTAGTGTTGTACGTCACCGCATTCTTGACGGTCAAAAGTTCAGAGAACTTTTGTGTGACCGTGTGTGTATGCAAGACAAGCTTGAGCGGAATTCCATTGTAAAACCCATCCAAGGTTTTTCTGAAGGAAAATCCGATCGTGTGTACGCGGCATAAGAGTTAATATGGGAAAAAAGGTGTCTCCACTGATGCTTGTCATCTTTAATCCTTGTCTTTGTTTCACCGTAAGCTAGTGCATGGACTACTGCCACAGGTTTTCTTTGTCTTGCACCAATAGAAGCACACAAAAATAACACTTATGCCCGGTACACACAACAGTCTGATGAATTTTTCCATCAGTTATCCGATGAAGCTGACTGATGATCAGTCGTGCCTACACACCATCAGTTAAAAAAACGATTGTGTCAGAACGCGGTGACGTAAAACACAACGATGTGCTGAAAAAAATGAAGTTCAATGCTTCCAAGCATGCGTCGACTTGATTCTGAGCATGCGTGGATTTTTAACCGATGAATGTGCCTACAGACGATCGTTTTTTTCTATAGGTTTTTTATCCATCAGATAATTTTAAAACAAGTTCCTATTTTTTTAACCTATGGATAAATAACAGATGGGGCCCACACACGATCGGTTTAGTCTGATGAAAACGGTCTGACCGTTTTCATCAGACTAACCTATAGTGTGTACGCAGCATAAGGGTTTAACAGACCAAAGGTTTGGCAAATAAAAACAGTCAGTCCTAATCCATAAAATTAAAGAGCCTGCTTTTTTTAGTCTTTTTTTTAGATTATTATTATTTTTACAGGATTATTTATAGTGATACCAGTTTGCACAGCGCTTTACAACATGAGTGCAGACAATTCAGTTATAATACAATTCAATACAGGAGGAATCAGAGGGCCCTTCTCTTTAACTTTTTGTAAAATATTTATTTCCAAAATCACACTATCACCAGTCTTATCTGTTACAAACAGCAATTTCTAAATAACTGAATTGTTTGTCATGTGGAAGTTATGTTTCTCATTTAAAAAATCTGAAATCTGGTTATCAACAATATTTTCCTTTACTCAGGTTTTTATCAATGTTTTATTTTTATTTTTTTACCTAGTATATATGATACTGCTAAATTGACAAATATAAAGATCACAAAAATAAAGAAGAACCCTACAAATAAATATTGCAGTTAAGCTGAGTATATGGCATAGATTTATCATAATTGAAGAAACATTTCAACTTTTGCTTGGCAAACTAAAGGGAACATGGTATGCAATGTCCCTCGTGTATAATATTAATGATAATGTATTTACACAAATTCAGTTTTTCAACATTTTGCTTGTTTTTTTTACAGTATGGTTAATTTGTTCTCTTTACTACATTTAATTTGGCATTAAAAAAATGATGCCGTATGCATATGTGGCCTAGAAATTCTGGATCTAGAAAATATGAAATACATTTGGTGTGCTTGCTCATTTTATAGTGCAAGTTTAGTAGTAGTCTTATAAGCAATTATAGATTGAATTTCTCAGAATAGGGAACTGCGTCTTTGAACTATAAAGGGCTTAAAAGCTCTCTCCACATTCTCCAATTACAAGGAATGTTAAACATGTTAAATAGTTATTCACAATTATTTAGAGCCTAATTTTAAGATATTTTCTTTTTTTTGATTGGTTTCATTTTTTTGTGACTTTATATTATACTGAAAAAGGCATCATTGAAATCTATACATAAGTAAAATTTTAAAAATGCCAAGGTTTCCTGAAATATTACAGTCTTTTAGCTTTGTGATATTTAAAATACATTGAATTTCCCTAAAGCCCTGCTAGCAGAAAATATTGGACCTAGTTGAAAGGAGACAATAACTGTCTGATTCTATTCCAAACAGTTCTGAATTGTATGACAGCTGCTATTTCTTACACATAATGAGCACTCTTGACAATGTCTGAGATGTATTTTGCTTCTATAACTGAATTTGCCAAGTAAAAACGAATTTACTTACATAAAGTACGAAGTAGAGATATTCTTGAACTTTCTACTACTTTTTAGTACCACTGTTTCCCATATATCTGTTGCTATATCATACTAGTACATACACATTGTATTACATCATTTAAAAACTTGAGTTGATCCTGAAGTTTGGATGACTTTAGAATCTGAATGAATTTTATGAATGCCCCAAGCTAAAATTTGAATTTCCTTGTTTGGATTCCCAAAAAACATCTGAAAGAAAGGCACCAAAGACTGCTCCAAATTGTGTTTATGCATTATATCTTCTGCCAGTTCCCAGGTTGGTTTTTACTGCATCATCTTACCAGAAGGAGCTACCGTGAGCTTATTAAACCATTCTGCACAATTTACATAATTGGATTCCCATTGATATCAATGGGAATTCCAGTTCAGACTACACCTGATCAAACTTTTCAGACGTTTGTTCACGTCTACACAAAAATATGCCTAGATATAAATGATAGAATAGGATACATTTCTTGATATGTGTATTATGCACAATTTGTGTACTCATTTTTTACATCTTTCACACTAGCCCTTGGAACTCTGTCAGCATTTTGTAACCCCCACCTATAATTGTCAGAAGCTGGTGATATCAAAGCACAGAAAATGTGCCTGGAAAATTGTGTTCTTAGAATTGTCCTTTATAAATAATTGTGAAAAGCAAGATAAAATTCAATTTTCCACAGACACACATTATATTATTATTTGTAGAAGACTATAGCTTTAAATGCAAAAGGGGCCTGTTAAACAGTGTTTTCCAAACACTTGTAAGTGGTGCACAACCATTTCAAGCTTTGATGCCATAGATCCTACACTATTTAATTTTCTCATGTACTGCCATTTCACACCACTGTAAGCGTTCGTGTTGATAAGCATTCTAGTGAAATGCTGTAGTATATGTGAAGGGAAATACATTTGACATGAAACGGCTGTACTTGACCTGCTTTGTCTGCAGTTTAAATGCACTTTAATAGAACAGAAATGCAACGCAATGCACAACGTAGCCGCTGAACTGCCACGTGTACTGCTCATTTAAAGACAATAGGATTTTGTTGACCTGCATTTGACATGCATTCCAGTTGCACTTCAAACACAGAAGAACAATGCTGATCAATATAAACCCAAATGATACTTTTTATTTTCTGTTTCCCCCTCTCAGTCAAATTTCAAACACATCAAAAAAATTTATAATTTTTCTTGCACTTTGTTCTTAATCTCTGTAATCCTGTAAGTGTCTGACAGCTAAACAATCCTCTCCAAAATGACCTTTTCTGTCAACCCTGTTGTCAATCTCTTTCCCTACTCTCTGAACATAGGATTTTATTTACAGTTCAAAGAATCTACTTTAGATACAGTTAAGATGTGTCATTAATTGAAAAGAAGTGGAAAAGATGTTATGACATCTATTAACCATGTCTCTTAATATGACTAACCAATGTTTCAGAACTCTGTAAATGCTTCAGTCAGTTGTACATGCTTTACTTCCTTCACATTGGGTGTTTTCTATCTATGACTGCTACAAAACGTCTAATATTTGGACATTCATTACTTACTGATACATTTGATATAAAATCGTATATCTCATTACAGCTGCATGATTATTCAAGGCTAAGCACAGGGCTGCATTTGCAATGCATTTCTCATGGGTTAGACTCTTCAGCATCAAGATTAGTCAGCAGTAAAGCATGGGATTTTCCATGTGTATTCTCATTCTCAGTCTTTTACATTCTCCGGTTACCTTTAGATGTTTGTGTAAACCCAAAAAATGAATTCAGTACGTAATGGTGAAAAGGCTGTAAATAATTATAGGGCTCTCTGCAATTAAGTCTGCTCGGTCATAGATTGTATAGCCAAAATGTAATCCAGCCGTACTTCTTGACTTATGCTTTTAAATTACACAATACTTTATGTGCAAAAAAAAAGGTAGGGCAGTCTGAACAGGATTCAGGTGCCTGCCTATAGACATAAAGTTGTCTTTTTGATGTGCCGTATGTATATTTGTTTAAATTACACATTGTTCTATAGCAATCCCCATAGTTTTGAAATTAAAGACTGTACTGTAGACTTTATTTTTCATTAGAAAATTACCTGGACAAGCTGTCATGAGAAGCAGCAGAATCTGCACTATCCATTCTTTTACTGGAGATTTTGCCATTGATTGCATGAGATGATGTTGGATCAGGCTCATCATCATCTCTGTCTAGTCCTGACTCCTTTGAAAGTGCCATCATGATGTGGTTTTGATAATACATGTGAATGCTTTCTCGAGTAGGAACATTACCCTAAAAAGTAATGTATTCATTTATCACAATGAATTGGTAAAAAACTGTCTTTGCAAATAAAATGATACACACATATACAGTATATGCTATATATATATATATATATATATATATATATATATATATACACAGTATATATATAAAAAAATACTTTTGTTGCTATAATAGTCTGCTCACGAGTATGGAAATTAATTAGGGTAGATGTACCAATAGAGTAAAGAGTTTTGAGTTAACAAAACAATGTTCACTGTACTTAGTAAATTACCTGAAGCTCTGTTCGACGATTCAATCAAAAATATATATTTTTCCTTCTAATTTCAAAGTAAAAAAACGACTTACACAAGTCAACTCACTTTTTAACCACTTAAGGACCCATTCACGCCGATATACGTCGGCAGAATGGCAAGGCTGGCCACAATCATGTACCTGTACGTGTCTCTTTAAGCCCAGCCGCGGGGTCGTGTGCGCGCCGCCGTCGCATTAACATGACCCGCTCCGAAGCTCCGTGAACGCGCCCACGGGACCTGTGGACCTGATCGCCGCTGGTGTCCCACGATCGGTCACCGGAGAAGAAGAACGGGGAGAGGTGTGTGTAAACACACCTTCCCTGTTCTTCACAGTGGCACTGTCATTGATTGTCAGTTCCCTGATATAGGGAAAGGCGATCAATGAGGTCACACGTCCAGCCCCGCCCCCCTACAGTTAGAAACACATATGAGGTCACACTTAACCCCTTCAGTGCCCCCTAGTAGTTAACTCCCAAACTGCAATTGTCATTTTCACAGTAAACAATGCATTTTTATAGCACTTTTTGCCGTGAAAATGACAATGGTCCCAAAAATGTGTCAAAATTGTCTGATGTGTCCACCATAATGTCGCAGTCACGATAAAAATTGCTGCTTGCCGCCATTAGTAGTAAAAACTAAAATTATTAATAAAAATGCAATAAAACTATCCCCTATTTTGTAAACGCTATAAATTTTGCGCAAACCAATCGATAAACGCTTATTGCGATTTATTTACCAAAAATAGGTAGAAGAATACGTATCGGCCTAAAGTTTTGCATTTTTTTCAAAATTGTTGCTCTATTTTTGTTTATAGCGCAAAAAATAAAAACCGCAGAGGTGATCAAATACCACCAAAAGAAAGCCCTATTTGTGGGAAAAAAAGGATGCCAATTTTGTTTGGGAGCCAGGTCGCACGACTGCGGAATTGTCACTTAAAGCGACGCAGTGCCGAATCGCAAAAAGGGGCAAGGTCCTTAACCTACATAATGGTCTGGGTCTTAAGTGGTTAATGGACTAGCGTATATATATATATTTATATATATATATATATTTGTATCTGAACATTCTTTTCTCTAGTAAATTATCCCTAATGAATCGAAAATACTTGTGAGGCTATTACTTGGCAAAAGTGAATATTCAGGGCAAATTCACACACTGCATTGTAAAAAGCCTGTTACCGCAAGGATACACCTGCCTGTCACACTGCAACGCAGCTTGGAGCTGTGCTTAAAACTTGCTGTGATAAAATGCACAACCGCATTATGCTGTACAGCAATGGAGTGCATCACGCCGCTGTACAGAGACATGAATGTAGTGTACTTTTGTACACTATAAAAAAAGTTTGCACAAAAACAAAAAAAAGGAGCTGTGCTTTATTTGCGGTTAAGCGATTGTCAGCTCTCCATTATTGTGTGAATTTGCCCTTGTTATTAGTAATTGATTGCTGATTACCTTTTTAATCTCCCTTGTCAGCATACAACGCTCTATCCTTAGTACTGTTGAGATATCAATGTGCCCTCGTGAAATGGAATTGAGCCAAGCAGTAAAGCTATCAAGTGTGGCAAGGAAAAGAACCCACGTAAACTTCAAAATGTTGAATACCCTTTTAATGATGTTATCTGCAAGTCAAGATAAAGCATGATTTTTAAAGATTAAGAATAATTCCTAAAAAATACGTTAAGAATGTTGAAATCACAAAAGCCCTACTTTGCACACATCTTAAAAGCCAAAGTTACGTTATAATTACAGTCTGTGAAGTATAATTACACCAAAAGAATTTTCACCTTTAATTTACCTTCTTTTAAACTCTTATCTTCCTTTCTTTCATGCTAGTTTGTCAGCAGAGACCTGCACCAACTTCTCTGTTCACTGGGGTCTTGAAAGTTTACATCAGTTCAGTAAATGTAATGACTATTTTCAGTAATGTTTATATATCAGAGGAAGGAGATATATGACACACCGTCTAGTTACTTATGTATCATGTCTGTAGGTACTGCAAATATATAATTACTGTAGCTCTTTCACCTCCTTAGTCAAGTGATTTACCTCTGACATACTGCATAGCCAGTTTCACCATTTCAAGTTTAGCTTTGCTGCTTCCTGTTTCAACCCTGTGTTCAGTGGACACCCTAATTCATTGTCCATTGTGTCCAAGTGACATAGGAAACTGAAAAACTTTACTAGTAAATAGGTGACAGGTTATCCTATGTGGTAGGGGTTTGTGAATAACAAGGATATCTGAACAGAATTGCAGTATACCCTGTTTACATGATAATAAGCCTTACCCCAAAAATAAGACCTAGCGTGATTTTCAGGGATGGCTGCAATACAAGCCCTACCCCAAAAATAAGCCCTAGTTAAAGTGCTTCTAAAACATGTAATCAGTTTTGTAAAAATATTATATAATGTGCAGTGTGTCTCCTTTTGAAACTTTATTGTGGAAAATACCTTATTTACAGCAATGCTGTGTGCACACGTGACCCATCGGAGATCTTCTCCTCTCCTCCTGGCTGACGTAGCTGACCCCTCCCTCTGAAGTGCTCAAAGCGGGGTTGACGTCAGTAGGAATCTCGGCCCATACCTCTGCAATATTCGGAGCAGGGAAAAAGATCTCTGGCGGGTCACGTGAGCGGCCAGCGGTGCTGGAAATATGGTATTTTCCACAATAAAGTTACATAAGGAGACACACTGTACATTATATAATTTTTTTTACAGAGCAAATTACATAATTTTAAAGGACTTTAACCAAGGTTTTAGAATTACAGAATTTCATAAGAGAGGGGTAAATGACACAGCACAAGCACTGTGCTGTCTATCATGCTTTAGAGCAGGGGTATTCAAACTACGGCCCTCCAGGTGTTCAGGAACTACAATTCCCATCATGCCTAGTCATGTCTACAAATGTCAGAGTTTTACAATGCCTCATGGGAAGTGTAGTTCCACAGCAGCTGGAGGGCCGTAGTTTGGAGATGCCTGCTTTAGAGGATCAGGATATTATTGTTATTATTATTGATTTTTGATTAAGATGACATGACTGTATTTGAATAAATGTAGATTATTGTACATACCATACAAAATACGACATACTATACAAAATCTCCTAAAAATAAGCCATAGTGTGTTTTTTTTTGGATTTTTTTTTATATAAGACCCAATCTCATTTTCAGGGAAACATGGCAGTTCCCATATATGTACCTTGACTGTGTATTTGGCCGTTTACCTTGGCTTCTATAGGCTGTACATTTTTCAATTAATTCTGATAGTTTAACCTTAAGGACCGCCGCACCACTATATACGTCGACAGAATGGCATGGCTGGGCACATGGACGTATATATATATGTCCTCTTTAAGAGCCCAGCTGTGGGTCGCGAACCCAGTCCGAAGCTCTGTGACTGATGGTGTCCCACGATCTAGTCACAGGAGCTGAAGAACGGGGAGAGGTGAGTGTAAACACTCCTTCATCGTTCTTCTCTGTGGCAGTGGCAGTGATCGTCTGTTCCCTGATATAGGGAACGACGATCACTGAAGTCACACGTCTAGCCCCGCCCCCTACAGTAAGAAACACACACAAGGTCACACTTAACCTTAAAAAAGAAAAACCGCAGAGGTGATCAAATGACACCAAAAGAAAGCTCTATTTGTTGGAAAAAAAGGACGCCAATTTTGTTTGGGAGTCACGTTGCACGACCTCGCAATTGTAATTTAAAGCAACGCAGTCCCGAATCGCAAAAGGGTCCTTAACCTGCATAATGGTTAGGGTCTTAACCGGTTAACAAGCATAACAGCTGATATCTGGTATTTTATTATTATCAAATATGTGTGTTATCAATGAACATCAGTAAATCTAAATTGACTTATTTAATGCACATAAAAAAGACCCAGATAAGAGTTTCTTAATTAGGATTAGAATTTGGGAAAGATAATCAGCATTTTTTACCCTAAGGAGTCTAAAAATAGGTTCACTATTTTTTGGAAATTAGAAAGGACCCTTTACACAGCTTTCATGAAGGTATATTAAATTAGTCTATCTAATGGCCTAAAGCAGTCAATGCAGAACCACATTTAACACAGAATTTTCTTTGAAATTGTCTTAAACTGACTTTATTTCAAATCCTTAAAGCTGTCTTTGTGTGTGATTGTTTATCCAGTAACCGGCTGCTACATTCTAACATGTGGCTTTTGTGGTATTACTAAACACACTGACTTTAAGTATTTTTCCTATAAGTTTTAGGGTAATGACCTTTGTACTAACCAAACTCTTGGAAGGCTACCTAGGATTTCTGCCAAACTTTTAACATTAAGATGCACAAATGCCTATGTGTAAAATATAGTAGCCCTTAAACATAACTATATATAGCAATGAACAGAAAGTACTGCTTATGATTCATAGACAGTAGCAGAAGAAAAAGTCACATTATATTAGTTAATAACTACTGTAAAGGTCTTTACCTTTGGGGCACTATAAATCTTAGATATATTTAAGTGACTTTGGAGGTAGTGTTGATTACGGTAAATCTTTGCTTGGAGGCTGTATGATGTAACAGAAAGGCAATATGAACAGGGGCTAAACCATAGATGTACATGTTTGGAGTGTTCAGATGGTATTTTTTTTACAGTTACATTGGGCCTGGGTCAAAACATATTCTGACTATGTATACACCATGCTTGGCCTATGCCCCTGGAAGCTGGAAATCACTAAAGCAGACACTGCTACTCTACTTTGCTTATGGGTCCTGTGCTGAGTGGCTAACCTGATACATTGTGAATAAAGGAGGTTGACTACCTGACACAGACGCCATTCAGAGAATATTTTGCATCCTTTGAATGACTGCAGAGCGTTTTTCGGATTGGAAGACATGGAGAACAGGGACAGTGACGCCACACTCTCAACCTTGTAGAAATTAGAGAACGCTTTTTATTCATACAGAGGATGAAAAGCATTCTCTGAATGAAGGGGAAGTAGGGGAAAATGAGCAGTAAAATACCTCTGATCTGCAACACTACAGTGGCATTTTGGTCTTGGTCTGTATGAGTGTCTTTAGGCATCAATGAGGTTAGAACAAGAATTAACAGCAAGAGTTCAGCAGGCAGACATGTGTTATTTTTTATTATATAGTAATACACAGTAAAACCTTGGTTTTAGAGCGTTTTGCAAGACAAGCAAAATGTTTTGATAAATTTTGCCTTGATATACAAGCAATGTCTTCATATAAGAGTAGCGTCATGTCACAACTGAGTATAAAAAAGAAGAGAGGAGCCTCTAAGTGTAGCAATATGGTTACATTTAATGAAGGTACAACATTAAGCAACTTATTGCTACACTTAGAGGTCCCTCTCTTCTCTTTTATACCCTGTAAAAAAATGCTTTGATATACAAGTGCTTTGTATTACAAGCATGTTTCTGGAACGAATAATGCTCGCAAACCAAGGTTTTACTGTATAGGTAATATTGGAATGATAATAAATTATAAATCAATAAATAAAATCATATAATCATTGTACATTTGCACAAAACATATTCTGTCAGCACCATACATAACTTGGTAATATAAACACTATCCTCTTCAACCCACCTGGACCATCTGACTTTTTCTTGCCACGTTCTTCTTCTTTATCTTCACATTCTATAATAATGTGACCTGAAAGATACCACATAATAATGTTTTTTTTGTTTGTATATAGTTATTTTCTATAAAGTGAAAGTATAATTTATAAATACACTTCATGATTATTTATAGTAACTTTATACTATACTAATAAAATCCTATAATATTTTATTAATATTCCTTATAAATTTTAATTCTATACTTAAGTAAAAGAGAACTAGGCAAATAATATGTAAATAATATTTTCAGTCTGTGTTAATTTAAAAATAAAATATTTGTATGTATAATTGTATAATTTGTAATGATATATTTTAATGGGGTAACTTTATTTGTAAATTCTACTTACTGCCCTGAAGTGCTACAAAGTGCGTGTGCTTTAAAGTGACACCATAACCTTGCCCATTGTCTCTCCAAAGGGCTACACAACTCCCTAAAGCCTGTTGCACACTACTGTATTCATTTTTTATGGAGAACATGTGTATAGGCGCTGCAACCTTCTGACATGACAAAGGTCTAACGTCCAAAATGTGTAGGCTGTTTTACATGCATTTAATTAAAAAAAATAACTATTTTGGATGTCATCCTGAGTGCTGACCTTCCCTTTTTTTTATTCTGATTCATTTTTTATGTTCAACCCAGCAGGTTGAATAAAAAATCTGTCCTCTCCGGTCAGAGCTACTGTACTCATAATGCAATGTTAATACAGCGATCTCTAACGCTGAGCTTTTGTGTTCTGACAGGGGGACAGCTCCCCCATCAGAACACTCTTGTCAGCACTCTCAGGCCTCGTACACACGACAGTTTTCCTCTGCAGAATTCATCAAAAAACTTGGTAGGAGAGCTTTTTTGTCAAGGAAACCGGTCGTGTGTACGTTTTTCATCAAGGAAACTGTTGAGGAACTCTACGAGCAAAAAAGAGAGCAAGTTCTCTTTTTCCTCGACGGGAGTCCAAATTGGCTCATCATGTTCCTCGTCGGGCTGCTTTTCAACGAGAAACTCGAGCGTGTGTATGCTAAGAAACCCGTGCACCTTCAGTAAAAGTAGCGTTTGTAATGGAAATAGCACATTTGTCACGCTGTAACAGACTGAAAAGTGCAAATGTCTCTTACCAAACTTTTACCTAACACACAGTAACATGAGATTAGCAAAAGCAGCACCAAGGGTTGTGCCAGTGGAATTGAACTTCCCCTGCCGTAGTATGTGTTGAAGTCACAGAGTTTGAGAACGAGGAGATTTGATCTTGACAGTGTGTACACAAAGACAGCTTGTCAAGTTCCTCGACAAGCCTAACAAGGAACTCGACGAGGAAAACAATGTGTCTGAAACGACGAGTTCCTCGGTCGTGTGTACGAGGCCTTAGTCATTGGCTGAGAGCACTGATCGAGAGTGGGTTGGCTGCTGGTTTTCCAGCATGCTCGTCAGACAGAAGCCAGCTGAAGGCACGGGCCAAATATTGGCTGTTTTTTATTGAACAAGTCGATGTCGGCTGGCATTTGGCCCATGTGTACAGGGGCTTTATACTCACCTCACAAGCACACTTTCCTCCTCCATAGCTGTCCACAATACCTGGCACTTCAAGATATGGAGACGCATGAGACCTTCCTCCCTATAAGACTATTCTTGTCTAGCAGCCAATTGGTAAGAATGAAGTATAAGTGGGTTGCCAACACTACTTATTTTAGTGCTGGCTCACTGCATTCAGAAAATGCTCCTAATAAGCACATTAGATTCAACTAAACAACCTTTTGACTGGGTGTGATTAACTGCATATTAAATTAAAACTTTAGTATATATGTGCAATCTCTAATAAAAATAATGTTGCTTTGCTGGTGTATCTATAAAAGCCTATTGATTATATATTGATGTTTTGATATGGTGAGCTGTACCTTCTGCAGTTGCCTTGCGTCTCATTTCCCTCTGTTTTTCTTCTTTGCTTTCCATACGCCTTTGTCTCAGGGCTGTTTTAGGATCTGTAATCCAGGCTTGATAAATAAACTAAAACAAACACAACTGTTTTAATGAAATATCAATATTACATAGGAAACGGATAGTGATATATATATTCTAATATGGAAACTGGTCAATATCTGTGTAGGATAATCAATCAAGATATAGGGAAAATGCTTTGGTTTGTAAATATTGATACTATGGAGTTGATTTACTAAAGGAGTACAGTATTTTAACTTTGCAAGTGGATGCTTAGAGAATTAAGTGAAACTCAAGCACTTCAATTATTAAATTATGTGTACGCATCACAATTATTTTCTACCACATGGGCACTCAAAGTTAACACACATAACATATGCCAAGTGAACGTTAATTTTTACATAATTTACTCCTTTATCAAATCCACTAATTTGGGAGTCTTGCCAATAAAATATTAACTCTACCAACAATATCTGCACTGTAGTTTAGGGAACTGAACCAATAGTGACAAATTAACCTCCCTAGCCTTAATCCCGAGTATGGCTCGGGGTGAATTTTTAGTACCAAAAGCGGTAACCCCGAGCCACACTTGGGATTGCATCGCAGGATCCATGTACAGGTTACTTACCTTGTCCCCTGGATCCTGTGATGTCTCCCCGCTGTGTGCGCAAGCCGCCTTGTCTCGCTCATTTCACAGTGCCGAGCTCCGTTCACTGCGAGCGCTGCGACGCACGGGGACAGAGTTCGGCACCAAATTCAAAAAGTGAAAAATACAGTATACATATAGTACACTGTAATCTTACAGATTACAGTACTGTATCAAATAATTACAGATCCTCTTTGTCCCTAGTGGTTTGTCCAGTGTCCGGCATGCAGTTTTATATTATAACTACTGTTCTTTCTGCCTGGAAACTTGAGATTGTCCATAGCAACCAAAAAGTGTCCCTTTATGTCAAAAGTGCTTTTAGACCAGCTACAAAACAGTGATAAAAAATTGGAATCACTTGCAGAATTGATCGATAGCGATTTGTGGGGAAATGCATCATCAAACACTGAAAGTAATGACAGCGACAATTCTGCAACTCAGCAAATGTCAGTGTTTTTGATTTGATTACATTATTGAATCATTTTTATTATTATTATTATATTATTATTTGTTATAATTATTTATTATATTATAATTAATGATTTCGTGTTTCAAACGTTATCATACCCGGGATGTCTACTAGACTATTGTTTGGACAGATTTAAGTGAGTTATTTCTAAGAATTACAGGCCTACAATATAAAACACCAAATTTCCATGCAATACATTGTACCGCTTTCAGCATCAAAAATCTGACATAATTATACCGCCAGGGAGGTTAAACCTTAAGGTAGTTAATAGCCTAAACCCAAAAACAAAAATGTATTATATTTCAGCTTACTAGTTGCTTGGATGTACTGACTACATTTTTATCAGGCTTCCCCCCTTTATTTTCACCTGGTATTCCTTAGAACAACACACTTTCTGTCCCTGAGTAGCTACCCAGGGAGTCAGGTTTGCCACCCAGGCTGAACTTCAAACATATTTTCCTTTGTTCATCTCCGTTACATGGGGGTAATGAGAATGTTTACATGAGGGTGATCAGATAAGTAGTTTACACAAGAAATATGACATTGATTTTCCTTTTAGTTCATCTCACAGGAAGAGACAAAGACAAGACATCATGGCAAGATCAAAATGTATTTTATTGCTAAAAATGTTCCTGAAAAATGAAAACCAATGCAGCCATCACATCTAAGGACTAGTAGGTTGGAAATGCTTAATTTTTGTTTTTGAGTTTAGTTATACTTTAATCCAGGGTGTAGATAAAGAATCTGCCAGGATGCAAAACATATATTCCCTAACTGAACTTTCTGGACTGATTTAGAACAGAAATATTCAGCCAATCAAGAACAATACCCTGTAGCTGTTTGGATATTCACAGTTAATGGCAGCTTCAATTTATTTAGTAAGATAAGTGAACATTCACTTTGTTATGTAAACTTTACGTCCTTAGTTACTAACCAAATAACAATATGAAGTCGCCAAGTTGCTAAATAGCTGCTTCCATCATAATTTCCTTATACAAATATTTGTTTTGTAAAAAGATTCTGTTTAAAAAGATACATTAACTTGGCAAGTACTGAAAATACTATAAAAATAAATAGAAATAAGTAACCACCTACAAAAAGTTTTTCATTATTAATACTATAATGAACATTTCCTATTTACCCTACATGTATTCCTTAGACATGATATGCCCAAAGCATCTTTTTCTATATAATAATTTTTGTGTACGTGGTACAGTCACATATTTTGTCTCTATGTTTGTATTTGTCCATGAGTTTGTGAATGAGTTTTTAAGGATTTTTAAAAACTTAGAACAAGCCAAAAATACTGCTATAACCTGCACTAGAAAAATAATGGCAGGAAACATGACTATAGGTTACACAGTTGCTTCTTTTAAAACTGCTTTTTATATTTTAAAGTACAAATTTAGTAATAATGAATAACTAACCTTTAATCTTTATTTATGCAGCTTACTAATATAATTTTATAAATATATATGTGCATTGAGAAGGTGCGTTCTGGTGACACGGGGTGCTGCAAACCACAATTTAAATTGCCAAATGTTTTATTAAATAGATCTCCTTTTCCTAATTCCTACAGGGGAACCTGCAATGAACAATAGGAATGTCCAGACAATTCTACTCAAAGTGGGGTAGATTTACTAAAACTGGTGAACTCAGAATCTGGTACAGCTGTGTATAGTAACCAATCAGCTTCTAGGTTTTATTGTAAAAGCTTAACCACTTGCTGACCAGCAACTGTAGTTATACTGCAGCAGGTCGGCTCTTTTGTGCAAATTCCTGCATGCCCACGGTGCAACGTTGGATCCAATGTGCGTGGCTGGTGGCCGCAATGTCCGCCGGCCACCCCTGTGATCGCTCCACAGAGAGCCAGAACAGGGATCTGTCAATGTAAACAAAGAGATCCCCGTTCTGTCAGGGGAGTACAGAGTGATTGTCTGTTCCTAGTGATTAGGAACAGCAGTCTCTCTGTACTCCCAGTCAGTCCACTCCCCCCACAGTTAGAAACACCTTCACATTCAACTGCTTGATTGCCCCCCTAGTATTAAGCTCTTCCCTGCCAGTGTCATTTATACAGTTATAAGTGCATTTTTATCACTCTCTGATTGCTGTATAAATGTGACTGGTCACAAAAAAGTGCCAAAAGTGTCAGATCTGTCCACTCACCTGACGAAGAGGTCCTGTGTGACCTCGAAACATTGCACTATTGTGATGTTTGTTTTGCATTAAATTTCTGAACGTAATCGGGCGATCCACGGTGTACTGCCAAATATGTTTGTTTGTTTGACTAGACTATCCACCGCAATGTCGCAGTCCCACTAAAAATTGCTAATCCCTGCCATTACTAGTTAAAAAACAAAAACAAAGGCCATAAATCTGCGCAAACCAATCAATATACGTTTATTGCGTTTTGCTTTACCAAAAATATGTAGAAGGATACATATTGGTCTAAACTGATTAAGACATTTTTTTTTTTTTGGGGATATTTATTATAGCAAAAAGTTAAAAATATTGTTTTGTTTTGTTTTTCAAAATTGTCGGTCTTTTTAGTTTATAGCGCAAAAAAAAAAAAACCCTAAGAGGTGACCAAATAGCACCAAAAGAAAACTCTATTTGTGGGAAAAAAAGGACATACATTTTGTTTGGGTACAAGGCTGCATGACCGCACAATTGTCAGTTAAAGCCACACAGTGCCTTATCGCAAACAATGGCTCGGTCATTAAGGGGGTAAATCCTTCAGGGGCTGAAGTGGTTAATTCAGCAAGCTGAAGTTGGAAGCTGAAACACCAATTAAAGTAGCTAATCTGCTTCTAACTTCAGCTTGTTAAGTTAAGCTTTGGCAATAAAACCTGGAAGCTGTTTGGTTTCTATGAACAGTTGCACCAGATTTTGCACTCTCCAGTTTTAGTAAATAAACCCCAATGTCTTTAGTTATGGACATTAGAGAGGTTTTCGGATTGAAATTCTAGAAGTAAGTAGGAAATGTTGGTCGGAAACAGCCCATGCAACTATACATGGCTCTCAAAAAGAATGTTTACTTATTCAATAAAAGCAACACATCCTTTTTAATTCAATTTACTTGTGCCAATCATAAACCATGTTCATATTATGCCCCTTTATTTTCTTCCAGCAAACTTAATTTTATATTAAAATATACATCGTACATTAATTGACTTATTATCTGGATTTGTATTTGTAAGCATTTCTATGATCTATGTTTATTAAAATGTTTGATGCTGAATTATATCTAAATCATAATCGTAATACATTTTTTTACAGACAAAATAATACATTTCATAAAGGATAAAGGATTATCATAGACAGATCATAGACAGATTATCATTTGTGCTAACAAATGAAAATGCTGTTAATTGGCATTGCATAAAAATGGCAACATGCAAGACACCACAAAAAGCAAATAAGAGAAATATTGTCATCATGCATTAGTACATGCAACTCCCAAAATGCATACACAAAATAATATAACCAAACCAGATCTCAGAGAAGCTGGAGATTATACTTTCAAACATATTTTATATAAGGACAATAAGCACAACTTTCAGGTACCAGGTTTGTAAATTATTTTCCCATTAAAGATAAGCAAATGGTTGTCCCTATCCATGACAGTCTTCTGGAGAAAAGGCACTCAACCAAAATTGCCTAAGCAATGTTTTAAAAGCATTTTTGGAAATGCTAAATGTAAAATCACAGTGGGGTTGATTTACTAAAACTGGAGAGTGCAAAATCTGGTGCAGATGTGCATGGTAGCCAATCAGCTTCTAACTTCAGCTTGTTCAATTAACCTTTAACAAAAAAATGGGAAGTCGGTTGGTTTCTGTGTAGAGCTAGACCAGATTTTGCACTCTCCACTTTTAATAAATCGATTCTTTTTTGTACACCGCTGATTCAAATCAGCTGCACAGTACAGGCATACCCCACTTTTAAGTGCACAATGGGGTTTATTTACTAAAGCTGTAAAGCACAAAATCAGGCTCACTTCCTGCTAGAAACCAATGAGCTTCAAGGTTTTATTACCAGGCTTAATTAAACAAGCTGGGGTTAGAAGCCCATTGGTTTCTATGCAGAAGTGAGCCTGATATTGCGATTTCCAGCATTAGTAAATAAACCCCATTGTGTACTTAAAAGCGGGGTATGCCTGTATTTTAACAGACCTAAAACACAAGTAAATACAACAGACCTAAGGCACAATTTGTAATATATATCCGTTTCTGGAGCATGAATACATTGGAGATCAACCTGTTAATGTGAAGGTGATAGTTTGCAGAAGAGTGGCTGGCCTCTTTTCAGTCAATGCTAACTCTGAAATAGCTAATAACATGAACCCATGGCTAACGGTTTACTTTAGAGTATAGTAAGTCGGCCAACTTTCACTTGACGAATGCTACCTCAGTTTGCAAATCAGTACATCAGACACTCAGAGTACTGTTGCAAAATTGTTAACTCCATCTACCCCCCATCAAATGTAATAACCACCATAGAAAAATCTGGTGCAGTTCTGACTTGCAACATTTCTATCATTGTCAGATACCAACATGAATAAAGGCTGATACAGGCCGTATACCAGATGGTCAAATCCACAGAATATGCAATTTCACAAATGCATGATTTACCCTGATACTTTCATATAGATCTGTCAAATTTGTAAGAAAACATGCCATTCACAAATCAAGGATATCAGGATTCATCAGTTGCATAATTCTAGATCCAACAGACAATCCTGCGTTTGTATATTTAAAAAATGGAATGATCTTAGAAATACCTCAGGCCGATGTAAGAATGTATCTAACAGTGCCTTTGCCCATTGACATAAGCCCTTATAAATGCCTTGGGAATTAATCTTCTATTTGACATTAGTGATTGAAAGTATACTACTTCACTGGGCATCAAAAAAATGAAATATATTATGAACTGGCCACCCAGGACTGGCCAATATTTTTTTTACACTGGACAACTAGGATTTGGTGCTCATTTTTGGTATACATTTGATTAACTTTTGGGTTTGGCACCATTACAATAAGACAGCATTGACCAGAAAAGTAGAAAACTTTTGCAAAAATGTTGTCAACTTTATCTTTGCAAATTGGTAAAAGCCATCCACTCAACATTGATGACATTCCTATCATTTACATCATTCTTATGAACCCTCAATGTCTGATGGATGTAATTCTTTATAGCAAAACAAAGTTTGTTTTAAAATACTATTCACTACTATAGTATTCACACACTGGGAAAGTTATGTGCGTGATTAGAGCACGTTTAACAACACCTATCACCAGACTTTCCCTGGTGGTTTGCACCACTTATGTATCACAGTATCTGTAAGCACTCTTACATCTAAGTAATGTACTCTTGCACCTTAACTATACAGTATAGCAGCTTGTTGTTTAAAACAAAACAAAAAAGCATCATTATTGCAGCATGGCTGCCTAATTTTATATTTTTCTTACCAGCTTTCTGAGAAGAATGTAGAAAACAAAACTATCTATCCTTGAGGATGCATGCATGATGTTACGATTAATCAACAATAAATATGAAATCATGGAAAGAGAGCAATGCTTACATTTGCATTTCCCCAGTAACAATAAACGTTGAATAAAGGGCATGTGTTTTGAAAAATAAAATGGCAGAGGACTAAATAAATCATGTCATTATCAAATTGTGGTCAATTGTGTACATTCCAAATTTTGTTTATATACATGCCCAGAAAATGCATATGGAGAAAGTACAAATGAGGCATTTGAGAGGGTATAGACACTAACACTCTACTCCTACAGCACAGTTTGTACATACTATTGAAATTCCTGGTGTATACCTTTGCAGCTCTGATTAAATATTGAAGAATTGTTTTAGGTAGTTTAATGACAGACTTTGGCAAGGCTAAAATGGCTGAAGCAAATTTTCCAATAGCTCTCTAAAAGAAGGACAAAGCAATAGGAATTAGTAGAAAACAGTGAACATTAATGATAATGACTAAATCTTAAACAAGCACATTGACAGCAAGCTTAACATTAGTTGTGAACACACATTAATGACTGTATATATGATGCGTGTGTTTGAATTAGAGCAGAGGTTATTTGTGTTAAAGTTGGTAAAGCATCATGCATGGGAGTGCCTGTTAAACAAAATATATAATACCTGTACTGTATTTATTTAATGAGCAGTTACTGAAATGTTAATTCTTTTACTTGCTCAGAGATCTACCCCTTTAAATCTCTAAATATAGCAACAGCCAAACCTAACCCCAATCTAACTCTAACACTAATTACCCCTATTCTGCTGCATACTACCCTTGAAAGCAAGCAGCACAAAGATCATCATCCGAGTGAGGACAAATTATTACTATTTATTGATCACTTTAAAAGGGTTTTCAGGCTGCAGTTAACTCATTAATTTATTGACTAGGACATGATCTCTGAATACCTTTAGTAAATATATTACTATGATTGCTTTTCTTCCTTCCATGGTTACTAGCTAAAAGCATATATGTCAAGTTTTAAATTGCTCAAAGGAGCATATAAATATGAGAGAGTATATTTTTCATAAAGTTAATGGAATATACATACGAACCTATGCTTATGAATTTGAAAAACAAACTAAAAGGCTAGACAGACAAAATGTATTTAATAAAAAAATGCAAGACAATTTGAAAAAGTCAACGCCTTTTAGCTTATAGTGCTAGAAAACCCATTTAGGTGTTATATCTTAATATTATTTCAACTTCCTTTTTAAACAATTGCCATATAAATTATTACCCTGAAGAAAGAAAAAACTGACATTAACATATCAACTTAATAAAATGTATCACAGATTAAGCAAATTAAAGCAATGCCAAAATTCGCCTCTTCACTTTCTTGTTTCCTGTTTTACTGAAAAATAAAGTTTGATTTAAAGCTTTAATTTTTCAGAATTTCTCCCAGTAAAAGTGAAGACAGGCCTACACCAAAAACACCTTTCTTACAATGAAGGGTTTTGTCAATGCTATGTGCAAGCAGCATTGAAACTGAATGAATCGAGTGTTCATTTCAGCAGTAAACATATAAAAACAGAACCAGATACTCTATGTACAAAATTATATAAGCGTTCCCTTATAGCGAAAAAATTTGCTAATCGTGCACAATGCTTACACTTCCTGCTCTAAACCTACCTGGAAAGCAGATTTCTTCCTTAGTTCATCGTCATCTTTACTGTCATCGTCTTCTTCCTCTTCACTGTCCGTCTCAAATAAATAATAATCACCGCTTCTGACCACTAAGCAAGATAAAGTAGTTACTCACTTCTTGATCTTTTAGAAAAGTCTGATAGTCTCACGAACTAATAAAGTAACACATTGTAATCAGGGAACAGATAAGGTAAACTGCTGTAATGTGTTTTTGTATTCATAAAGGGCAAGGGCACTTAGCTTTACAGGGCCCTAATCCCCACCACTACTATAAGAGTATATACAGTTAGGTCCATATATATTTGGACACAGGCACAATTTTCATACTTTTGGCTCTGTATGCCACCAGAATAAAATTAAAACTGTTGCCTTAATGGTTTATGTGTAATCTCCATTAATATCTGTAAAATATTGTAATATATAATTCATTTAGCTTGCATCTATGGAAGGCGTGAAAAAGGGCATCACAGAAGTGCTTGACTTATGTATACAAACAATGGAGAGCCAAACCTCATTGTTTTAGACATACTCGCTTCAAAGGATCCCATGCTGGAATATGCAATGATGGGAGGCCAACTCATAATCAATACTAAAACTTCCTGAGAAAATTCAATTAAATCTCCTGCCCAGAATAGTCACTAGGATTTGCATTAAAGGTGGGCTGACTTATGTAGTAACCAATGGGCATCAGCATGCAGGGATGTACTCGGAGGAGATGGGAGGGGGAAGCTCTCTTTATGGAACGGCAGCCATCAGGATGGGACTAAAGGGTAATTATGGGAAAAGGTCTGTTTTACTTGTAACTAGATATGTTTGTACATTAATGTTTTAAAGGAATATACTATGTATTCCTCCATGTAATTATTTTACTTTATCCTAAAATAATATGTGTATTAGATAGATTACGAACTATACCCCAATACATGTTATTATGTTAAAGCTTTCACTCCTGATCAAAAGAACTCTTGTTTAACCCACATCACATCTTTGAGATATTAAATCTTAATTATTATTCACGGTTAACAAAACTAAAGTGCAGACTTTCAACTTTAATTCAAGGGGTTGAACATAAATATCAAGTACAAGTTTTAGGAACTGCAACCATTTTTATACACAGTCCCCCCATTTCCAAGGGCTCAAATGTAATTGGACAAATGAATATAATCATAAATAAAATGTTCATCTTTAATATTTTTTTGAGAATCCTTTAATGGCAATGACTGCCTGGAGTCTGGAACCCATGGACATTACCAAAGACTGTGTTTCCTCCATTCTGATGCATTGCCAGGCTCTAACTATAGCTTTCTTCAGTTTTTCTTTGTGTGTGGGTCTTTCAGCCTTTAGTTTTGCCTTCAGCAAGTGAAATGCATGCTCAATTGGGTTGAGATCAGGTGATTGACTTGGCTATTGCAGAGAATTCCCCTTATTTTCCTTCAAAAGCTTGTGGGTTGCTTTTACAGTGTGTTTTGGATCATTGCCCATCTGTACTGTGAAGCGCTGTCCAATCAACTTTGTTGCATTTGGCTGAATCTGGCTGACAGTTTATCTCTAAAGACTGCAGAATTCATCTGGCTGCTTCTGTCTTCTGTCACATCTTCAATAAACACTAATGACCCAGTGCCACTGGAAGCCATGCATGCCGATGCCATCACACTGCAAGCTTTTACACATGACATGCTTTGGATCATGAGCTTTGGATCATGAGCTGTTCCAAGCCTACACCACACTTTTTTCTTCCCATCATTTTGGTACAGATTAATCTTAGTTTCATCTGTCCAAAAAATGCTTTTCCAGAACTGGTCTGACTAGATTTTTTTGGCCAAAGTCTAATCTGGCCTTTCTATTATTCAGGCCTATGAATGGTTTGCACCTCGTGGTGAACCCTCTGTATTTGCTCTCCTGAAGTCGTCTCTTGATTGTAGACTTTGACAATGATACACCCACCTCCTAGATAGTGTCCTTTACTTGTCTGGATGTTGTGAATGTTTTTTTTTTTTTTTACCATAGAGAAGATTCTGCGATCACTACTGTTGTCTATCGTGGATGTCCAGGCTTTTTTATGTTGCTAAGCTCACCAGTGTGTTCTTCTTTCCTCAGATTGTACCAAACTGTTGATTTGGATACTCCTAATGTTTTCTATCTCTCTGATGGATTTGTTTAGTTTTTGAAGCCTTACAATGGCATGTTTCAATTGCATAGACAGTTCATTTTGAACAAGTTATATAGGTTCACGGCAATAGATTCCAAATGCAAATACCATACTTAGAATCAACTCCAGATCTTTTACCTGCTTAATTGATGAAGAAATAACGAAGGAGTAGCCCACAACTGACCATGCAACAGCTTTTCATTCAATTGTCCATTACTTTTGATCCCTTGAAAAAGGGAGGATGGCTAATCTCAAGAGCTGTAGTTCCTAAACCCTTCCTCCGATTTGGATGTATATACCTTCACATTAAACACAAGAGTATGCACTTGCAGCCCATATCCATTTTTTAACTATAGCTTGAATATGTTTTGGTAAATAACTGAAAAAATCTAAAATTGTGCCTGTATCCAAATAAATATGAACCTAACTGTATTTATCTGCCCAAACTCTGCTGAGATCTTTAGTGTGCAGCCTGCTAGACTCTTCTTCAATATCTGCCTTTTCCCACCCATACATGTTGTGGACGCCATTATTTGCTAGAAAACACATATGCACTGCTGTAAGGCATTGCAGGTACATTTTGTTTTCTCTTACTGAGCTGCCTGGAAGGAATTGGGGCCCACTAAGGGTAAGGGCACTGTACCCCTTTAAAATTTAATTTATGTATTTTAGAGCATGGGAAATCTTTCTTTGTATAACCCTTACCAGTGAAAATATCTTTTAAATGCTCCAACAAAAAAAGAATACAAAAGCACAGACATTAACAAATATCATGAACACTTTTAATGTAATTCAGAGGTGTATTTTCACAGTGCTGATCAGGTGATTGTACCTGCATGGCCTTCTACATGTTTACTATACTATGCTGTTTAATAAGAGACTTTTGTGTTTGTTAGCCTGTGCATATAAATTCTCTACAATCTAATGACTAGTGTTCACTGAAAATTGAGGCAAATAAATGCTTTTCCTATGTTTATATTTATAAGTTCGTTAAGGTAATAGCAGTTGTTAGATTGAGATAGTGATTAGCACATATTGAGTAAAGATCTCTATAATAAAATACATATCTATAAACATTAGATGACAGAAGTTAATGCATGCATGATCCAGCCACTGAATAATTTTTCACATGAAAGATGATTGAACAAACATGCAGATTCATTTGAAGCACACCATGTTTATTCCTGCTGATAGCCTATTTCAGAGGAAACAATAAAAACAATAAGAAAATCCAACCTGCCCTTTCAAATTTGCCCCAAGAAGGCTCACAAAAGCATTAAAGATTCCTATTCCTGATTAGTATTTTTCCTGTTCACATGGAAAGCACTTCACTGCCACTATCTCCAAACATGAGGTTAAATGCAAATACGCTCCCATTATTAGGGAATGATCACTCAATGCTCACCCCTTTCTCTGCCAATATCGTGTCAGAGCACCTGAGAAAAATTTTGGCGTACAAGTTACTCACATGAAAACTTGCATTAAGAGATATAACAATTTTGGGTACTTGCTAACAGGCCAAACCATCTGTCACCTCAGGGGCGTACATACAGGAGTCGCAGGGGTCACTATTGCAACCCGGCCCCATGCTCCAGTGGACTTGTGTGCCCCCCCCCTGTATGCCTTGATAGGAGGGTGACAGCACAACGAAGGATCAGTCCCTCCATGTAGCTGCTAAATGCCCGCTTCTCCTCCTCTCCTTTCCGCATACATTCAGGAGGGAAATTGAGAACATCAGTTCCTTCACATGTTGCTCCCACAACCTCTGTCCTGTTGCCCCAGTCTTCTGTTTGCTTCCCTGGCCCTCCTTGCTCCTGTCAGGATGGAGAGTGGGGAAGAAGCCAGTAATTGTGTCATTTACAGGCCTCTTCCTAGTCTTAATGAATAGAGTCAGTGATCAATATCGATCACTGCCGCTGTATTTTTTTTCAATTCATTCATAACTACGTTTGCTAGAGCTTAGTTTATAAATGATCAGGAAGCTCCGTACAGAGCTATTCCTGTTCATTCATTATGTGCAGCTGAGGCTGCAGAGAAAAGGACTGATTAATCTCCTCAGTCCCTTTCTCTCTCTTAAAAGTGAGACATCAGAAGTCTGTTTTAACCCCTGAAATTTCACCAAAGCCCACCAATGGGGTTGAGGGCCTGGGGGTCACTTCATGGTTTCTTGCCCAGGGCCCTGAAGGTTCTAGTTATGCCTTATCATTGTCACCTTATTCATTGTGGTTTGGTAAAATCCCAACTAATTTCAACTTTAGACTGGTCAGAATTCTTACATGACTTTTGGACCAACAATAGTGTCAATTTCCCCCTACCGAATTCTCCATTTCTGTAAGGCTACAAGATGTCGGAGAAGCTCTTTGATGACTTATTCAGTTGGCTTCTAAACAAAATTAATGTTTTCATTTCGGTGGATTTAGACTTTATAAACCAGAAATTTTGACTTTAGACTTTAATCAGCACTTTAACTTCATAACAATTAGGAGAGAAAACAAGAACATTATAATAAATATTAATAATAATTTGTAAATATCTATAAGTTAGGGTAAAAGCCTAAGATAATAGATCAAAAGTGCAAACAAAGAAATGCAGACTGCAGAGTAAATGTCTAAGCATCAATTTAGTGCCTGTTAGTTAAGAAAGACCATTTACGCCTCCATGTTATTGTTAATATGTTAATAACCTTATATCCTTGAGCAGAACATTTTTTTATATTATACTTTGTATTTGTTTATCAAGCCTAAGGAAACATACACACAGCAAAATGAAAGATGACCAGCAATATGTGAAGGCAGCCGCACCATTATTTTCTACATAGAGAGGATGTGCTAAGCATGGACTTAAGCTTAACACCCAGATGACAGTTACTGTGATAACAATGAAGAGAAACCAATGATGGATGATTATTTTGCCCTCATTATTTATCATCCATTAGCAGAAATCAAACTAGGTGCATATTTTGTTCTATTTCTAAAAAAATCTTCTCTTGGTAAGTTTAAATTATTGTATTGTACCTTATTTAACTTATTTCCCTGCATTCCTTTTAGCATTAGTATAATAAATACTGTTTCCTAATATGTCTATCTCATATTCTGTATATTTATGAAATGGACTGACATGCACCAATTAAAACAGGTCATATATGTCAGCCTTTAGCTTGATAGCTTTATTTCAGTAGGCATTTCCAGCCTTTATAAAAAAATATTCAAATATTTATAATTTCCCCGTATAGGACAATAACAACACATAGTTAACTTGAAGGTAATTTTCTCCTAGGGACAGTAACAAATCGAATCTATCTGTGATATAAAATCATGGCTACAAATTGTAGGACACCATATACAAATGAATCACTATGGTTTTGCCACACAGTTGTCCTGTGTATACAGCTCACAGGTCATGTATTAGGTTTCATTCTACCAGAATTTCTGGTAACTATAAAAATAAATCTTGTACAAGCAACTGTAGTCTATACCAAACAGACCCATTACAAATACTAACATCTGCTCAGTCAGACCACAGAACTAATTTTAGATGGTTGACTTGTTTATTAAGAATTAAGTTGTTTCTACATTTAACATTTCCAGAAATGGTTTAATATGAACTGTGACCACACAAAGAAATATTATATAGAAGTTAGAGCATAAAACCACTATTTATAATTTAGTAACTTCTTTAAATAGATGGTAAATTGGCCACTACAATCAAAATTAAATGTCTGTAATTGATTACTTGGGACATGGCATGACCAAGAAGCATTAATGCAATTAACATCATATCATGCTAATATTCTTCTCTCTTTTTCATAAAATGTAAATGTTTAATACAATAATGAGGGCAAAATTACAGCATTACATTTCAGAGGGGAGCTGATCATTTGGGCAACATGAAATATTAGGCCTGGGGGTGGTCAGCTTTTGGATAGCAATGGGCATTATTATTAAGGCTAAACAGAACACTTTTCATAAGCAGGATCACAAAGTAATGGTTATATGTTTTGGATCTAAAATGGATTTACATATTTTTTTTATAAAATTGGCCTATATGAGCGGTGCCAAAATAACTAATGCCCAAATCACTGCTACCCAAAGGGACAGTACCCAAATATTACAAAGCCTATTCAAACCATAATCTAAATGCTCAAATGACTCATATTGATTGCGGAACTACTAAGGTTTTATACTCACGCTACATGTAAATGAAATATTAATAAGAGAAATAATCAACATGACAGTGGATCTGTTGTAGAGCATGTATTTGATTAAGACCCTTATTAATAAACTTAAGAAGACAATTCTTACCAATGTGAAGCATAAATGTGACATATACCATTGTGACAGTTTATGCAAAAGAACCAACAAAGCATGCTAAGTTTAAAATATCTACTATGTACAACACAGCAGAATCCTGGTGGTATATGTCCAAATATACTTTACAGCATTCATACATTTAACCCCTTTGCCACCAGGGAACTAAAAACTGTTGATCCGTAAGCAGCAAAGAGGTTATAATATAAGCATGTTGGCCTATATTTTTGCTATGGCAGCATTATTGACCTAAGAGTTTAAGATACATTCAAGAGAATCAAGAGATTTTTACTCAGGGTAATCAGTAAACATAGGCCAACATCATGTACAGTCTACAAATCAGGTGGGTCTCAACAATACTGTCAATTTTGTATTTATGAGAAAGAAACACTGGCATAGTTTGTTTGTTACTCCACAGATTTAGTTTGCAATTACATTTGTCAAATCAAAATCACAAAAAACTCGAGAGAAATTATGCAATTTCTTTGGATTTAAATGACTGCGTTTTTTATTTTTGCCTACATATCCCTATATAGGAAAAAAGTCCAAATAATTTTGAGAGGGAATTTAGATATGGGTAGTGGAGTTTGCCTTAGATTGTAAAAGATTATCATAATAAACAGCAATTCATTTGGAATTTGTGAGTCTGTACCTAGAATTTTAAGTTTGTTCCTGGTTTTTGCTTCTTCACTGCTAGAGGAACCTTCTGGAACCCCATGGTAACAAGTAAAATAAATTCTAATGGCATACATTAAACCTTATAATGACAGAAAGTTAACAAATTTACTTAAATCTGGGGTTCATCCAAAAATAAATCTGACATTAGCTACATCCCTCCAGCATACTGCTAACATCTGCAGTATGCTGTTTTTTTTTTTCGGTACTTATCGTTATACGAGTACTTATCGTTATACGAGCCCTTGTTATCCGGCTCCGAGCGGGGGATTACTTCCGGGTATAGGCATTCCTAAGCGATTCCTTCCGAAAGTACCGACAAAAATAAATAAATAAACCAGCATACTGCAGATGTTAACAGTATGCTGGAGCTAATGTCAGAAAGTGGATTTTTGGGTGAACCTCCGCTTTAATTTGCCTTCAGTCTTAATTCACATTAATCCCTTGGAACTTACTTTATTAAGATATTTACAGTGGTCCTGGGTTGTAGCACCTCCATCCCATGTTTCCCTGGCAAGTTGATAAAAAACTCATTGGTATATTTTTACAAGATTAGGTTGAGGGCCACCTTCTAGATGACAATATTGGCAGCCATAGGGATTTAGCTAATTAGCAACATAGTATACAGAGTAAATGTCAGTCTCTCAAACATTTGTACAAAAGAGTACAATTAATTTAATTTTGGCATGTTAAAGATTATACTAAATTAACAATCCGTGGAGTAACAAAGTTAAAACCATGCAAAGAAAACAAACATATAATTCTGGTCAAGGATATAAGGCGTGAATCTGTAAATCTTATAAATGATTGAGAAAACCTACTGGAAGCATGATCAACCCAAGGCCGCCACCACTGCTTTTTTTTGCCCTTGACTTTCTCTTTGTCTGCTTCTCCTAAAATGAAATATGTTCATTCATTAATTGGGAAAAATAAACTCATTGTAATAAACATCAAAGTACATTTACATACAGACAATTCAACCACATGTATTCAATTGAGGGTGTAAGTGGTAAGTGGTGCTCTGGTCTAAGTCTTTATAGCTTCGGTGATAAACGCTGGCGAAAATAAGCAGCCCTGTTTAGTCCCAAGACAGTCCCCTCAAGTTCTATGTTCTATACTGAAAGGATCCATGGGTGAAACCAGCAGGTTTAAATGGACTTTAGGTAAAACAGTGAGTAGCGGATTTAGTAATACCCTTAAAACTTTGGAAAGTGGTGCATGAAAGAGCAGTGTAAGCTTTCAGAAACCTACTCCATGCTGATTGCTAGTAGTCAGGTAGGGGTTTTGTGGGGGATGTTGTATTAGGTTGGCAAATCTAAAAATATTCTCAGTTGAGTTTTGTTTTGAAATAAACCCATTTGGCCTGCATTAATAATGGTGGGTTTCCCTTTACTATCAAAATAAGTATTTCGCAATATATAAATATCTTGAATATTTTAAAAATTTTAAGTACTCAGATCACAAAGCTGTTCTAATTAAGACAACAGCTTTAGAACTAACAATAGGTGGCTGTGAAACTTAAAAAAAAAAGAAAACAAAGTATTTTTGTGGCTAGCTTTGCTTACACTGGTCACTCCTGTTTAACATTTAGCATAGTTACCTTCATCATCATCATCTTCCTGTTTTTGGATTTCTTGACATTCTCCCGATTCCTGAGCCAGACTTAGCATTCTTTCTTTACCTTTTTTATATTTTTCTTGTCTGGCTTTAATACGATCCATCCTGGTAAAATGGAAAACAATTAACAAAAAGTGCCAATTATGCAAACACATAAAACATGAATTCGCCCAGGAAGTATAGGAACATTAAGGTTTAATAAGTATGTTTATTGTAATTTTTCTAAAGTCTGGGGGACAGTTTTGATAATCACAATCAGTCAAAATATAGTCATGTTGCCAACAGCATCTTATTAATAGACCTGCTCTAATTGAGCTGACTTTTTATTGCTTGTGAAGGGCAAGATCTCTGCATCACTTATGTTACAGATACATCACCTCCCATGGTTTGTAAAAGGGCTAGATACAAATCCACATACTGCCTTTTTAGCTGGTCCATGGATTTTTTTTCCTCTTCAAGTCTTGCTTTGACAGCTTTGACAATTATTGCCTGAAAGAGTTCTGCACCTCTGAAAGAAAAAAATGTTAATAATTTGACTTTTTTTTTCTAAAAAAAAAACACTTAACAGCACACATTGATCTGTGTGTTTTTTATTTTATTATTATTATAATTTTTTTTATCAATGCATTCACTTTTGTATTCTATGGTTATTTATTTGCAAAACTGCTTTTACAAAAGGAAGGAGAAGAAACAAACTATTATGAGAACTTTATATAGTAATTTGGGTGCTTCCCTTTTAACATTCATGTGTCATGAGTTCTTACAAATGAGCAAGCTTTATTTATATAAATACCTTGATGCAAGTATTTGAGAAGCTTTGATGTCTGCCACAACATGTAGGAAGTAATAACTCATAAAAACTCTCCTTTGCAATAACAGAAAAGCAAAACAGATACTGTCCCAGATTATTCCAGCTTCACCACTTGGCAACTGACAATTTTTGTGGTCCGTAGCTAAAAATAGACAAAAACATGTAACATTGTCCCATTATTTCACAAAAAAAAGGATCATCTATACAACTGACAAAATGTGCCTCTTTGTTGAATGGTAGAAATAATACTTGGGCAAAAATGTGTCACATAGATAAATGTCAGAACCCAGCATTGTCATAGTGTAGGAAGATGGTACTATAAGAATGCACCATTATATCAGCAAACGGCATTATGAGTACAGGCTACTATGGCAGAAAAAAAAGTGAGGTTGACTTGCTAAAGGATTTGAGAAAGTTAACACAATAAATTGTGTGAATATTCATTTCAATTCTCCATGATGTACAGATGAAATATGTAAACAGACATTTTCTTTAAACATGATAATTCTCAAGATCATTTAGTAAATCAGGCCTAATATGTCAGGAAATGTCAGAAATCACTACTTCAAAAAATGGAACCTAAAAGGGGTTTACTGCCTTCTTCTTGGAGAAAAAGATTCAGAGGCCTTAGCCTGAGGGCTAAGGCACAGCTGTACAGTATTTCAGATTCAATTTAACTAGCCTTAAAAATGCCCCCCCCCCAACACATGTGTAAAAAAAAAAAAGAAAAAAAAAAGCATACACATATATTTTCATCCCGCTCCCATCTGGTCTGGCCAGCGGCAGCTGCAGGGGAGATGAGAGTGTGCTCGGCAATGGCTGGTAAACCTGGAGCCCCAATGGGCGATTCATTGTCGGCACTACCTCCCCTGCACTAGGTAATAGGGGGGGCATTTAGTTTTAGGCTAGAATTTTACTTATAGTATACCAACCACAATAAAAAGCTATGGCAGCAGGTAATCTAACCTTCAGTTCATCACAGCACTGCTGAACTCTAATAAGAGCTGAGACTTCAGGCAAATCTTGGCTGATTTGTGGAAAGGAATGGCCTGAAGTCTGTAAATCTAACACACCTTCTAAACCAGAAAAGCATTCAATTTGAGAAAATTTGTGCAAAAGCAAGCATCCTTTCCATTTTTACTCTTGATAGTAATTCCAGTGTAAAGCAAAAGTTTAATGAATGTAGTTATGTTTTACAGTAAAAAATAAAACTAAAGTACTGGAGCCTTACAGATTTTTAAGTCGTAAACTGCTACCTGCCACCTCAAATGGAATTAAATAATGCACCACATATGGCCTTGGTTATTGTAATTTTCTACACATATTTTGTATATAGATGTTCATGCACTAAAGGAACATTTATTATAATGACATATAATATATAATTACATATAATTACATAAAATGAATTTAACTCAATTACTTACGGATGTTATAACCTTTCACAGTACATGCTAGACTGAATGCCTGAATTAACCAGCAACTGTTTGCGATCAGGTGGTGTATGTAACCACAGGCTCCTATCTGAAAAAATAGAATTCATTTTAGAATAGAGGCTATACAAAACTGTACCTGTAATGAATTTACTTAGATGTAACTCATGGGCCACTCCGTTGCGTTTTGCTTTAGATAAATGTACTAAATAGAAAAAGCCTAGGCAAAATTTCTAGATAGATGTAATATCGCACAATACAAATATATCTATTAAAAGCTAGCTTGAAAACCCAAAACAGGTATTTAAATTTTTAGCAGAAAACAATAATAAAAGCATTTCTGAGTTATTATTGCTAAGTAAAAGTATTTTTTGGAAAATATAGTCTCATGGTTTAATTTTAAAGTACATTTCTACATCGCAACAAGAACGTTTCCCAAATAATTGCTAAAGAAAAAGGGAAACCTACTTAAAATATAACTAAAGGCAAAACATTTACTTTAGCTAACTGTGTGTAGTTAATGCTACCAAGGTCTATAAGACCCTGGGAGTTTGGCGGGTGTTAGAAAAAGTCCTGCAAGCAGCATCTTTTGGGCAGTGGAGGAGCGATGTATACACCGCTCCTTCACAGCTCCTATCCATTGAAATCAATAGGCAGCGCTGCCCAAGCGCCTGAAAAGAGCTTTGGCAGTGGTGTCCGACAATTGCCGCTATTACAATACTACAATTACTAATACTAGCAGATTGCCCTTACAGCATACACAAAGGCCACATTATTCTATAATGGAAATATTTTGTTTAGACCAACTTGGCCCAAATTAACTATTTAACTACTTGCCGACCGCCCGCCGTCATATTACTGCGGGATGGTGGCACTGCTACGTGGGAGCACGTAGCTCTACGTCCTCCCATTAGCAGCTTGTAGGGCGCGCGCGCGTCCCCCCGTGTCGCATTCGCGTGCCCGGCGGGTACGATCGCCGCCGGGCACCCACGATTGCTCGTTACAGAGCGGGGAACGGGAGGTATGTGTGTAAACACATACCTCTCGTTCCTGTCAGCGGGGGAAACGCTGATCTTCTGTTCATACAATGTATGAACAGAAGATCAGTGATTTCCCCTAGTGAGGCCACCCCCCCATACAGTTAGAACACACCAGGAACACACTTAACCCATTCCCTGCCCCTAGTGTTAACCCCTTCACTGCCAATGGCATTTTTATAATAATACAATGCATTTTTATAGCATTGATCGCTATAAAAATGCCAATGGTCCCAAAAATGTGTCAAAAGTGTCCGATGTGTCCGCCATAATATCGCAGTACCAAAAAAAACGCTGATCGCCGCCATTACTAGTAAAAAAAAAAAATAATAAAAATGCCATAAAACGACACCCTTTTTTGTAAACGCTATAAATTTTGCGCAAACCAATTAATAATTTTTATGAAAAATATGTAGAAGAATACGTATCGGCCTAAACTGAGGAAAAAAAAATGTTTTTTTATATCTTTTTTGGGGATATTTATTATAGCAAAATGTAAAAAATATTGCATTTTTTTCAAAATAGTCGCTCTATTTTTGTTTATAGCGCAAAAGATAAAAACCGCAGAGATGATCAAATACCACCAAAAGAAAGCTCTATTTGTGGGAAAAAAAGGACGCCAATTTTGTTTGGGAGCCACGTCGCACGACCGCGCAATTGTCAGTTAGAGCGACGCAGTGCCGAATCACAAAAAGTCATCTGGTCTTTGGAAAGCAATATGGTCCGGGGCTAAAGTGGTTAAAGTGAAAAAGTGATTTTTTTTTTTTTAAACTCTTGTACTGCTTATTAACCACTTGATGCCCATGCTATAGCCAAAAGCTGGCTACAGTGCAGGCTTAAAATGCCAGGAGGGTGTACATGGACATCCTCCTGTTCTCGCACACGTGGCACGCTTTGTGATCGTAGAGTCCTTGGAGTGTGAAGAAAAGAAGAAAACCGGCTTCTGTTAGAGGGACATTGGTCCCCTTAGTGCCCACCACTGCTGATAATCCATGTCCACCAGTGCCATCTATCTGTGCTCATCAGTACTGCTAATAAGTGCCCAAGAGTGCCACCTATCAGTGCCCATAAGTGCTGTCAATCAGTTCCCATCAGTGCCTCATCATCAGAGTCACTCATAATTGCTGCCTATCAGTGCCCACCAGTGCCACCTACCAGTGACTATCAGTGCCCATCAGTGCCTATCAGTGCCCATCAGTGCCGCCAATCACTGCCTATCAGTGCCGCCTATCAGTGCCACCTATCTGTGCTACCACCCCGTGCTGCTTACCAGTGCCTATCAGTGCCCATCAGTGGCACCCATCAGTGCATCCTCATTAGTGCCTCTTGATTAGTGCCCACCAGTGCTGCCTCTTGATCGGTGCCCACCAGTGCTGCCTCATCAGTCCCCATCAGTACAGCCTATCAGTGCCTATCAGTGCCACCTCATCAGTGCCCATCAGTGAAGGAGCAAAATTACCTATTTTTAAAATGTTATAACAAAATATGTTTTATAACAATAATTGTATTTTAATTTTCAGCTTTTTTAGTTTAGTTGTTTATCAATTCAAAATGCGACTGAAAGCTGACAATTGGCCTTGTCAGGAAGGAGGTAAAAGTGCCCAGTAAGCAAGTGGTTAAGAACATGTGCATAATTTATCGTCCATAGTCTGGGCACTGACTAACTATTGAATCCTATTTTCCATTATTTTGCATTTTTTGTCAAGGAATAATATTTTAACTCCATCCTATAATTGCTCTGTTTCCTGCTGCCTTCAACTACTTCTGGACTGCTCACAGCACATATACTGTGGCAGGGCGGCCCGGCTGCACAAAACAAAGTACCTGTACGTTGTTTGTGTCGTTCGGGTCTGGGTCGCGTGCACGTGATTGGACACAGCAGGAGCCAATTATCGGGTCCGATGTCCGTGATCGTTTGGAGGAATGACAGAACGGTGGTCTGCCTATGTAAACAAGGCAGACCATCGTTCTGTCAGACAGGAAGAGAGAGATCTTGTGTTCCTGCTAATCAGGAACACAGTTGTCCCTCTTCGTGCAGTCATTACATTCCCCACACAGTAAGAAAGCACACCCAGGGAACACACTTAACCCTTTGATTGTCCCTGATTTTAACCCCTTCCCTGCCAGGGTCATTTATACAGTAACAGTGCATTTTTTTTAGCACTGAACCCTGTATTGGCGTTATTGTCTGATTTGTTCATCGCAATGTCGTAGTCCCGCTAAAAACCACTGATTGCTGCTATTACTAGTAAAAATAAAAATGACATAAATCTATCCCATAGTTTGTAGACAGGATAACTTTTACGCAAACCAATGAATATATACTAATTGGATTTTTTTTCACAAAAATATGTAGCAGAATACAAATTGCCCTAAATTGTTGAAGAAATTCGATTTTTTACATATTTTGTATTGGGTATGTTTTAAAACAGAAAGTAAAAAAAATATTTTTTTTATTTTCAAAGTTGACGTTTTTTTTTTGTTTAATGCGCATATAAAAACTGCAGAGGTGATCCAATACCACCAAAAGAAATCTCTATTTTAGTAAAAAAGAACATCAATTTTGTTTGGATAAAACATCACATGACTGGACAATCGTCTGTTTCTATAAGTTGGACCAAAAAATATAGATTGCAAAATTTGAAAAAAAATAAATGTATTAAAATGTATTAAAAGAAAAGCAAAAAAGCTGCACAAACACCAATCCAAATGGCATGTAACAAAGTTTCTGCAGGTACATCATGGCTAGCTGGTATATATTCTGGACTCTGGAGCCTAAATTCTATAAACAACCATAATTGTTAGTAAGTTCTGTGTAGTATGTTCTCACACATTGAGGGCACATAGAAAATTCTGTGAGCATACAATGTGCTTCTTCTTGATGGTTCAATGTGCAATTGTTTGACCATGTCCTTTTGTAACTCAAGCTCAAGGTCTGGGGTGAATTGAGCTAATCTATATTTTAAAACAGTTAGTAATTTGAAAATGTAATTTTCAACTGTAAAAAAAAAATGAAAAGAATGAACAGGATTGAAAATATAGCATGTGTTAGCTTTTGTGACCTGACCCGCAAGGATTTTGATATCATTTTAAAAATACAGCATGGTATAGTAATAAAGAGAATAAAATAGATGCTTACCGATAATATATTTTTCATTGTTATAACAAAGACATTGTATGCGATAAGCCAGTCCCAGTAGCGCAAAATGCTCCGTATGGGTTTAAGGAGTAAATCTCCCCCAAACAAGAGGAAGTAGAAACATGCCACTAAATAGCCCATGCAGAATATACTGATTCGGGTTGTTCCCGTAATGAATATAATTGTGAGAACAAACCAGAAGAGATAACTGAACATGATCACTTTGGTCATATCCAAATAAGATCTGTAAAGAAGGAACAAGGCAATTAAAAAAAAAAATGTATTATAATTCATAAATGTAGCTTTACTGGATCAAAGTAGTGTTGGTATTGTGTGTGCTTAGCGATATTTTCATACACCCTGTAATAGGGTACCTTTATTTACAGCATATGATTATTGATTTCTACCTAGTTGTGAAAATAGCATACTTTACTGTATCTACAAGTGGAGCTTCCCCAATTTTATTCTTTTCCACTTTCACTATCTACCTCCCTTATTGAGCTGACGGTACAGTGTCTCTGCTGCACTGAAATACAAAGGCATCTTATCAGTCCTGCCCAGGTTACCTCTGAACTACAAAACTCTTCCGATCTGTGTTATGGAGATGAGGAGAGGGGTGATGTTCAACCGTTCCAATCAAGACCTACCAGGCTAGTGTGACAGCACTGCTCGTTCACTCCTGTACAGAAAATGTTGCTGGGAGGATCACCAAATAAGAAAGCCTAAAAAATCAAAACTAACACTGCCACAACACCTAAGGACTGGTAACCTGGAATCCTAGGTTTAGATACTCTTTAATCATCTTTTTACCCAACTTTAAAGGATCACTAAAGGAATTTATTTTTTTAGCTAAATAGCTTCCTTTACCTTACTGCAGTACTGGTTTCATGTCCTTATTGTTCGTTTTTGCTTTGAAGTTGCTGTAATTCTGCTCTGTTCTTCACACTTCCTGCTTGTCTGTTTCCTTATAACCACAGAGCTTTCTCACGGTGGTTTAAGCTGTCATTACTGTGTGTCTAAAACTTCCCAGAACCAATCAGATTCATTTTAAAAACAAAACACTGCCCTGGATTTGTTTGTTTTTGTTCTGTGTGTCTATTTCTACTTTGCAGAAACATGAAGCCAGTTTAAAAGTGAAACTAACCTGCAGGCACATTATATGATTGTTTTTTATCTATTTTTAATCATTTTCAAAAGGAATTAGTTAACTTTTATGTCTCTATACCCTGTAAACAGTCATTTCAGAAACATTTTTTTTCCTTTAGTGACCCTTTAATGTCTTAGGCCTCGTACACACAACCTTTTTTCCTCGACAGAATCCATCCAGAAACTTGGTGGCAGTGTGTATGTTTTTCATCGAGAAACCTGTCGTGGAACTCGATGAGACAAAAGAGAACAAGATCTCTTTTTTCCTTGTCGGGAGTCTCAATTTCCTCGTCGTGTTTCTTGTCGGGCTGGTTTTCGACGAGAAACACGTTTGTGTGCATGCTAAGAAACCTGCGCATGCTTACAATAAAGTATGAGATGGGAGCGCACCATCGGTAAAAGTAGCGTTTGTAATGGAGATAGCACATTTGTCACGCTGTAACAGACTGAAAAGTGCAAATTGTCTCTTACCAAACTTTTTCTTAAAACGCAGTAACATGAGATTAGCAAAAGCAGCCCCAAGGGTTGTGCCAGTGGAATTGAACTTCCCCTGTCGTCATATGTGTTGTACGTCACCGGGTTTGAGAACGAGGAGATTTGGTCTTGACTGTGTGTACGCAAAGAAAGCTTGTCAAGTTTCTCGACAAGTTTAACAAGGAACTCGTTGAGGAAAACAATGTTTCACTTACGACGAGTTCCTCGGTCGTGTGTACGTTGCCTTAGGGTTAGCTATTGTAACTTCTCCTAATGCATAATTATTCAAGGGTTAAACATACATGCCACATGTTATTTATCATGTTTTTACACAATTGCCAGTTGAACAAACCTATGTTTAATTCTCAGCCAATTGGATTCCCTAACATTTCTGTGCTGTGTTTCTCTTGGCTTTACCACTGTTTTTGCAGAGATTTTCGTCTGCTAGCGGGACACTTTAAGCCCCTGCTATCGGCCGGAAAAAGGGTTAAAACCACCCGCTGCTACAGTGTGAAAGGGGTCTAAGGAAGCATTCATCAGGATGTGTAGCTAAACATTTACAAATCCTGGTTATGTACTTTACAACCTACAAATCTTTTTGTACCTAAACAAACAAGCTGGACATGAAAATAGCCTTTTTTTATCTGATGAATAACAAAAGGGTATCTTTAACAAAAGTTTTTGGCCGTCCTTTTTACTATCTTTACTATTATTAACTAATTCTGTGCAAGCAAACTGCCCTACTGTACATAAGTATACTTAAAGCGGAGTTCCACCCAAAAATGGAACTTCTGATTATTCCCCTCCCCCTTACATGCCACATTTGGCATGTAATTTTTTTGGGGGGGAGTGGGGGCTTTAGTAGGAGTGGGACCTTATGTCCCACTTCCTGCTTCCGCCGAGGGGCTGGTAAGGCGATTAGGCCTAATTGTCTTACTGCAGCCCCTCCCTTTGGCGATCGTATAGGACACTGACAGGTCCTAGACGATCGCCTGTCCAATCAGCGGCGGGCTGCGCCGCGCGCGCATGCGCAGTGCGGCTCGCGCATGCGCAGTGGGTGCCCGGCCGTGAAGCCGAAGGCTGTCAGGGCTGGGTGCCCACAGTCGCAATGAGGATGCCGGCCGGGGAGGGGGGGAGAGGAGCGGAGCCCCGGTCGGTGCGTCGGTGGAACGTGGAGAAGGTAAGTGTCTGTTTATTAAAAGCCAGCAGCTACACTTTTTGTAGCTGCTGACTTTTAATAAACATTACATTTGGGTGGAACACCCCTTTAAGAAAACCTTAGAAAGTGTACCAAGGCGCAATGTTTAGCTGTAGGATAAAAATCCAACTTAAAATCTTACAATTCCAAATAATTTTGTGAATGTATTACACAGCTGAATTTCACTGCCCAATCGCCAACAAAGAACCAGGATGTAAATCATAGTACCTGCAGTGGAGGAAATCAGGAACAGGATTATGTTGGCTAAAGGATGCAGCGTCAAGATTCATGCAGATTTCTACATTGTCCCCTGCCATAATTCGAACTGCTGCCTTATTTTCATCTTCAAACACTTGCCGTTGAAGAGATGCACAAAGCAACAGCATAAAATCATCTAGAGAAGAAGAGAAAATATTGTAACGAGTCAGATTAAGGATAGTGTTCATGAAAATGTTCATTTAAAATAAAACCCATAAAAAGACACAGCCTGTCATTGCCTACCCTGCCTTCTAAAAATGCTAATGTTTCCTGCTAAAAAAGATGGATTCAATGGGTCTCTTACAGGGTATACTTCATTTTTATCATCTATTTTGAAGAAACCCCGCTACAAAATGAAAGAAGTATTAAATCCAAAAACAAAAATGTCATATATTGCAGCTCACCAATCATTAGATGTGGTGGTTGCATTACTTTTCTTTTCTGTTTTCCCTTTATTTCACCTGGTGATCCATCCAGTTTGCATTCTGGATAAAATAGTAATGCAGACACCCTTGGACAGCAGCATTGTCAGTCTGTGAGGAGGGTAGGGTTAGATTAGCAGATTTAAATAAACTTCAATAGACTTGACCAACAAATTGAAGCTGAACTCCTGCTAACACTTTATAGGCGGCCACAGCAACAGTTGTTTTATCCATTGGGGATGATTCACACAAATAAATAAAAGTCAACAATTGTAAGCACCCCTGTCAGTGTTAAATGGTTTGTCTCATCCCTCTAACTGCTACCTTGTCCAGGAATCTTTGTTTGTTAACGTAAGTTGACTTTATAGGCACCAGTCATAAACATAAAATTAGTTTTTATTGATACAATACCAAAAGAATTTTGGTGTTGCAATCAAAATTACAATACACGTTTATAAAAATACATTTAAAAATCACATATGATTGATCACAAAATAAAAGTAGTGAACAACAGAAAATAGTCGTTGTAACCAGAAATGGTCCGGCGTAGAAATCAATGTTGGTTGATGACTACTGTAGGTACAAGTACAGATAAACATAGACTCTACAGGTTTCGCATTTAATGCTTCCTCAGGAGCTATGATTGTTTGTTCCCAATAATGGGTTTCATTAAAAATTGACAGTATAGATGGATACTGTATGGAACCTAAAGAGATCCAGATAATTGTAGAGCGATCCGGGTAAAGCTAAAGCGACGTGGCTTCCTCCAAGTGTGTATACCGCAGAGTATTTTAGTAGAAAGGGCTGATCAACTACTTAGATTAGTATGCTCAAGCAGTTAAATCTATGAAGTAGAGGGAGTAATCCCGCAGAGTTGAAGCCTGGATTCCAATCAGTGAATAGCCCAAAAATTGGTTGATAGCTGCGGTGTATTTAGGAGTATGGCAGCCAAGCCGTTTGGTTAGGTTCCCTGCTGAGAGTAGGGAACCTAACCAAACGGCTTGGCTGCCATACTCCTAAATACACCGCAGCTATCAACCAATTTTTGGGCTATTCACTGATTGGAATCCAGGCTTCAACGCTGTGGGATTACTCCCTCTACTTCATAGATTTAACTGCTTGAGCATACTAATCTAAGTAGTTGATTAGCCCTTTCTACTAAAATACTCTGCGGTATACACACTTGGAGGAAGCCACGTCGCTTTAGCTTTACCCGGATCGCTCTACAATTATCTGGATCTCTTTAGGTTCTATACAGTATCCATCTATACTGTCAATTTTTAATGAAACCCATTATTGGGAACGAACAATCATAGCTTCTGAGGAAGCATTAAATGCGAAACATGTAGAGTCTATGTTTATCTGTACTTGTACCTACAGTAGTCATCAACCAACATTGATTTCTACGCCGGACCATTTCTGGTTACAACGACTATTTTCTGTTGTTCACTACTTTAATTTTGTGATCAATCATATGTGATTTTTAAATTTATTTTTTATAAACGTGTATTGTAATTTTGATTGCAACACCAAAATTCTTTTGGTATTGTATCAATAAAAACTCATTTTATGTTTATGACTGGTGCCTATAAAGTCCATTTTCTTTCCAAAACCACAAATCTTTCTAGCTATGTTAGGACGTGGCACTGCAATACTTTAGGTCACCCATAGTCCATCCTATGGTTTGTGCACCTTGAACCTCGTTTTCAATTGTTAACGTAAGTTGAAAAATAACAGACTGACTGGTTGGATCACCAGGTTAAAATGAAGGAAAAAGACTAAAACACCCCAAAACTAGAACTATTCCTCAAACCTTAATTTTTTTTGCAGTGTGGCAAGGCACATGATTCTGCTGAAAGAGTCCACTGCCTTCATGGAATACCGCTTCCATGAAGTGGTGTGCTTAGTCAGCAACAATAATTAGGTAGATGGTACTAGTCAAAGTAACATCCAGATGAATAGCAGTACCCAAGGTTTCCCAGAAGAACATTGCCCAAAGCATCATATTGCTTTTCGTCAGTTTTCCTTCTATGAATTCTGCATCCTGGTACCACCTCTTCCCCAGGTAAGCAATGAAGGCGCACCCAGCCATCCCCATATCATGTAAAAGAAAACGTGATTCACCAGACTAGGCCACCTTCTTCCATTGCTCTGTGGTCCAGTTCTGGTGCTCACATGTCCATTATAGGTGTCTTTGGTTGTGGGCACCCTGACCGATCTGCATGGTCCTATATGCAACAAACTGCAATGTAATGTGTGTTCTGACACCTTTCTATCGGAACCAGCATTAACTTCTTTCCAGTAATTTGAGCTACAGTAGCTCTTCTACTAGATCAGACTACATGGGCCAGCCTTCGCTCTCCATGTGCATCAATGAGCCTTGGTAACTCATGAACCAATCGCCAGTTCACCAGTTTTCCTTTCTTCAAAACGCTGCTAGACTGGTGACTGGGAAAAAAACATGGGAATCGATCTCACCTTCGCTGAGATCCCTTCATTGGTTACCAGTAAAAGACAGAGTTACTTTCAAAGCACTCTGTCTGACGCATAAGTGTATTCTGGAAAATGCCCCCCAATATCAATGCGAAAAACTAAAAGCCTATAACCCCAATCGCATTCTGCGATCCACCAATCAAAATGTACTCCAAATACCCAAAGCCAGATACAAGTCCAAAGGAGAGCGAAGATTTGCGGTCCAAGGCTATGGAACACTCTACCAACCAGCATTCGGTTGGAGGAGAATCACTTGACCTTTAGGAGAAAAAACAAGACCCATCTCTTTTGAGTTCAAAGGAGAAATGAACAACGAGCGGCCAGAGGCGATTCAGTTCGCATGTGCAGCGCTATATAAATTTTTCACTTACTCACTTGGTACACTTTTGGTAGGTCCTGACCACTGCAGACCAGGAACATCCCACAAGTTGTGGAAATTGTGGAGTTGCTCTGACCCAGTTGTCTAGCCATTACAATTAGGTCCTAGTCAAAGTTGCTTAAATTCTTATGCATACCCATTTCTGTTTTCAACACATGAAGTTCCGGAAAAACACACTTTCTGCCTGATATATCCCACCAACTTTTAGGTGCCATTGTAAAGAGATAATCAACATTATTCACTATACCTGTCAGTGATCATAATGTTATGGTTGATTAATATATACTGCTTATAACAACTATATTAACTATAATTTTAGCCCTTTTAGCCCTTTACCCATTTTCTGCTCTACCAAAGATGTCAAATACATGGGTTCATTATATTCTAGAAATTCGTTCAGTGTCCCTTATTCAAACACATTTTTTAATGTTTAAGATGTGTTAGTACTCATCCAAGTAGCTTCCCCAGTTCCCATGTTTCTTACACACATTGGAACCCCGGCAACTACTTGGATAAGTAGCAAAATGTCTTCAACATACAGAACGTGTCTAGTTGAAACTGAATAACTACTACTAAATATTCACACAATTATGTTAACGTCAGCAAAACAAAAAGTATATTATTATTATTATTAGTAGCAGTAGTAGTAGTATTTGCAGCTGCATGCTTCCCAAAAATCCTGACAGGCGTTCTAATAGATTTCTGAAATCATATTTAACAGTGGTGACCCAGGGATGTTTTCCAAGCCATTCAGCAATCCATAATGGTTAAATACAAAGAGATCTGCTTTCCATGGTATTCACATGGCCAGGGGGTAAGGATAATGACTCATGAGACATTTGCTGTTTTGTTTCTTCAAACCACATTTCTTTGGACGTAGTAATCAAGTATATGGCATTTCTTATGTCATGTTATCTTGCTTCACTGAATGAAGACAATTAAGCTATTTGTCCAAGAAGCACCAGAGACCAGATAATTAGATATGGCCTATCAATTGTGCCCTCATATGACATTACTTGAATGCTCACAAGATGTCATCACATTAGGTCAACATGAGGCCTTGCTTGTATTTGAGTCCTTGTTATGAAATATAGTGACTATTATGTAATTTTTGTCAGCATATGAATTCTGAGCAATTGTGTCCTGGGAAATTCTATTCCATTAATTCAGAGAGTATACAAAGTTGCTGAATTAAAGCAAGATTTCAGGCTTACATAAATATGTTTTGACTATTTTTTGAATATCTTTAGTAAAGTTTAAATGTCACTTCATTAAATCACAGGGTTAGAGAAAGGAACCACAGAGTCCAATTGATGACTGGGAGCCTGACACTCCCATGAGTATTTTGGATGTGTAATATGTTTGTTTAATCAAGCGCAGATCATAAAGACAGCAGAGATCAGCACCCTGCGCAGCAGAAAAGCTAAGCAGTGACTATTTTCTCTGCGGGCTTTGATTCTGCAATTTGAACAATGAAACTTTAAAATAGGAGTTGGTTATATATGGGTTCATCATGTTATACTAGGTTTTGCCAGGTTTATTATTAAGTGGCCCCCACAGGGGGTTGAAATGCATAAGCATGCCAACATACATGTATTTTTTTATCCTGGGTGCCGCTTTGCTTTTCTGCAAGGAGAGCATATGTAGTGCTGATGATAGATAGCCTGTCAGGCCCGTGTCCGCCATTATACATGCCATGCTGGGTGTACAATCCTAGGTGCTAGGATAGGACACCTGTTATCCACTCACCTAGCCATAGGTGGGGAAACACCCTTTACAGCAATTCAACTCGTTTTGGGTCAGAACTCTTCCTCTTTTCTATGGAATACTCACATTCTTTCAACTCTGCTATCCAAAAATCTTTAATGTTGTGTTTTTTTTTACTTTTTGTTAACCCTTTTGAGTCAGCGTTGGAGGACCAGGTGTTGATTCCCCATGGCCTGGCAAGCTATCTATTATCAGCACTACATACGCTCTCCTTGCAGTACTTTTTAGAGGATCTGAGGCCCTGATGAAGTGGGTTCTCCCATAAAAAACGAGTTGGCTAATCAACTGAATCCCAAGGCCAATAAATATCTATATATGGATGCTCAATTTCGTGAATATGTTTTTAAAACTAACCGGTTAATCTTTGTGATATTCAATAAAACTGTTATATTGGTAAATATTTTTGTTGTTTGTGTTTATTACACCCCAGAACATACAATCAAAGTCCCATACTACATTTGGTTTCCATTACAGGCCCTAATAGAAAGTGAGAAAGTGATTAGCCACATTTTGGGAGATTTCATCTAACTTCCTACTGCATCTCTGGAACAGCAAATGAAGATGATATTCCCCAATGATACATAAACAGCAAAAATGAAACTGGAAGGGGGTTTTAACTCTTCCCTACCCATAATGTAAAAAAGTTTTTTTGCTATCCAGTCACTTTAATTGGTTTGTATTTTAATTATAGTCCTTTTAAAATCTCATGCCTATTGAAGACCATCCTGGCCACAGGGTTAGAAAGCTATCTGCATTAATTCACTCTAGAATGGACAGTGTTGCCACTGTTAAAAGAAATTAACAATGCTAGATCTACTGACAGGATCAAAAAAAAAAAAAAAACTTCTAAATTAATGCTAGTGTTAGGCTGTAATTTTTTATTTTGCCCATAGTTCCTCTGTAAGTGAGAAAACACATATTTTCCTTTATGAATTTAGAGTCTAAGCTTTTAGCATACATTCTTTTTCAAGCAACTATACTTACAGACAAGAAATGAAGAGTTTGGTCTCACAATAAAGTCGGGAAAGTAAAGCCATTTTATAATGTTGGAGTTAAATTTGGCTCCATAGTGTCTCCAAGGATAGTCTGCAAAAATTGAAAAAGCGGTATTAAGAAAGAAATACATCTGCACAAAGCTGGCAAACCAAAAATCTTAAGCGCTATAATTTTTTTTTCTTCAAAAGATGAAAGATGATATTTTACCTTTACATGGAGCAGGAGGAATGCCAATACATAAGAAATACTGGAGTGTAATCATACAAGCAAGGAAACAGCAATATCGGTGCCAGATTTCAGCAATTGCTTTTCTTCTTCGTTTAAACAGTATGGTTATTAGCCAAAGTGCATGGACCATGGCAAAAAAATCCATCCTTTGGCCAACTACATTAACGGACAGTAGGAAGCAGGTCTGCAAAGGGAGGAGAAAAAATATAGTCTGAAGCAGTTAAGATTACAATTTAGAGCATTATTACAGTCACTTGATTTTTTTGGCACCATATGTTTTAATGCTGTGCTAGTTAAACTAAAGCCTTACTTTGACATTGTTCCCAGACTGGATTCATTATGATACTCTCTTTTTTTGAACTGAGACTATTGGATTTTTAGCAAAAAAGTCCACCTCACCAGATATATGCACACAAAGGCTGTTTACGTAAAAAAGTGTATGTTCACTTTGGAAAGGTAATGATAGTCAACGAAGTAAACCTGTGTTTATTTGAAATACAAAATAATGTGTAAAAAACATAAAAAAAATCTAGCGCATAATTAGTTAATTGGAGCAAACACAATTTTGGCGTATTTACTAATGTTTCGTTCCAGGTGCCTAGTGAATATTCACTGTGAAATGAACAGTCTATAACCCTTTAGTAAATCAATCCCAGTATATTTAGTTAAAAAAATAATGAGCTTCTGCTTTACCCACAACATCCACTCATGTCTTACTCCTGTATTACAGGTTAAAATGTAGAGCATTTATTAACCGGTTAAAACCCAGACTATTATGCAGGTTAAGGATCTTGCCCTATTTTGCGATTCGGCACTGCGTCGCTTTAACTGACAATTGCGCGGTCGTGCCACGTGGCTCCCAAACAAAATTGCCGTCCTTTTTTCCCCACAAATAGAGCTTTCTTTTGGTGGTATTTGATCACCTCTGCAGTTTTTATTCTTTGCGCTATAAACAAAAATAGAGCGACAATTTTGAAAAAAAATCTATATTTTTAAATTTTTGCTATAATAAATATTCCCAAAAAAATATAAAAAACTTTTTTTTCCCTCAGTTTAGGCCGATACGTATTCTTCTACATATTTTTGGTAAAAAAAATTGCAATAAGCATTTATCGATTGGTTTGCGCAAAGTTTATAGCGTTTACAAAATAGGGAATCGTTTTATGACATTTTTATAAATATTTTTTTTTTACTACTAATGGTGGCGATCAGTGATTTTTTTCATGACTGCGAAGTAAACCAGAAGTGATGTCATGACGGCTTCTTTCTGGTCTCTGGCCAGCCGGTGGACATGTCGGCTAGTCGTTCGGGCCTCCCGGTGGGACGGGAGAGCCGTGTAAGGCGGCGAGGGTGGGGGGACACTCCCGCTCCTTGGGATAACAGCCAAGTGGCTTTTAT